>NW_024121255.1:7085116-7213690 GCF_016745375.1 Pimephales promelas
GGAGAAACTGATGGACTGAAGTTCTGGATGAAACGGCGGTAGAAGTTTGCAAATCCAGAAAACGTTGAAGCTCCTTTCGGGTGGTGGGTTGTGGCCAGTGGAGTACAGCTTCCACCTTCCTCTGGTCCATGGTGATTCCGTGTGGGGTGATGACGTAACCGAGGAAGTGGATGGTGCTTTGGTGGAATTCGCATTTCTCCAGTTTGAGGTAAAGATGGTAATCTCGAAGGCGTTGGAGCACTGTCTGAACGTGGTGGATATGGGAGGCCAGATCGGGAGAGTAGATGAGGATATCGTCAATGTAGATGACGACGAACTGATTGAGGAGATCGCGGAATATTTCATTCATGAAGCCTTGAAAGATGGCGGGTGAGTTGGACAATCCGAAGGGCATCACGAGATATTCGTAGTGCCCTGCGGGGGTGATAAAGGCGGTCTTCCACTCATCACCTTCCCGGATTCGGATGAGGTTGTAGGCACTACGAAGATCGAGCTTGGTGTAAACGGATGCCCCTCGGAGTTGTTCCAGGCTGCTGGGACCAGAGGAAGAGGATAGCGGAATTTAACTGTGGCTTGGTTGAGGATACGGTAGTCGATGCAAGGGCGCAAGCCTCCATCCTTTTTGCCCATGAAGAAAAAACTCGAAGCGGCAGGGGACACTGATGGTCGAATGAATCCGTGATCGAGAGCCTCTTGGATGTACTCCTCCATGGCCTTCTGCTCCGGGATGGACAGAGGGTAGATCTTACCTCGCGGTAGGACCGCCCCAGGCAGCAGGTCGATCGCGCAGTCCCATGGCCGATGTGGGGGTAGAATGGTGGCGTGACGTTTATCGAAGACATCCTGGAACGCCCGGTAGGGAGAGGGGATCTCGGGAGAAGGTTCCACTGGTGGGCTCTCCACGGAGGTGGTGGAGAGCGGAACGGGCGGAGTGGTGGAAGGAACTGGGGTTTTCGTCACGGAGGACAGACAACGCTGGAAACAGTCATGACCCCACCGTAGAACCTCGCCGGTGGACCATTGAATATGAGGCAAATGGGTCTCCAACCAGGGGCGTCCCAGGATGATCTCAGCCGTCGAGCCCTCCAGCACCAGAAAGGATATCTCCTCCCGGTGGAGCCAGCCGATCTCCAACCCCAGGTCGGGGCTACGATGTCCAACCCGGCCGCGTCCTAGTGGTTGTCCCAGAATGGTTTGAACTTGAAGTTTATGAGGGATGGTTCGTTGCCTGGTTTGTAGCCGGTTTAACGTGGACAGGGCGATGAAGTTGGCCGCTGATCCGGAGTCGATCAGCGCCTGGACTGAAATGGAACGGTTCAGATAAGTGATAGTGGCCGCAGTGAATTTCAAGGAGGAGATGGGCAATGGTAACTGGACCGTACTCACAGCTGGTCGAGGAGGGCGGACGGGACAGGAGGCGAGCAGATGACCGGAGGCTCCACAGTACAGACACAGCCCGTTGGTGATGCGACGATTTCTCTCGGATACTGGCAGATGAGTGGTACCGACTTCCATGGGTTCTGGTGCTGGAGGACTGTGGTGGCGGGGCACAGGACGAGGAGGTGGAGGTGCAGGGCTGTCGAGCTGGCATGCAGTGCGTCGCTGATCGATGCGGATGGATCGCTGGATGATGCTCTCAATACCGACGTTGTCGTCATAAACCGCGAGCTGGAGGCGGATATCAGGATGTAGACCATGACGGTAGGCGGTGATGAGAGCAGACTCATTCCAACCGAGAGTAGCGGCGAGGGTGCGAAATTGCAGCGCATATGAGGCGACGGACGATCTCCCTTGTCTCAGGCGGTACAGCTGATCCTGGACGGAGATGGAGTGGGCTGACTGCGAGAACACCTCGGTGAAGTGGCCGGAGAAAGCGGTGAATGTCCGGGTAACTGGGCCTCGATCTTTCCAAAGGGCGTGAGCCCAGTTGAGCACTCGGCCTCGCAGGAGTGAGATGAAGAAGGCCACTTTCGATCGTTCAGTGGGGAAGGATAACAGGTTCATCTCCATATAGAGCTCGCACTGCAAGAGGAAGCCGCTGCACTTCTCCTCCTCGCCTGAGAAGGGCCATGGGACTGGCAGAGGCAGATGCGGAAGAAGTGGTCACGGTGGATGTGGCGGGTGCTGAAGCGCTGGTCCGGGGAATGGTAGGAGTAGGTGGGTTCGGTGTAGCGCTGGTGCTCGGGGTAGATTGCTGCATTTTGTTGGTCTGGTCTTCTGTCACAGACTAGAAGGACACAGATGGATGAGTGTACAACCAGGTTTATTGAGACAGGTGATATGGTGGACAGCTGGTAAGTATATATGGATAAAGTTCGGTAATGGAGCGGGAAACAGTCTGATAATGTATTTCTTATCTTGAGCAGGGCTGGAAGATGGAGAGCTGAGGCAGCGGACGGATGACCAGAGGAAGACCGGGGACCAGGAGCGGATGAGAAGCAGACGGGGCTGAAGTAAGCGGGTAAGTATTCCTTGAAGTAAGCAGTAGAGTAGCGGGAGTCTGTAGCCGATGTGTCGACGCAGATGGATCCGTGACACTTTTATCCAAAGCGAGTTACATCAGAGGACTAAATCAAACAAGTCATTGTGGAGAGGCAATAACACCACAAGAAGTGCTCCAAATGCAAAGTTCAAACATTGCTCAGAGTAGTATAAACCAGGCAAGTAAGGATTTTTTTTTTTTTAATTAAAGTGCTCACGGAAGAGTTTTTAGTTGCCTTTTAAAAGCTGTCAGGGATTCTGCATTCCGGATGATGATGGGTCCTACACCACAATGATGAAGACCTACACCACAAAACTAGTTGAGGATAAATTATTTAAAATTGGGGAAGTCCAGCATTATGGACATGACATTTGCAGTCAAAACTTGAAATAAAAATTCTCAGAAAATACATGCATTGAAACGTATATAGGCTATTTCCTTAAAGGACAGACATTAGACAAATATCAGTCTATGTTTTATTTTTAATATTAGGGAAAAGACACACATTCATGCATGACAAAAAAAAATAGGAGGCAAAATATATTTTTTTGTAATTCTGTTAATTACACTGCGCAAATCGGATGAGGAAGGGTTGGCATTTTAGTTTTCGTGTTCGCATTTATGAGGAAAAAACAATGTTACAGATGCGACCGCTCTGAACTGGCACAAAAAGTCTGTTTTAAAACTTTAACATAGTCTGTTGCCTTTAAGAAGTAAAATACACTGTAATACAACTGTAATACAAGCCTGACTGAACATGTAACGAGTAGAATATTACTGAAAATTGATTAGTAATGCCTTACACTACTGCGTTACAGCAAAAAGTAATATGTTACTGTAATGTATTACTTTTGTAATGCGTTACTCCCAACACTGGTGGCAGCCAGTGTTGTGCAAGTTACTTCCAAACTGTAATACATTAGGTATTACTTGTTACTGTTATTTAAAAGTAATTCATTACCTTACAATATTACTGTCTCAGAATTGTAATGCGTTACATTACTCATGTATTACTTTTGAGTTACTTTCACCAAAATAACTAAGTAGTACTTAACTTTGGGGCTGTAACGATATGCAATATGAAACCGAAATCGCGATTCGCCACACGACTCAGATCCACGAACCTACAGAATCGCGACAAACCTCTTCCAACTCCCAGCGTTATTCTCCTTACCGTCCAGATCCAATGCTGCCTTATCTTAAAATTAGGCTATTTTAGTATTATTTGAAGTTAACATTATAAAATACGTAGACCTACACCACAAAACTAGTTGAGGATAAATTATTTAAAATTGGGGAAGTCCAGCATTATGGACATGACATTTGCAGTCAAAACTTGAAATAAAAATTCTCAGAAAATACATGCATTGAAACGTATATAGGCTATTTCCTTAAAGGACAGACATTAGACAAATATCAGTCTATGTTTTATTTTTAATATTAGGGAAAAGACACACATTCATGCATGACAAAAAAAAATAGGAGGCAAAATATATTTTTTTGTAATTCTGTTAATTACACTGCGCAAATCGGATGAGGAAGGGTTGGCATTTTAGTTTTCATGTTCGCATTTATGAGGAAAAAACAATGTTACAGATGCGACCGCTGTGAACTGGCACAAAAAGTCTGTTTTAAAACTTTAACATAGTCTGTTGCCTTTAAGAAGTAAAATACACTGTAATACAACTGTAATACAAGCCTGACTGAACATGTAACGAGTAGAATATTACTGAAAATTGATTAGTAATGCCTTACACTACTGCGTTACAGCAAAAAGTAATATGTTACTGTAATGTATTACTTTTGTAATGCGTTACTCCCAACACTGGTGGCAGCCAGTGTTGTGCAAGTTACTTCCAAACTGTAATACATTAGGTATTACTTGTTACTGTTATTTAAAAGTAATTCATTACCTTACAATATTACTGTCTCAGAATTGTAATGCGTTACATTACTCATGTATTACTTTTGAGTTACTTTCACCAAAATAACTAAGTAGTACTTAACTTTGGGGCTGTAACGATATGCAATATGAAACCGAAATCGCGATTCGCCACACGACTCAGATCCACGAACCTACAGAATCGCGACAAACCTCTTCCAACTCCCAGCGTTATTCTCCTTACCGTCCAGATCCAATGCTGCCTTATCTTAAAATTAGGCTATTTTAGTATTATTTGAAGTTAACATTATAAAATACGTAGACCTACACCACAAAACTAGTTGAGGATAAATTATTTAAAATTGGGGAAGTCCAGCATTATGGACATGACATTTGCAGTCAAAACTTGAAATAAAAATTCTCAGAAAATACATGCATTGAAACGTATATAGGCTATTTCCTTAAAGGACAGACATTAGACAAATATCAGTCTATGTTTTATTTTTAATATTAGGGAAAAGACACACATTCATGCGTGACAAAAAAAAAATAGGAGGCAAAATATATTTTTTTTTGTAATTCTGTTAATTACACTGCGCAAATCGGATGAGGAAGGGTTGGCATTTTAGTTTTCGTGTTCGCATTTATGAGGAAAAAACAATGTTACAGACGCGACCGCTCTGAACTGGCACAAAAAGACTGTTTTAAAACTTTAACATAGTCTGTTGCCTTTAAGAAGTAAAATACACTGTAATACAACTGTAATACAAGCCTGACTGAACATGTAACGAGTAAAATATTACTGAAAATTGATTAGTAATGCCTTACACTACTGCGTTACAGCAAAAAGTAATATGTTACTGTAATGTATTACTTTTGTAATGCGTTACTCCCAACACTGGTGGCAGCAGATAAAATGCCAGAGCACTGTGGAGCATTTTCCTGTTCTAATCGCCGGACCACCGAAAATAGTGCTTTTCACAAGCAAGTCTTAACATTACCGTACTATCAGTTGTATTTTGTGAATAGAATATTACCAGATAATCGAAAAGGAGCAAGGATATTTGCTATTACTGTCCTGAAATCGTTGTGAAATTCTGTTAACTGCATCAGCCGGTGTTCACCCGGCATGGAGAGGTGGGGTAACTGTTAAAGTAATAATTACAAGAGCTTCTAGGTTATCAGATAAGCATTCAACTGCCCTGTTGTATAGGTTATTTGTGTTTGCGCACATCAGGAAGCAACGTAATATACACGCATGACAGCGATGCGCAAATTGAGTTACCCCTCCAACTTCTAGTTTTATTGATAACCAATATCTTATCACATGCGATTTGGCTATTGATATTACAGAAGTCCTGTGGTAAAATTACATTAACTTACTCCATCTACCCTTGTAAAGTTAATCTGAATAGGGCTTTAGTCTCGACATTTTCCCCTCCCACATCCACATACAATAAAAAAGGTATAGGCCGCTTAATGTGGTCCGAATTTAATTTTTAGAAATTAAATTACTGATGCAAACACGTTGAAAAGCTTCTTCTCAATTTTTATTACAGGTGGCTGCGTTCGGTGGATTCGGTGGCTGCGTTCTGTGTGTGTGAAAGTGTGTGTGAGTCTGTGTGTGAGAGAGAGAGAGAGAGAGAGAGAGAGAGAGAGAGAGAGGAGTGTGTGTGTATGTTACTAAAATTAAAATATCTAATTAAAATATCTTACTTTACTGCTACTATCTGTTTCTACTTCTTTATTATATTTAAAGAGTTCAGATGCAAAAGCCTCTAAGTGCCATTTGAAATTTTCTTCTAAAATAATCATTTTTATCAAGCTTGTATATTTAAGTTCAGTAATTTCACTTAAATGGCAATGAAGATTACCTATTAATTGTCATTTAAGTGAAATTACTGAACTTAAATATACAAGCTTGATAAAAATGGTCATTTTAGAAGAAAATTTCAAATGGCATTTAGAGGCTTTTGCATCTGAACTCTTCATTTATAGTGTGTGATTTATAAAATACATTATATCCTCTCACACATATTGTGTCTGGTCACTTTATATCTTATATCAGAATATTATATTACTGTTAAACCTACAATAGATATTAAAATACGCCGAACCATGTGTCCTGTATCATAGCTACATGAATGACCTTTGCAGCAAAAAAAAAAAAGCATGAAAATCAGTTCAGTATTCAGTGAGATATGAGTAATTTAATGCGCTGACAGCTCATTTCACCTGCCATTCAGATTACACTGAGTGGAGCGGATGACCAGTTTAAGATGGCGGCTCCAATTCTCGTCCATGCCAATAGGCAGTAGCGGCCGATAGGGCGTCTACCTATTTGATGTCTATGGGTAGATCATTCCACCAGCATGGAACCGTGAATGAGAATGTTCTGGATAGTGATTTTGTAGCTCTTTGTGATGGTACAACGAGCCGTCGCTCATTGATCGATCGTAGGCTTCTGGTAGGGATGTAGACTCGTAGCAGCGAGTGAAAGTAAGAGGGAGCTGAGCCAGTGATCGATCTGTAAGCAAGAGTCAACGCCTTGAACTTGATGCGAGTAGCGAGTGGCAGCCAGTGCAGAGAGATGGACAGAGGAGTGACGTGGGCCCTTTTGGGCTCATTGAAGACAAGATGAGCCGCAGCATTCTGGATCATTTGTAGAGGTTTAGTTGCACTAAATGGAAGTCCAGCCAAAAGAACATTGCAGTACTCAAGCCTAGATATGACCAGGGCTTGGACAAGAAGCTGTGTCGCCTGCTCAGTTAGGAAAGGCCTGATCTTCCTGATGTTGTGCACTGCAAACCTGCATGATCGAGCTGTCTTTGTGATATGGTCTGAGAAGGTCAGCTGGTCATCAAAGATTACACAGAGATTTCTGACCGACCTTGAAGGGGTGATTGAGGAAGAATCTAGCTGGATAGTGAAGTCGTGCTGTAGAGACGGATTGGCAGGGAAGACGAGAAGATCAGTCTTAGCTAGGTTGAGCTGCAGGTGATGTTCCTTCATCCATGCCGAGATGTCCACCATACAGCTTGAGATTCGTGCAACAACTGTAGGATCATCTGGTTGAAATGAAAGGTAGATCTGGGTGTCATCAGCATAGCAATGGTAAGAGAAACCATGTGCCTGTATGATGGGTCCCAGTGATGTGGTGTAAATGGAGAAGAGGAGGGGTCCAAGCACTGAACCCTGGGGAACCCCTGTGGTCAGTTGATATGCTTTGGATACCTCGCCTCTCCATGCGACTCTGAAGGGACCTACCTGTGAGATAGGACTCAAACCAGTGGAGGGAAGTTCCAGTGATGCCCAGTGATGAGCGAGTGGACAAGAGGATCTGATGATTCACTGTGTCTAAGGCAGCAGACAGGTCCAAGAGGGATGAGGTCTGATAATTTGGAAGCAGCTTTTGCGATCCGCAGGGCTTCTGTGACTGACAGTAATGCAGTCTCGGTTGAATGCCCTTTCTTGAAGCCTGATTGGTTGACATCCAGCTGGTTGTTCAGAGACAGGAAAGATGATACTTGGTTGAAAGCAACTCGTTCAAGTGTTTTCCCAATGAATCGGAGATAGCCCTCGCGATATATTAAGCTGTTAATAACACAGAATCGAACAAAAATAGCCCTACTGATAAATACCTCAATAATAAAATAGAAAATAGAGAAAAAAAGAAAGGAAATAGTCCTACTATTATCTATCTACTACTCTAGATCAATACAAACTGAAACAATAGCAGAACTGGATATAAGGAGAATCTACTTGCGCGCTCTTGTCGCTTCCACAGTCTTACCCGTTTGTCCTGGTGTTCTGCTTGAAGTCCCCGAACTTATCAGTTTTCGGGGCTTTCTCAGCCGAGCAATTAACACAGCACCCTCAAATAATCTGAAAATGGGTGACAAATCGAAACTAGTCCTTAGCCAGTGACACACTTAAGTGCTATGCAATTTAGAATGCAATATTATGCCAACGCGCTAAGAGTGGGACGAGTTTAATTAAAAACAAAATTGAGAGAAGGTAAAAATTTAAAAATAACCCTGAATCGAAAAATAGCCCTACTTTGTGATAAATAAACTGTTAAATTAATATCACCACAGAATCGGAGATAGCCCTCACGATATATTAAGCTGTTAAATTAATAACACAGAATCAAACAAGTCAAAATAGTCCTACTGATAAATACCTCAATAATAAAATTAGAGTATCCACAGAATCGAAAATAGAGAAAAGAAAATAGTCCTACCTAGATCAAAACAAACTGAAACAATAGGAGAACTGGATTTAAGGAGAATCTACTTGCACGCTCTTGTCGCTTCGACAGTCTGACCCGTTTGTCCTGCCCTTTACCCGCCATGAAACAAGGAAGAAGTGCTTGCCTGACTTGCCGACTGGCGTGAACACCATGGATTCGGCTGAGACAAATACGATCAGGCCCGGATTGGCTAATCGGGAGCACCGGGAGAATTCCCGGCAGGCTGGTCTGTTTTATTGGCCAGGAGGGCCGGTGTTTTGTCATGGCACTGGGTTGAATGCTTTCCCTATAGGCTCCAGTCACAGAAGATGCAATTTTTCCGCAGTTCTTCTCTTTATCGCTGGGGTTGTGATATGCTTTTGAGTAACCATTTAGGCTATCATGTTCCCACATTTCGACCAGCCGTTCCTCCATCTCCGTTAGGCGTGGGAGGGGAAATCGATTCTTAGATGCATCGTGATGCGGACGTCAAGTCAAGTCAAGTCACATTTATTTGTATAGCGCTTTTCACAATACAGATTGTATCAAAGCAGCTTCACAGTGAAAACATGAAAGTAGTACAACACAGATCAATAATATTGCTAAACACTAAATAACTAAATAACCCCAACTGAGCAAGCCCAAAGCAAGCCAAAAGCAAGGCGACAGTGGCAAGGAACCAAAACTCCATCAGATTGGATGGAGAAAAAACCTTGGGAGAACCCAGGCTCAGTCGGGGGCCAGTTCTCCTCTGGCTTACATTTATATTGTTTATATATAAATAATAAATATAAATATTGTTTATGCATAAAACGGCGCCATAACATATCGCAGGCGTTGAGTTGTCTCCTCACAGGCGTTGGTCCTCTCATCGCAGGCGTTGGGGCATCCGAATCCCCGTGAGAGGCTGGAGACAAAACTGGACCTGACGAACGCCATTTTTCTCGGGACAAGTGTGTCCTGAGTCAGAGCCTCGGACCGTATCGGGAAGGCTATTCCAGAGTTTTGGAGCTAAATGCGAGAACGCCCTCCCTCCTTTAGTGGACTTTGATATCCTAGGAATGGCCAGAAGCCTTGAATTTAGTGATCTTAAGGAACGCGGTGGATTGTAGGGCGAAAGAAGGTCCGTTAAGTACATAGGTGCTAAACCATTTAGGGCTTTATAGGTTAGTAGCAGTATTTTGTAATTGATACGGAACTTAATAGGTAACCAGTGTAGAGATGATAAAATCGGTGTTATATGATCATATTTTCTTGACCTAGTAAGAACTCTAGCAGCTGCATTTTGTACTAACTGTAGCTTGTTTATTGAGGATGCAGGACAACCGGCTAGTAAAGCATTACAGTAATCTAGTCTCGAGGTCATGAATGCGTGAACTAATTTTTCTGCATCAGAGATAGATAGCATGTTACGTAGCTTAGCAATGTTTCTAAGGTGGAAAAAGGCTGTTCTTGTAACATATGAAATATGATTTTCGAAAGACAAGTTGCGGTCTAGTATAACACCCAGGTCTTTTACTGTAGTGGATAAAGTAACAGGACATCCGTCTATATTAAAGTTGTATTGCGAGAGGTTTTGAGAGTAGTTTTTTGGACCAATAAGTAATACCTCCGTTTTATCTGAATTTAATAGCAGGAAATTACGCGTCATCCAGCATTTTATATCTTTGAGACACTCTGTCATTTTAGATGAGTTAGTGTTTTCATCTGGTCGTGATGAAATATATAATTGAGTGTCGTCCGCGTAACAGTGGAAATTAATTCCATGTTTTCTTATAATATTACCAAGTGGCAGCATATATATTGAGAATAGCAGAGGGCCTAAAACCGATCCTTGCGGTACTCCATAGTCTACTGACGTTATCTTTGATTTTTTCCCATTTAAACAGACAAAATGATAACGGTCCGATAAGTACGATCTAAACCAGCTTAATGCCTGTCCCTGAACACCAGTGTAGTTTTGTAGTCGATCCAAGAGTATTTTATGATCTATAGTGTCGAACGCAGCGCTAAGATCAAGTAGGACTAGTATTGAGATACGGCCTTGGTCAGAAGCTAAAAGTAAATCATTTGTAATTTTAACTAGCGCAGTTTCTGTACTATGATGCGGTCTGAATCCTGACTGGAATTTTTCATAGATATCATTTTCTTGCAAAAAAGAGCACAATTGAGCGGACACAACTTTTTCTAGTATTTTGGACATAAATGGAAGATTTGAAATGGGTCTGTAATTTGCCAAGTTATTTGTATCTAATTGCGGTTTCTTAATGAGAGGTTTTATTACTGCCAGCTTGAATATTTTTGGAACATGACCTAAAGATAAAGACGAGTTAATAATATTGAGGAGAGGCTCTTCCACTACAGGTAATAGTTCTTTCAGTAGTTTAGTGGGTATTGGATCTAATAAACAAGTTGTTGGTTTAGAAGCAATGATAAGTTTATTTAGCTCCTCCTGTCCTATCGTTGTAAAGCGGTTTAGTTGTTCTAGAGGGGCCATAATTGAAGCTGAATCATAAGACACCATAGAGGATTGTACATTTATAATTGTGTTTCGGATGCTTTCTATTTTCTCATTGAAGTAATTCATAAAATCATTACTACTAAACTGAAACGGTATATTTTGCTCTGGTGATGTCTGTTTATTTGTTAGTCTAGCCACGGTGTTAAATAAAAACCTTGGATTATTTTGGTTATTTTCGATTAGTTTGCGGAGATGCTCAGCCCTGGCTGTTTTTAGTGTCTTTTTATAACGTGACATACTGTCTTTCCACGCGATTCTAAAGACCTCTAAATTAGTTTGTTTCCATTTACGCTCTAAGTTGCGAGTTTCTCTCTTGATAGCAAGCGTAGCACTGTTGTACCATGGTGCTTTAGTTTTCTCTCTAACCTTTTTTAATCTAATTGGTGCAACAATATCTGATGTACTCGTAAAAATGGTGCTTAAACTGCTAGTCATTTCCTCTAATTCATCTGTTTGTTTGGGTTCACTTAGCAGCTTAGATAGATAAGGTAAGCTATTTCATGGCCTCCTAATCATCCCCATATACACCAATTGGCTTCATCACTGTCTCCTCTCCACCAGTAAGCTGGTGTGTGGTGAGCGTTCTGGCGCAATATGGCTGCCGTCGCATCATCCAGGTGGATGCTGCACATTGGTGGTGGTTGAGGAGATCACCCCTTCTATGTGAAGCGCTTTGAGTGTCCAGAAAAGCGCTATATAAATGTAACAAATTATTATTATTATTATTATTATTATTTGAGAATCCATCTATAGTGGTTGGAAGGATTGTTCTGCCTGGTCTATAACGTGGCGCAACATGACATATTTCAGCTGTACGTATTATGCAAGTCACCATGTTATGATCAGTGACATCATTGCTTTGCGGTATAATATCAATATCAGTTGGATCGGTTCCATATGATATAATTAAATCTAGTGTATGATTTAGACGGTGAGTGGGACCACTGACGTTTTGTTTGACCCCAAAGGAGTTTAATAAGTCTGTAAACGCAGCCCCTAAAGCATCATTTGTATTATCTACGTGTATGTTAAAATCTCCAGCAATTATTGCTTTATCGACGTTCATCAATAGATCTGAGAGAAAGTCTGCAAACTCTTTTAGGAATTCAGCATATGGCCCTGGAGGTCTATATACAGTAGCCAAGGCTAGAGATAATATGGATTTCCTTCTTACATCTAAGAGCGTAACATTTAGCACAAGTACTTCAAATGAATTAAACCTGTGACCTGTTTTCTGAGTAATATTAAAAATATCTTTATAGATTGTTGCAACACCGCCGCCACGACCGATCAGGCGAGGCTCATGTTTATAACAGTATCCTGGCGGAGTAGATTCGTTGAGACCGAAATACTCATTTGGTTTAAGCCAGGTTTCAGTAAGGCACAGAACATCGAAGTTATTATCTGTGACCATTTCATTTACAATAACCGCCTTAGGTGTGAGCGATCTAATGTTTAGAAGACCTAGCTTTAGAAATTGTTTTTGTTCACTGATATTTATATTTTCCGGTTTGATTACAATAAGATTTTTGCTAGATCCTGCACTAGTTTTATTATTTGGCTTCACTAAACGAGGAATAGACACAGTTTCTATGTAATGTTCCACACTATGCATATTAGTTAAGTTTGGACCGCAAAGGCTGTGATTTGGACTTTGACTTACTAGTCATCTGGTGCGTAGCGTCTTGGAGATGTTGTCCGACAGCACAGCCGCTCCGATTCGGCTGGGATGGAATCCATCTGCACGGTACATCCTGGGTCTTTCCCAAAACAGATGCCAGTTATTTACAAAGAGCAGCTTCTGTTCATTACACAATGACATTAACCAGTGTAGACTTGGAATTAAAGCCTCTTGTGTTTCCCCGTTATTATTCAATTTACGGGACCGGACACCAGTTATCTTGCCAAGAAAGTTTTATTATATATTATATATATGTCAGGAGAGAAACTTCATGATGTTGTGTTCATGCCTGGTCTATGCTTTTCTCCATGTTCCTCTACCCTCTCACCCGGTCATGCCTACATGTTTCTCTGAGGTGGTACAATGTGACATTGAGTTTTTATACATCACACAGTCTTACAGCTTCCTTGTAAGGTAACAAACATGTTGCTCTGAGCCTCTCAACTTAGAACGTAAATGTCATACGTGCGCTACTTTCCTTGTTGTGTACATCTGTGGTACACTTGCATCAGTGGAAACATTTATGCTGAGTGAACATGTTACATGGCACACATACCTCTCTGAGCAATATATAGCTTTCCCCTGACATATGTTCCTCTCATGCTTTTAACTCATGCTTTTTGAAACTCCAAAAGGATAATACAGTGATCATGAAAACTAATAAAGAATAATAATACAGATACATAATATTTAATAATGAAATAATATTAAAAGATGAAATTTTAGTCTTCATCTCCCTCCACTGGAACTATGGCGCCATAAGTTCCACACCATCATCCCCAGGTGGCCAACCTATAGAAGTGATAGTGAGGAGAAGAAATAGCAGACCAAGAAAATAGACAGAACGAACAGAAGAATAGAAACAGAAAAGGAAAAACAAAACAAAGAACAAAAAGAACAAAAACCCCAACCCGTGTTATGTCCCCGTATACTATGTGTGTTTTAATATCTATGTGTATGTATTTAAAATGAACCCCAATCATCTAAGAAAAGAAAAAACTAATAAGTCTTCTGCTCGTGCCTGGACTCATTAATTAATTAACTCGTTAACTAATTAAATCCCCCAGTTCCGAGCCAAAATAAGAAATTAAAATAAACGTTGATTTTAAAGGGTCCTATCCCTTGGGGTTGAAAATCAGTAAGCGGGTGTTCATTGTTTGTGAGGTAATGTTTTGTAAGGAATACAAATTATAACTTGCAACCATCTTTAATAAATGTCAATGGAATTGATTCCTGAAATGGAAGCAGAAAAATAGTTAGCATCACTTCTTTGTTCCCAATTTTTAAAACTAATCGATGAACATTGCTCAATCTCAACAGTTTGTTTATTCACTAAGCAAGGTTTAACTTGTGACCAATGATACCATCTATCTGTTCCTACACCCTTCCCTTTGAGACAAACACTTGTATGTTAAGAGTATCTCATAAGGTCCTTCCCATCTAGGCTCTAAACCCTTCCTAGCAATTTGTTTGATCATAACAAAACTGCCTATCTCGGGAATGTGTGGAATGTCAGTAGTGGTGTGTTTTTCATCCCATTGCTGTTGAGCTTCTCGCGCTTTCTTATTATTGTCCATGATTACAAGTATATATTGATACCCTCCACTAGGTGACAAAGGTCCTGTGAAATCAATTTGGAGATGTGTCCACGGACCTGTTGGTCTAGGTGCATGTGGCATTCGCACCTTTACAGATTTTCCCACATTTGCTTTGAGGCATATCAAACATCTCCTACAATAATCATCAATGTCTCTCATCATTCTTTGCCACCACCAAGTTTTACTGATTTGAGCTTTCATTGCTTTTGCTCCAGCATGCACTTTTCCATGATACAGCTGCATTAGTTCTCTTCTTGTTCCGATAGGCATCACTACTTGTCCTGTTGGAATTCTCCAGATTCCTTGATCATCCTCTTTCGCTCCCACTTTTATCCATTGTTCTTTCTCTTCATCTGTCTCCAATTGATATGACAGAAGATGGAGCTCAGGATTATCCTTGGTATTTTCCTTTACCAGGGTAACAGGAGTAGGATGGAGTGGAGCTGCTTCTCTAGCTGCTGCATCTGCTGCCGTGTTTCCTTGAGTTTCTTTGGACTTGTCAGATTGATGAGATTTCACTTTGATCACGGCTGCTTCTCTAGGTAAGTGACATGCTGTAATTAAGCGACGAATTATGGAAGCATGTTGTATTTCGCTCCCATTGCTGGTGATGAGTCCACGTCTCTTCCACAGGGCAAGGTAGTCATGGACCACACCAAAAGCATATCGACTATCTGTATAGATGTTGACTCGTTCTCCTTCAGATAATTCAAGAGCTTCTGTAAGTGCTATGAGCTCGGCTACTTGTGCTGAAAGCTTGCCAGGAAGAGCTCCTTTCTTCACAACAGTTCCATCAGCTTGCACTACAGCCCATCCAGTGTGTCGTTTTCCATCAACATAGTAACTGGATCCATCAACCCATAACTCCTTGTCTGGATTTTCAAGAGGGATTGGATTAACAGGACCAAGACTATCTTCTTCTACTTGTTTTACACACTCATGTGGTATTCCCTCATGTGGTTCCAGCATCATTGTTGCAGGGTTAAGAGACGTGTCTCTGATGATTTCCACTCTCAAATCCTTGTTCAACAAAGTAGCTTCCCATTTTGCTCTTCTTGCATCGGTTATGGTTTTGATGTTTGTGTTGTTCAACAATGTCACTATACTGTGTGGAGTGTGCAATATGATAGTTTGTGCTCCTATCAGATTCTCAACAGCATCCACTGCCCATGTGGCACCATCGAGAGCTTGTATACATCGTGGTTGCCCAATCATAGTGACAGGAATCTTTGTGGAAAAGTATCCAACTGGTCTGTATCGATCACCTGGTTTTTGACACAGTACTGCTGAATACGTCTCATCTCCTACACTGGTCCACAAATGAAACGGCAATCGTCCATCGGGAAGTCCCAAAGCTGGAGCTGAAGTCAGTTTTTCTTTCATAGAAGTAAACGCTTCCTCAGCTTCTGGTGTCCAGTTAATCTGTTCCACTCCCGGCTTTCCTCCCTTGTACAGGTCAATGAGAGGGCTGGTGATGCTAGCAAAATCGTGTATATACTGACGACAATAGTTGAAAAGTCCCATCACCTTTCGCATTCCTGTAACTGTTAGAGGTTTTGGAAGTTGTCGTAATGCTTCTACACGCTCTGTTGTCATTCTCCTTCCCTCCATAGATATTTCTTGGCCCAAATAGATAACTTTGGATTTGGCCAGCTGTGCTTTGTCGGGGTTAACTTTAAATCCCCCTTTCCTAAGGGCTTGTAGGACAACATTCAGAGCAAATATATGGCTTCTTTCATCTGGGCTTGCAATCAACAAGTCATCAACATATTGGAGGCAGACACTTCCTGATTTCTCAATTTCAGCTTTTTGCTCCGTTAAGAACTGGTTCAAAGCTCTATGAAATACAACAGGAGAAATATTAAGACCTTGTGGGAGTCTGTTCCAAACATATTGTTTTGCGCCTACTGTAAAGGCTAATTTCTCTTGAGATCTTTTGTCTATAGGTATAGACCAGAAAGCAGACAGTACATCCAGTACCGTAAAAATTTTAGCATTTCCTGGAATATCATTTAGAATAGTGGCAGGATTGGCTACAATAGGATGCGGTTTTGGTGTTACACTGTTAAGTCTTGTAATCAATGGTTAATCGCCATGAGTTATCTGATTTCTTGACAGGCCAGACAGGACTATTAGTGGTAGATGACGTTTGTCTGATGATACCTTCAGCTTCCAAGTCAGCCACTATCTCCTCTACGGCTTGTCTTGCTTCAGGTCTGATAGGGTATTGTTTATGAGGGGCATGTGTCGGTCCCTCAATAACAATGGGGTCAATATTGGCTTTTCCACAATCCAATTTGTGTTTAGCCCAAACATCTGGATATAAACTGCATAGAAGACCCCACACACCATCTTTTGTCCAGTTCCTGATAATTGGTTTTGCTGCACCAACAGACCTTAGATTACATGTGCGATCTTCGTGTGGTATTATCCCAGCAGTTGTGGCGATATGACGACTGTCAGTGAATATGATCATGTTTAACAATGGAAGAATGTCCATGCCAATTAGGCTTCCTTGTGAATTCGGTCCCACCCAAAAAGATGTCCATAAGACTTCATCTTCATGTATTTGCAGTGGAACTTGAATACTTTTGCGAAATTTTGTGATACCACCTCCAACACCTTCAACTTCCATAGTTTCATCTGTTGTAGGTAGGTTCAAATCTGTTATTGAAATAGAGGCGCCTGTGTCAACCAAAACATCACATGGGTGGCCCCCTATTAATGCATTAACGAAAAGGCGATTGTCTTCTTTCTTACTAATACAGGGGGCCGCTAATTCCTATTGCGGACGCATAATTCCCTCAATGAGCTGACGGACTTGTGCTTCAGTCAACGTCTTCTCTTGAGAATTTTCATTATGGTCTTTGGTACTGACCTGTTTAAATGATGGACCTTGACCTTCTGCTCCACCTCCTTTAGCCCAGCAATCTCGTCTAACGTGTCCACGTTTTCCACAATTGCTGCAGAAAACCATCTTATTCTTTGTGTCTTTGTTGTATTGAGCTGTCGCCACTCCTCTTCGGTATGGCTTGTTTCCTTCTTCTTTGTTTGACCTCATAGCCATCTCCAAACGGCCAGCCCATTGCATGATTTGGTCAAATGTCTCACCTGGGTTGACTCCAAGTGATAAGGCTTGTTGGTATTTTGGGCCAAGTCCATCCACAAGTGTGTCAATGAACTGTACATCATCTCTGTCAGGTTGTTTCTTAGCACAGAGAGCCCATCTCTCATAAGCGTTCCACTTACGTAGAGCATACTCATCTGGAGATTCATCATCCTTTTGCTTAATCAATGTCACTAATGTGAAGGGAATTTTACCACTGCCCAAAATTTCCTGGATTTCTCTTCGGAATACATCTAAGGCTTGCCAAAGACCCAGGGGTCGTCCCTGGTCATCAACCCACAAATCTATCCATTGGGCAGTTGTTATTGAGGCTGGCAAGCGTTCCCATCTGTCTCTTGGGATTTTAGCTTTCACAATGGTGTGAATGTCTCGTAGTGTCATTTGATGTGCTTCGACAAGAGTGTCTAATTCTCGCCAAAACTCTGTGTTTGGATCTTGTCTCTTCAGAGGAGGCAAGGCTGTGAGAATGGCTTGTCGTTCACCTGGAGTGAATGGTCTCTCTTCTGTCATTAATTCAGATCCTTCCTTTTTAATTACTGGTGAAGAAAGTTCAGGACCGATCTTGTCAATTGTGATCATGTCGTCATCTCTTGTCTCATCACCCCAGTCGGATCCATAATTACAAGCTGGTGTACAGCGCAGCATGTCTCTGTTGGGATGAACTGTTTTAGATCTTGTTATTATTGGAGCTGCTTGTGCAGATGCAATATACATTTTGTCAACTGGACCATTTGATCTCAAAGCTTGAGGCTGTGTCAGTGGTTTAGAGGAACTTGTACATTGTTCAGGCAAAACTGGATACATTGGGTTGTAAGGAGGAGGCGTTACAGTGGTTGCAGATTTCACTGGTGCTTGTGAATATCTCTTTTCAGCTTCAGTTATTATATTTGCCCAATCTGGATCAAATGAATTATCATTGGTTGTGTTTTCTTTATCTGAACAGTTAATAGACATAATTTTGTTCAGTTTGTGAAATGCTTCAAGTTGAGGCTTCATTGCTTCAAAAAGTGGGGCTGGACATCCATCAATGCCACAGAAGATTCCACCTTGTTTCACAATCCATTGAGCTGCCAGTATTGGAAATGCTTTTGACTTGATGGAGTCTTTTTGCGAATCAAACCAGCTTAGCTGCACATCCAAAGATGCATTAACATCCAGTCCTTTTTTCAAAAGTTTAGCTTGCTTTTTCTGTTTTCTTTTTAAATACCAATCAGCAATTGTTCGGCTGTTAAGACCACTTTCTGCCATTGCAAATTATTTGTCACTCTGTGACTGTGCACTCAAACAGCAGGGATATTTTGGGAGTGAGTGTGTGTGTGTGTGTGTGGATGTATATCTACTGTGCGTGAATTCCAAGGGGGGGGGGGTCCCTCTGCTTCTCCCTCTCTCTCTGCTTCTCTCCTTCTCTCCCTTTCGCCTTCTCTTATAACTCAAAGAACAAAGAAGGGGAAAGGAAAAAACAAAAAAAAACAAAACAAAGTTAACTCTAATAATTTGTTTTCTTTGTGTATTTGTTTGCTCTATTTTTTTATTTTTAAATTTTATTTAGTTTATTTGAAGTTGCTCTCAGATCAACCTCTTCCTCTCAATACTGAACAGCTTATTGTCAAAATCGAAAAAACACACAATTCTAGCTCCTATTTCCATTGATACCCATCTTCTAAGGGCTCAATCAGCGTGTTTAAAATTTTAGGGCGCCTGTATTTCTAAATACGGAATCCTGTGCGTCCTATAGCACAGACCCGCCACTTTAAACCGCTATAAATCACCGCTTTGACACACTATCCTCGTTTTCTAAAACGATTCTTCGGTGTGTTGGAAATATTTTAGAGATTTATCTGCCATCAGTTTTTACAGTCTCGCCATATTCCAACCACCTTCCAGTCATGCCAAGCAAATTGCTAAATTGCTTTACTGCTATTCCAAATATTTGACTAAATGGTCTTTTTTCTAAAAAAGATCCACTTTTCCTAAAGTCTTTTCAAAAATGAAAAAGACTTCCCCAGCATCATTCAATATTTCAGAGGTTTACTGAACAGAGCAACTCAAATAAGCCACATCAAATTCAAACTATTTAAATTATTTTCTTTTTTTTTCTGACATATATATTCATTGGCAAAACAACTGGTACTTTAAACAACACAGTTCTTTTAAGCAGTTTCAGTCAATGTCCAATCATCAGGCAGACTTCAAATTATTTTTTAGTATAGGAAAAAGTCTTACCTTGAATGATTGAGACAAATGTCTGAATGCTATCCTGTTCCTCGTGACGCCAAATGTAGACTTGGAATTAAAGCCTCTTGTGTTTCCCCGTTATTATTCAATTTACGGGACCGGACACCAGTTATCTTGCCAAGAAAGTTTTATTATATATTATATATATGTCAGGAGAGAAACTTCATGATGTTGTGTTCATGCCTGGTCTATGCTTTTCTCCATGTTCCTCTACCCTCTCACCCGGTCATGCCTACATGTTTCTCTGAGGTGGTACAATGTGACATTGAGTTTTTATACATCACACAGTCTTACAGCTTCCTTGTAAGGTAACAAACATGTTGCTCTGAGCCTCTCAACTTAGAACGTAAATGTCATACGTGCGCTACTTTCCTTGTTGTGTACATCTGTGGTACACTTGCATCAGTGGAAACATTTATGCTGAGTGAACATGTTACATGGCACACATACCTCTCTGAGCAATATATAGCTTTCCCCTGACATATGTTCCTCTCATGCTTTTAACTCATGCTTTTTGAAACTCCAAAAGGATAATACAGTGATCATGAAAACTAATAAAGAATAATAATACAGATACATAATATTTAATAATGAAATAATATTAAAAGATGAAATTTTAGTCTTCATCAGTAATTTAATGCAAATAGTCTACTGAACCTTTCCTGTCCTTGTCTGTACGTGGGAAGCGGTCCAGACACGACGATCGCTGCTTTAGGCGCTGTGCTGCGTACCGTCTCGATCAGGCTCCTGTAGTCCTTCTTCAGAACCTCCGTCTGCCGCAGCCTGATGTCTTTCGCTCCCGCGTGCAGCACAACAGCTCCAACGCGCTCGTCCCCGTTCAGGATCTCGGGAACCTGTGCAGCGACATCAAGAACACGAGCACCAGGAAAGCAGTGAGTGCGCACCTTACCTTTCCCCGAAGTAGTAGCGCGGACGTGACGGACCATGGATGTGAATGATTCTGAATCAATTTACAAATGTCAAAAATAGATTTTCAAAAAAAAATTTTTTTTAGATATACATTTATAATAACGTAATATTGACGGAACGCAAAAAAAGGAACTCTGAAGCACGGAAGTGCAGCCGCTCCGATTCGGCTGGGATGGAATCCATCTGCACGGTACATCCTGGGTCTTTCCCAAAACAGATGCCAGTTATTTACAAAGAGCAGCTTCTGTTCATTACACAATGACATTAACCATTAATTTAATGCAAATAGTCTACTGAACCTTTCCTGTCCTTGTCTGTACGTGGGAAGCGGTCCAGACACGATGATCGCTGCTTTAGGCGCTGTGCTGCGTACCGTCTCGATCAGGCTCCTGTAGTCCTTCTTCAGAACCTCCGTCTGCCGCAGCCTGATGTCGTGCGCTCCCGCGTGCAGCACAACAGCTCCGACGCACTCGTCCCCGTTCAGGATCTTGGGAACCTGTGCAGCGACATCAAGAACACGAGCACCAGGAAAGCAGTGAGTGCGCACCTTACCTTTCCCCGAAGTAGTAGCGCGGACATGACGGACCATGGATGTGGATGATTCTGAATCAATTTACAAATGTCAAAAATAGATTTTCAAAAAAAAACTTTTTTTTAGATATACATTTATAATAACGTAATATTGACGGAACGCAAAAAAAGGAACTCTGAAGCACGGAAGTGCAGCCGGTCTGCCTGTGGCGTGCACATAACAGAGACGCGATGGCTGAGCCAGAAAATCTAAAAATCCTCCTCGTTAGAAGCTGACGTTTGTAAATATTTTGACTTCTATGAAATTGAAGGGGGAAAGGAGCTGGAGAAGAGCCACACTATTTGTAAGCTTTGTAGAATAAAATATTTCGGAAACATGACAAATATGAGAAGCCAAATGACATTTCCACACAGAGGAGGAAAAACACTCGGCTGTACCGGTCACTGTCATATTATTAATTTACTACAAGTATGCTTCTAGTTCAGGCACACATTTGTTTTCCTGATGGTTATTTGCAGTGTTAATAAAATATATTGTATGTTAATTCTTTATGGGTCATTACTTTGTACTTTTAAGGAAAACACACACACAAAAAGATTCAGATAATCGCTTTAGCATCGAATCGCAGGCCTCTGAATCGTAATCGAATCGTGTGGTGCCTAAAGATTCCCACCCCTGATCTCTGTTACAGCTGCTTGTTGTTGCCAAATTTCTGTCTCCTTGTAGACTTGTCTCTCATTGGCTATTGTGGAAGTTCTCACGTAATTATAATTATAATTATAGTCAAGTCAAATATATTTATATAGCGCTTTTCACTATATAGATTGTATCAAAGCAGCTTCACAGTATCAATCAAAACATAATTACAATGTTCGTTTCTTAGTGGAAAAACATCCATGTTATAGAGCTGATCAATGGTATTACTAATTTGGTCAATTCAAATTAAAATCATATAGTCGTAATCATTCAGATTTTAAATCCTAAACAGCAAACATGTTTTATATTGTCGGGGCGGCCTCGATGTGTTTGCGAGCAGATTGTGAGGTTTACGATTTGATCTGTAAACGCCTCACATTGCAAGATAATCTGGGCCGAACATCGGAACCAACCAATTCCCTAGATGTGATTTATTTTTTTTATGTTTGTCTGGGAGGGGTAAAGTGGGCATAAATCAGCCTTAAACACCTGTAGTCTGGCCTAGACTTTAGTGATTATAAAGGAAGGGTTCTTTTGCTTTCTGTTTTCTGCAAGTTCTCTTGATTTCTGTTTATTGTGCATTCACAATCTCAATACAAGTTTAGTTTTTCATGCTGCTAAGTTTATGGATTGACAACTGTATTTAAATGTACAGTTGAAACTGAAACTGCGGGACAGTTTCTAAAAGTGCTTAATTCAACAGTTTTTGACTGTACCAAGAACCACAAAATTTTAATGGTATTGGTAGCGATTACTGAAATTTTTGTACTGCGACAACCCTAGTGTCAAGTGGATGGAAAGTTTATATGGACAGGCCCTCGACCCCTAAATTTTGACCTGAAATCAGCTCTATATACCACAGTGCAGCACTATTGTGATGGATAGATTGTGCTCAATTTACACCCACACCACACAACTCTAGTGTAAGATATATTAAAGCTTCAGTCCGCAACTTTTTCTCTTTGTCGCCATCTCTGTTTGAAATCTGCAATTGCAGTTATTCGCAGAATTATCATCTTTACGTGGGTTGTAAATCGGCATGAAACAGCGCGGATGAACACACTGTGTTTTGATGGGAGTGCTGCTGTCAATCACCGCGCTGTGTGGATACTGTCATACAGAATCACAGATTCACTTTTTGAAAGTTTGACCAACATAAGAATTTTCACCGGAAAATGTCTTCTGAACAAGTTAGTAACATCCACTTTTGTTCTGATCAACTAAGGGAGGGAAAGCATTTGACATGATAAGCTTAGTTAGATTTAATCAACGCGATTTACAACAACCATGCAAATTGACCCTTCACTAAGCCATGCCCGAAAACCGCCACTGGCCAATCATGTCTTAGCAACCGTAACTATGCACGGGAGGTCTGGCAAGCTTTCGAACGAGGGAAACATGCTGAAGCATTGTGCGTATGGATTGTGCAAATCTGATACCGGTATACTAAAAGTTTGGACGGGGGAGAGGAATTGTTTTCCTTCCAGAAAATCTAAAAGCCAAGGGGAAATGATTGACGTGATCTAGCATCTATGTGCGAGACCCATTCACAACTACTGGTAAATGTCGACATGCTTAACAAAAACACCTATATTGCTTGGAAATATTGACAGTTCTTTGGTCATAATGATAACGTAAAATAAGACGATTAAAGAGACAAGACAAAGGCTCACTGACATACTTTAAAATATATTTCAGCATTTTGTTAATCGACGTCCTACTAACGTTACCCCTTACTAAGTAACTTAACCCAATCCGATCGCGGCTCTCCCGGTATTAGTGTTATTCCACAAGATTTATTGATAAGCTGTTTGATTTATAATTATTAAGATTATTTTCACATACCCTGCTGTGTATAAACATAGCTGTTTGTTACTCAATTTGTGTTTCCCATTTGAACGGTCAGCGTATGAGGCACTGCTGATTGCGCTGGGACTATAACGGCTTTAACTTCAATTTTTAAGAAATTATTCTCTAATTGGTTGCATATAATGCCGTGAATATATCCCTCGAATGCATACTGTAGTCCCTTTTGTCTTGCTCTCTCAGATATTTCACTTGTTCGCCGAAAATTACTAATTATCTCATTGAAATGTCTGATACCGGGTGCATCCACACTATAATAGATGGGCCAGCCGCGAAAGCTTGACAGGCGTAGCAACAGTAACTAGGGAGGGCGGGGCTTAGCGAAGGGTCAATTATAGCCTACTTTGTTCTCAAATTGTTCATGTTAACAACATCAGCATTGCGTGACTATGTTAAATTTAATGTGTTTTATGGTTACCTGTGTTGTTCAGAATTCATATTCTCCACAATAGCAAAACGAGAAAGGCACAACAAAGGAAACTCCATAATTGTGTGAATGAAGAACACGTACTGTTACACAATTGAACTATTGAAATGTCTTAGCCTACTTGTTCAGCAGAAAAAAAGCCGTCTCTTCTTCCGTTTTGGAACCCCTTCAAAACACGGAGTTCACGCACTTTTCAAAAGCCCCGCCGATGTTTCTTTCTCTTTCTCTAGCCACCTTAAATCCGAAGTACGAAGTCTTTTGGGTTTTATAACTGCTGAATCTCCATTTGACACTGAAGATTGTTGTTTGGATCTTTCTGGATGCCATTAGTTTAATTATGTAAAGTGCTGTGAGAAAAGCCTATTCATCTCCTCACGCGCAGTATAGCCGGCTAGCCGAAACTCCTTCTTTATGTGTACAAGTGTGATGTGTGGAAACTTTTTCCTTTTAGAAAAGTTAGAAGCTGAGGAGACCAGGAGACGATGGACGTTTTCCAAGCAGAAGTTCTTTATTGCTGGTAGCTGCAGTCATTTCAACATCGTCTAACTAAGGGAAAGGTTCCCTTGTAATTTATACATTTAGAGGGGGAGGAGTTTACATAGGGGTGGAGTCACTCTGAAACAAAGCATGCAAATTAAGTAGGAACACACCCTACTCTGAGGGCATTACCAATCCAATTGAATCAGCATAACTACTCAAATGCTGATAGTGGCCAGGAACTGGTTCCAAAGAGCCATCCCAGAGCCTTAAAGACAAAAGGTGGAAGTCTCCCCTATAGCTAATCCAATCAACCTAAACGATTTAATCTCTAGGCTGAAAGGTGAGAAAACAGGACTATCAGGAAAGGAGACTCTTGCTGGAGACTCAATAATCATCTAAAATCCGTCTACTAAACTTTATCAGTTTTTATACCATTGGAGTGGAAACCTAAATTAAACATTTGACAAATTTGTATTCCTTCAGACGTAATGACGCAAAGACATGCTTAAATTTCCTGCAGAAACCCACCAGTACCACTGGAATTAAAATCATTATTACAAGCTAACCGTTTTGAATCTAGCTATGGCAAGCAGATAGTTTTGACCACTAGCAGAATATGATTTTTTATATAATTATTTTGGATTACTTTTAACTTAAAAAAGGTACGGACTGCAGCTTTAAGTATTTTAAAATTATAATAACTGCATAATACTTGTTGCTACCTTAAGTTGACTGTTTTTGTTATAGTCATAGTTTATTGTATTGGTATTTTATTTGTTTTTGTAATTTGTGCTTCAAACTAATTAATTAGTAAAGCTGCAAGCAGCAATGAAAGGGCCCTCACACCCATGCTATTGCCACCAAGTGGCTTTAGCAAGACTTTGGGCAATGTGCTTTTAATTATGTAAATTTAGGTGGAGTATGTCAAAGTCAGTTTAAAAAAAAAATCTTTTGGATTATAGGGATAAAAGCATGCATTATTACTGAGACAAGTGTTGCTAGCATGTTTAGAACTCAATGGCATATTTAATATGTTGGTAGTACTACATCACACTGTTAAATGTCACTTCTTGTTGCCAGAAGGTGGTGCTATAACTATATTTTGGAATGTAGATGTCTTTAGACCAGGACGATTATACAATATGTTAAAGGGATACTCCACTTTTTTTGGAAATAGGCTCATTTTACAACTCCCCCAGAGTTAAACTATTGAGTTTTACCGTTTTTGAATCCATTCAGCCGATCTCCGGTTCTGGCGGTACCACTTTTATAGCATAGCTTAGCATACATCATTGAAGTGCACAAGACCATTAGCATTTCTCCCAAAAAAAATTACCAAAGTGTTTCAATATTTTTCCTATTTAAAGAGCACTATCATGGATTTTTGAAAATGACTGTTCATGTAGTGTGGACTATAGCTCTAAGGAAATGAAAACATCCTGCAAAGATTTATATCTGAAAGTGCACCGTATATAAAGTTATTGTCTTTCAAAAGTGAGAGTCGACTCTGAGTCTATGAAATGAATTGTTTTTGAAACGAGTCATTAGCTGTTTCGTAGTGACGTAGATACGAACCATTAGCTCATTGGCCGCTCCCAACAGCTGCGCGTGCAGACGGAAGTGTAAACTTGAAGTCTAGAACACATTCAAATACTTCAGCTGAATAGCATCATGTCGAGAAGACGCTGTGTTTTACATTGCAAAGACAGTTCAGCCACTTGTTTTCATTGCCCAGGGACGAGCATGTGAAGAATCAGTGGTTAGAGTTCATATTTGCAACGATACCACAACAGTATAGCCCGAACCTTGTGTTCTCATCATTTTAATGATGAATCATTCAAAAACATAAATGAACAATCGCAAGCC
Source organism: Pimephales promelas (assembly GCF_016745375.1). Next base: position 7,111,671 of record NW_024121255.1, read on the forward strand.
GGTTGTTCCCGAAGGAGGGCTCAGTATCCAGTGTATATGGATCAGGTTCGTCCTCCTCCGAATCACAATCTGTAAGTATTATTAATAATGTTTGCTGTTATGTTTTCTGTAGCATGCACAATATAGTTATAAACTGTTGTGTGTTTTGTACACTCCGCGCAGCTTCTAAGCGGGGTAAAGTTAGTTTTGTTTGTGATATTCCCCAGACATTCACTGAAAAATGTCAATTACCTCCTAAACGACTTAGCCAAATATGACTTCGCTCTATATAATAAGCTCTCCTCAAAGGAGGTGTTTGGGAAAATGAATCGTCGAACGAATCATTTGGGAGTCGTTGAGCAAATCAAGTAAAAATAAATGCATATTATAAGACATAATAATAAGTGTTTTATAAGTGTTTTTTATCCTTGTATGCACGTTAAACTGTTTTTGGGACTCCCAAAACAAAAATAGGAACATTTCAAATGCTATGATAGGAGCTCTTAAAGGGTTAGTTCACCCAAAAATGAAAATTAAGTCATTAATTACTCACCCCCATGCTGTACCAACCCCGTAAGACCTTCGTTGGTCTTCGGAACACAAATGAAGATATTTTTGATTAAATTTGAGAGCTGTATAACTACCACATTGGCTCCTAAAGGACTGCCTCTTGACGGCCCAGAAAGTCAATGAAGAAAATGTTTAAATATCCCAAGTGACTACCGTGGCTCAACTATATGTTTATCAAGCGACGCGAATACTTTTTGTGCGAAAAAACAAACAAAAATAACGAGTTTATTCGACTATTTCTTTTCTTCCTTGTAGGCCAGAACGAGACTTCCTTAGATTTCCACGACGCATGCGCGAGATTTGCGATCTGCTCACACCCGCTTACACTACTTCAGATCGCAATTCTCGCGCATGCGTCGTGGAAATCTAAGGAAGTCTCGTTCTGGCCTACAAGGAAGAAAAGAAATAGTCGAATAAATTCGTTATTTTTGTTTGTTTTTTCGCACAAAAAGTATTCGCGTCGCTTGATAAACATATAGTTGAGCCACGGTAGTCACTTGGGATATTTAAACATTTTCTTCATTGACTTTCTGGGCCGTCAAGAGGCAGTCCTTTAGGAGCCAATGTGGTAGTTATACAGCTCTCAAATTTAATCAAAAATATCTTCATTTGTGTTCCGAAGACAAACGAAGGTCTTACGGGGTTGGTACAGCATGGGGGTGAGTAATTAATGACTTAATTTTCATTTTTGGGTGAACTAACCCTTTAAAACTTGACTCTTCTGTAGTTACATCGTGCACTAAGACAGACGGAAAATGTAAAGTTGCGATTTTCTAGACTGATATGGCTAGGAACTATACTCTCATTCATGCGTAATAATCAAGACACTTTACTGCCGTACCATGAGTGCAGCAGGCGCGATGACTACACAAACTTAGTCCTGGTCACGTTGGAAGCTGGACACTATTTTCAGGCGCTGCGTCATAACTTTGTGCCTGCTGCACTCTTGGTACGGCAGTTTAAAAGTTTCTTGATTATTACGCAGGAATGAGAGTAAAGGTCCTAGCCATATCAGCCTAGAAAATTGCAACTGTACATTTTCCGTCGGCCTTAGTGCACAATGTAACTACAGAAGAGTCAAGTTTTAAATAGGAAAAATATCGAAACACTTTGGTATTTTTTTTTTTGAGAAATGCTAATGGTCTTGTGCACTTCAATGATGTATGCTAAAAGTGGTACTGCCAGACCCGGAGATTGGCTGAATGGATTCAAAACAGTAAAACTCAACAGTTTAACTCTGGGGGAGTTGTAAAATGAGCCTATTTCCTAAAAAAGTGGAGTATCCCTTTAAATTTGGAGCACATTGGTAATTGCTTAAGTTACAACAACTTCCTTTTGCCTGTATAGTATGTGTTAGCACTTAGCTAAGTGTTTGCTAGCATGTTTTAGTATGTTTCAAGTATGTTGTTAGCATGTTTAGCACTTGCAGGCACTTTTTTATATGTTATTAGGAGTCCACAATGTTGAACATGTCACTTCCTGTTGCCAGCAGGTGGTGCACTGAATATGAGCATGGACATGTGTTCAAGACAGAACTCTTATCAAACGTGTGAAGTTTGGGGCAGATTGGTTATTGTTTCCCTGAGTTACAGCAACTTCCTGTTTCATGGCGAAACATTGAAATTTGTCAGGCCGCCGAGGATGAAAACTTCGATGAAAACTCAAGATCTTCGCAATTTAGTGTTGCAAAGGCCTTACGATTACACTCACCAAATTTGAAGATGATCAGATTAAAACTGTAGGAGGAGTTTTACGGAGTGAAAATAGCAAAAACTGCACAAAAATCAGAGAGGAAAATCAAAATGGCTGACTTCCTGTTGTGTTTGCGCGGTCGGCAACGCGCGTTCATGTGTTTTGGGGGCATGGCTTTGTAAGGATCCCAGATGGGAGGGGGTGGGAGTGAATGAAATAATGAGCTGTGTTTATTGCAGCACTGAGAGGAGGACGGACACTCAATTTGTATACTTTCTTTTTCAGAGTATTTACATTTTAATTATGTATTGGTATATATAGACAGTTTAAACAAATTTGGGAATTTGTTTTTTAGAATATTTCTACCTACCCCACCTTTAACTGTCACCCCCCTTTTTGAGAATGGACAATACAATGCACTATTAAAACTTGGTTGTAATTCAAGAATGCTTTGGAATAAAGACCTAAGTTTGGTCTTGTTTTAAAGAAAACACTCAGCAGATTATTGCTGAAGTAAAAAAAGTAAGAAGAAGTTAGGGAAGTTGTAAATTTACATTAAATCAAATATATTGTACTTAATACTTTTTTTTTTATTTAAAATATATATTTTACAAAATATTTTTTACTATAAAATCAAAGCCATATATCTAACCAAGTTGTGTGCCAGATTTGAAGTTGATATCACAAAAATTCAGGTTCCCATGAGATTTTGTTTAGGAGTAATACCAAAAATGACAAATTCCATTGAATTTAATTGTATGCATTCTGCTGTAACAAATTAATAAATTTCTGTCCAAATATCACTTCTGTCACAAAATATGTAATCTTGAGACTAAGACCTTTCTGACAATGTGTTTTGTCAAGATTAGAAAAGGTTTTGATCATAAATTATGATAGGCACACTGATAAAAATAATCTGCTTGATTTACTTAAAAAATATAATGAATTTTTTTGCATAACTTTATTACGTAGATCCAACAAGACAAGTCTTTGTTGAAACTACTTAATTTTTCTGTTTGTTGAAATAGAATTTTCACATAAAGTTAACTTAATTTTAGCATTGCTGTAGTAATTTATTTATGTGTGTGATCTACATAACTTTAAGAGTTCTGAATGAGTAATTTTGATTGAATCCAACAAGCTTTTTACATTTCCATATTACAAATTTCAAGTGGGATCTATTTTTTTTTTATTTTTTTTAATGTTAGTGTATTTTAAAGTTACATTTACTCATTATTAAAAACTTAGTTTTTTACTGAAAGTATAAATGCAAATAGTTATTTTTTACTACTACTATTTCAAAACTGGTACTATCCCCGTGGAATGTGCTAATCAAATATAAGTTGACATTTTCGCCATTTGATAGTAAAAACTGACAAGGTCAGTATAAAAAAATTAAAAGTATAATAAAATATATTCACCTCACAGGTTGAAACATTGTGTACAATAGAAAATTGTGCTTTATGGTGGTGCTAAAGGAATGGACGTGGAACAATAAGTGGAAGTTGACAGGCTTTATTGTCTTCAGGAATATGGTAACAAAATTCCCCTTCAATACTTCAAGATGTGCATGCTGTGACCAAGGGTTGGTTCACCCAAAAAATGAAAATTAAGTCATTAATTACTCACCCCCAAGCTGTACCAACCCCGTAAGACCTTCGTTCATCTTCGGAACACAAATGAAGATATTTTTGATTAAATTTGAGAGGTTGATCACTGCTACATAGGCTGCCTAAGACATTGAAACTTGACGGCCCAGAAAGTCAATGAAAAAAATGTTTAAATATTCCATGTGACTACAGTGGCTCAACTATAAGTTTATCAAGCGACAAAACTACTTTTTGTGCGAAAAAAAGACGAGAGTTCAAGAGATTTCCACGACGCATGCGCGAGAACTGTGATCTTCAAATCTATATAAACTTATAGTTGAGCCACTGTAGTCACATGGAATATTTAAACATTTTCTTAATTGATTTTCTGGGCCGTCAAGTTTCAATGTCTTAGGCAGCCTATGTAGCAGTGATCCACCTCTCAAATTTAATCAAAAATATATTCATTTGTGTTCCGAAGATGAACGAAGGTCTTACGGGGTTGGTACAGCATAGGGGTGAGTAATTAATGACTTCATTTTCATTTTTGGGTGAACTATCCCTTTAAACGTACTACATCAGTCTCAACCAACCAACCAGATGTTTAACTATATTTCAACACTCTCAGTAAGGACTTTTCAATAAAAATAAACATGTACAGAGTATTTTCTATACAATTGTGTTTTTCAGTCATGTACAGTAACATATTCTAAGACTTTAAAGGAACACTCTGACTTTTTGGGACTTAAGCTTATTCACCATATCCCCCAGAGTCAGATAAGTCCATACATACCTTTCTCATCTACGTGTGTGCCGTAACTCTGTCTGACCCACCCACTGCTAGCCTAGCTTAGCACAAAGACTGGTGGTAAATAGCAGTTTACCTAAGTAAACTAAGTCAGTAAGTCAGCAGTCCCGCTAGCATACTAATCCTAATAAGTGTCAAAATAACACCAACATTTTCCTATTTAAATGTTGTGATTTGTATAGTCACAGAGTGTTCAAATAACAAAGTCACATGAGACACAGCCATCTCCCTGCTGAAAAATCCAGCTAAAACCAGCCTAGGCTGGTTGGCTGGTCTTAGCTGGTTTAAGCTGGAAGTAGCTGGTTTTAGTTGGTCACCCAGCCTGGCTTAGCTGGTCAAGCTGGTCTCCCAGCCTGACTTAGCTGGTTAAGCTGGTCTCCCAGCCTGGCTACCAACTTGACCAGCTAAGACCAGCCTGACCAGCTGAAAAAGTGTTCAAAACCCCTCTAAAACCAGCCTGATAAACCAACTAACCAGGCTGGGAGACCAGCCAAAACCAGCCAACCAGCCTTGGGTGGTTTTAGCTGGATTTTTCAGCAGGGTTCTAACCGTATACACACTGGATACTATATTCTCAGAAGGTGAAGCACTTCTACTTCTATGCAGTGATTTTCTCACAGCACCTGAGAAGCCCCGTGGTGAGGAGCAGAGAGTTCGCTCAGAGTGTTGCGCTAATCACTCTGACCAAGTAGAAGTGATTCACCTTCTGAGAATATAGTTTCCTGTATGTATACGGTTTTGAAGATGGCTGTGTCTCATATGACCTTGTTATTTGTACACACAGTGACTATAAAAAACAAAACATGTAAATAGGAAATGTTGGTGTTATTTTGTCATTTATTAAGATTAGTATGCTAGCTGGATCTGTTTACCTCCAGTCTTTGTGCTAAGCTAGGCTAACAGTGGGTGCGTCTGACTGTTACGGCATGCACAGAGATGAGAAGGGTATGTGTGGACTTATTTAACTCTGGGGGATATGGTGAATAAGCCAAAGTCCCAAAAAGTCCAAACAGAGTTATAAACAACAACGTCTGTCATACTTTTAGGCCATAAGCTGGATTTTGGAGGGCATGTTTTTGTTAACATCCTCCAAAGGTGTATTTAATTTATTTGGATAGCTTAGTTCCAAGGCATAAATAATGCCCATAAGGTATAGGTGCAAGCATGTGCTACACTGGGAATTCCAAAAAGGACCTCTGATCCCTTGATGGCTATTCCAGCTTGCTTCTCGAGACCTCCATCCCTGGTTTTGGTGACCACGAACATGTTGAGTACAAATGAAGTGATGTCCTCTTGGATGGCTGCAGAATCGTCGTCATCACAAAACTGTGAAATATACAAGAGAGAATTTAACCTACTTTTTGTTTGCTAATGTGAAGAATGCATACAGCTCTTTGCTCTAAACAGAAATCTTGGTGGGATTACGTGCTGTGGTAGTTTTGTTCTATATACTTATGTACATTTGTGCAAGTATGTGCTCGAAGAATGTGCAGTGTGGTGTAGGTCTATGTATTTTATAATGTTAACTTCAAAGAATACTAATAGTAATTTAAAAATGTGGTAGCATTGGATCTGGACGGGAAGGATAACTCTGATAGTTGGAAGTGGTGTGTTGTGATTCTGCCTTCTCACACAGTGACACAGGGAGTGTCGCAATTTCGGTTTCATATCGAATACCAGCCATCATTTCTACTAAAGAAAAGGACAAAAATAGTAACGCACAGTAACTTGGATAAGTAAATTTAATCTGATTACGTTTTTGGAAATAGTAGCGCATTATTGCTTGTGACTGACAAAAGTGTTCAGATTTCAGTTACTTATCCAAGTTACTGTGCATTACTATTTTTGTCTTTTTTTTTTTTTGTAGAAATGCCAGCATCACTCACTGGTCATGAGTAATTGTGTCACATGTACTGTATTGAAGAACACTAAAACTTTCTATAAACAGGACAACAGGAATTTTGCCATTTGACATTATAACTATACCCCCAGTTTTCTCACTACAATAAACCAATTTAGAGAAATTTACAAACCTTTATCCAGTGCAGCCTACTTGTCAGGAGGATCACCTGGTAAGGACACAGTGTTATAGTTAACTGACCAATGCAAGAAACCAAAAACATGGCAAAAAATTGTAACTACAACTATAGCCTAATTAAAAATAGTTTAACATTTTACTCTCTCCACAACACTGCAATTAGTTGACCTGCTCATCAGTAAGCAAATTTTCTTCAGTTTCGGTTTAATTGTTACTTTGGGTTTGTTTTCCCTCGGAGCTCCGTTGGGGAAGCGTGCAGTGAACCGCGTCATTCTGAAGGCGGGACTATGTTCACGAGATGATTGACGGCTGAAAAACCCCAATGAGCGCTCTAACCATAAAGTATAAAAAACACCTTTTACACAACCATGAAGAAAAACAGAGCGCGCAAACTAAATCAATATTTCTAAAAATGCGCCCACGTTTGGAGTTATTCGCGGATGCTGTCAATTCCATCTATGTGAACACAAATAAATTATAAGGATATTATAATGGTTATCTGCACTATTTGACAAAAGAAAAAAAAAAGAAAGAAAGACAGAAAGTCATTGCAACTCAGTTTTGTCATAAATAGTGGCCAAATATCCAAGCTGGAATCTTAAATCTTTCTAATATGATAGTCAGTTTTTAGATCAAGTAAAATGATTTAACGAGTTAATTTTAACGCTGGAGCTGTCCGCGATCTTAGGTAATGTCGTCAGACACTTAGAATAGCATGTCAGTGGCAAAACAAGCAGGTTTTGTGGATGTAAAAGAACGCAATTACCCATATAACGTACGATTTGCCTAGGCCTAACGTTAATTCTTTCGCATCTACACACTGAAGCGGTCTAAGCCTGGCCAATTTAAAAGATCGTTGTTCCCATCAGTCTCTTAAACACAAATACATATTTTTTTAAAGAATAAAATTAGGCCCAGGTTGGGGGAAAAAAACGATTGATGTTACCCTAATTTATTCATGGCTGCTCTAAAAATCCACGTGCTTGCACTAACATTACATTATTTTATTGCTGGATTAATAACGCTGGCTTTAAATTACACTAGAACAAACCATTCTATGGCCACTTGCAAAGTTTCAATTAATGTTAGACTACACGTAAAGCAACATAAAGCAATCCCAGCGTTGCCACATGGTAATTAACAGAAAATCCACGTACGACAAAGCAATCTTCAAATTACATTTAAAGCCTAATTTTTGTACAACAATTGGAACACTGTAAAGAATGTACAAACCCAAGTAACCTTAATTGTTAGCCTACTTTTCTAACTTTATTCTTACCTTGAGTTCAGTCTCCACGTGTAGGCTTCCTCTTCGTTTGAAATGCAAGGGGTTTCCAGACCAAAAAACAGGAAGGGGAGTAATTTTTTGCACTGAGTAAATTAAACAAGGTATTGTTTGTTGAGTGCATGTGCCTAAAAAGATTGGCTGAGATTACTTAGATTAATTTTGTAAGGTAAAAATATGCACATTGTCTTGTGTTTTGAACAAATGAAGATAAATTCAAAACCAGATATATTATGTAAAGATATAAACGTAACATTTTATTGTTAATATTACACATTTTAACTACGTAACATTTACATGCACTCAGAATCATTTTTTTCAGTGCAATGAACAAGTATGGTAAAGTATGTTTATGAATTCCTGTACAATTTTTTTTTTAAAAGTGACATCTCAACCATTTGGTAGATGCCGATATTTAAAAAATCATGGGATGTGTTGAAAAACAAAAAAAACATTGAGTGTGGTGACTAGCAGCATAAGGAGATAAGAAATGCAAAAAAAAAAAATTCCATCACTTTTTTTCTTGGTGAGGACTTCAAAGGGTTAATGGACACATGAAATAAGTACACAAGATTGAAAGTTATATGAAGTGTTCCATTTTGTTTAAAGCTTTGTTCAATTTATATTGTTAATAATTTGACACAACAAATGGATAAATTATTATTTTAACTTTTCAAAAACTATTAACGTTTTTTTAATACTCATCCATTATTCAACTAACATTTTTTTTTTCCATAGACCAAATACAACATAATTCTGGTTTATAGATGCTTTCATCAGACGCGTTGCCATGGTGATGAGCTGGCCCAAGTTAACTTCTGTGTTTATTAGTGTTTACTGGATAATATGGCATTGACTACAAATGCAGTGAAAGTTAATTGAGCAGGTTGTTGAGCTGTGGGGTGCAACCAGACCTTGGGAGCAAATGCAATTTTTTTAAAAAAAATAAAAATGTTAAGGTTTCCTAACAAAGCAGGAGGCGGTATTAAAATAGCTATGTTTATCTGAGTGATAACCGGTACACTGACCGCCACATTGATTTCCATGTTTTTACAATTTAAGATGGTAAAAGTTGTAGCTATTTGACTGCAGAGTTGCATGCAGCGCATATTCACACGCTCCCTCCCTCTCTCTCTCTCTTTCTCTCTCTCTCTCTCTCTCTCACTCTCTGAGTGTCTGTGCGCGTGTGCAGAGTGACTGGGAGGAGCGCGTGAGTGTTTGAGCTGTAGCGGCATGTTTGAGTGAGTTTTTTCCCTTTTTTTCCCCCTTTTCCTTTAATAATTTAGTTAAGTTTAGTTTGTAGTTAGTGTTTAGGGGTTTTGGAAATGTCGGCAGACTCGGATGGGTTTGCTGCCTTAACAGCCCGGAACGGCTGTAAATGTATACCGGATGACTCGATCACAGTCGAAGACTGTTTGACTGCTGTTAGTGAAATAGGTGCGCGGAACATTCTGTCAGCATCTAGAATGAATAAAGCGGTCGTTGTGTTTTTGAAAGAAGAGTCTATGGTTCATCATTTAGTAGAAGTTGGCTTGTCTGTTGGTGATGTTTTTCTGCCTGTTCTTCCACTATCGAGCCCTTCTAAAAAGGTTACTCTTTCCAATGTGCCGCCTTTCATTTCTAATGATTCACTTGAGCGGTTACTTGCCCGTTATGGCAAAATACTGATGCCGATTAAAATGTTCCACCTTGGCGTGAAAAATCCTGATTTGAAACATGTGATGTCCTTCAGACGTCAAACTTTTATGATTTTGAATCCTGAATTTCAAAATTTGGATATTTCTGTGAAAATTACTTTGACAGGTAAAGATTATAAAATTTTTATCAGCACGGATTCAATGAAATGTTTCTCTTGTGGAGTTTTTGGTCACACAAAACAAAAATGTCCAACTAATAAGGTGACTGAACAAAGTGAGATTGAATCTAACTTGCCTTTGGGGCAAGTGGCTTCTACTTCGGAAAATACTGATCAGGATGTAGATCGTAATAAAACTGGTCTGGGTGTATCGGTTTCCTTGTCTAAAGATGAAGAAAATCCGAGAGTACACACCGTTAACAGTCTTTCTGTGGAGGCAAAGAAGTGTTTGGTGAACACTAGTGAGTGTGATAATGTCAGCAGTGGGGCTGAGATCGCCGGTGAGGGAACCAGCGACCCAGCGCGGCCGAGTGAGCTCGCGGAGGTCGGGGAGTCGCGGGATTCACGAGCGTCTGATGGCCTGTCACAGGGAGACATGGACCAGCTCACCGAGGGAGGTGAGACGCAGCTTGATAATATTGACTCAGATAGTGAGGGATCTGAAATTGTAGATGATCTCACTGATATTTGTTCACAAGAAAGTTCTGCAGAAAAACAATTAAGCCCTCAAATGAAGCCACCTTATTATACAGTGCAACAAATTAATGAATTCCTTGATAGCACTTTCAATCAGCGAAAACCAAGATTGGAGAAGCATTTCTCTAATTTACGACTGTTTGTTGATTCTTGTGTAACAGCTATGAGAAAAGCTTCATTGGAGGAGCTTGATCAGCCAAAACGGTATAGACTCAAGAAACACGTGAGCGCCGTTAAAAAAAGACTGAAAATCTGTAATAAATAATACTAATAGAGCCATGTTTGTTAAGAGGGTGTTATTTTTATTTATTTTTTCTTTACTCATGACAACCTTAAACATTGGAACTTTTAACATTAATGGTTGTCGGAGTATAGAAAAGAGAGCGGCTTTATTTGATTATTTGCACTTGAAGAAAGCAGATGTGATTTTATTACAGGAAACACATTCAGATCAGCAAAATCAAACACAGTGGATTGGTGATTGGAAAGGCAATGTTTTGTTAAGTCATGGAACAAACCTTAGTGCTGGTGTTGCAATTCTTTTTTCTCCATCTCTTAGTAGTCAACCAGATATGGTTGAGGTTGTGCCTAGTCGGATTTTGAGAGCTGATATTGCTATGGGTGATGTACATTTTTCCTTTTTTAATGTTTATGCTCCAAATATTGGTCAAGAGCGTATCATGTTTTTAAAAATACTTTATAATGCTTTATCACAATGTCCTCAGGAAAATATTATTGTACTTGGTGGTGATTTTAATTGTACTGTTAATCCATATACAGTATGGATAGAAATCATGATGAACCTCATCCACCTTCTGCTGAGAGTTTAAAGAAACTACTTAATGATCATTATTTAGTTGATCTATGGAGGGAGGCATTTCCTGGGGTTAGACAGTACTCCTGGTTGAAAGCTAATTCAAATAATATGTCAGGGGCTAGACTTGACCGTTTTTATGTTGCTAAAGACAATAGGGGAAAGTTCTTTAATAGTTTAATTTCGCCATCTTTTTTATCAGATCATCACTATGTATCTATTAAAGTTTCTATCTCTCTTCCTAAATTCTCTAATTCACATTGGCACTTTAATAATAGATTATTGCAGGATTGCACCTTTATTCACTCTTTTAATCTTTTCTGGAAAACTTGGAGAGAGGAGAGATGCAGTTTTCAGTCATTGAGTCAATGGTGGGACATCGGCAAAGCTCAAATTAAGACTTTTTGCCAGCAATACACTGCACATAGCACTAGAGCCCTTAAAGAAAAAATGAAGTCTCTGGAAGAAGATATTCTTGGGCAAAGCAGTGATTCTACCCTTAATAATCCATCTTCTATTGACTCTATTGCAAGAGATAAGATCCTTCTAAAGAACTTATTGGAAAAACGAGGAAAAACAGCCCTTCTAAGGACCAGGTTTGCCCAGCTGAATGACATGGATGCTCCAACAGTTTTCTTTTTTGGACTCGAAAAAAAGAAGAACAGAAGATTTTTCATCAGTTGAAGATGCCATGTGGTGGAGTTACAACTGACCAAAGGGAAATTCAGGCATATGCTCTTTCTTTTTATGAGAATTTATACTGTTCCGAGAAATGTGATGGAGCCGTCGCTGATGAACTTTTATATGATTCAACTAAACTATCTGAAGAGGATCAGGATGACTTGGATAGTCCTTTATCATTTGGAGAACTTTCTCAAGCAGTTCAGGAGATGTGTTCTGGGAAATCGCCTGGGCTGGATGGACTTTCTGCTGAGTTTTTCAAGACCTTTTGGAATTTAATTGGACAAGATCTGTATGGTGTTTTTCTTGAATGTATTGAGCAGGGAACTCTTCCTTTGAGTTGTCGAAGGGCAATTTTAACACTAATCCCAAAAAGGTGATCTTGGGTGTCTAAAGAACTGGCGTCCGGTATCTTTGATCTGTGCTGATTTTATGATATTGTCAAAAGCATTAACTAATCGACTTAAAAAATGTATGGCATCAGTCATTCATAATAATCAAACATTTTGTATACCTAAAAGATCGATTTTTGACAATCTCTTTTTGTTGAGAGATATCATTATTGTTGCAAAAATGCATAATTTGGACATTGGATTTCTATCACTAGACCAGGAGAAGGCGTTTGACAGGGTGGACCATCAATATTTATTTAAGACCCTGGAGGCTTTTGGTTTTGGTCCTTATTTTGTGTCTCTCATCAAAATGTTGTATAACGGAATTTTCAGCATGTTAAGACTTAATGGTTCCATAACTAGGCCTTTCTCTGTAACCAGGGGAATAAGGCAAGGGTGCTCTCTTTCAGGTCTTTTGTATTCGATATCAATTGAGCCTCTCTTAGCTTCTCTTAGGAGGCAGCTAAATGGTGTTGATATTCCCAGTTCCCCCAGAGTAGATCCAGTTAAACTTACGGCTTATGCAGATGACATAACAGTAGTCATAAAAGACTCGGAAGATGTTTTAAAATTGATATCTTCTTTAGATAGATTTAAAAAAGCTGCATGTATTAACTGGGGGAAATGTGCATCCTTGCTGTTGGGAGATTGGCAGGGTGGGGGACCTCCCCAGCTCCCACCGCAATGCAGATGGGCCCGAGATGGCTTTAAAGTCCTTGGTCTTTACTTTGGGACTAATGGTTACACAGAAAAGAATTGGGAAGGTCTTTTTGATCGAGTGATTCTTAGAATTCAGAAGTGGCGTTGGATTCTTCCGCAACTTTCTTATAGAGGGAGATGTCTGGTTATAAACAACTTGGCAGCTTCAATGCTATGGCATAAATGTACTGTTTTGGATCCCCCCAAAGAATTAGTTGTTGGTGTTCAAAAAGCATTTGTTAACTTTTTTTGGGATGGTTGCCATTGGCTTCCTCCAGGTGTCCTATATCTCCCTGTGGCAGAGGGAGGACAGGGACTAATACATTTAGAATCTAAGATTATGTCTATGAGATTGCATTCACTACAAAAACTCCTGTACTGTTCAGATCATGTGCCTTGGGTTGCTATTGGTCTTTATATACTCAAGAGATTTGGAGGAATTGGTCTTGACAAGCAGTTGTTCTTAATGCAGAAATCCTTTGTGGCGAAGACGCAAGTTTTGCCTTTCAATTTTTATGGATCTGTTTTTAAAATCATGGGATTGTTTTACACTGTTAAGAGAAGAGGATGAGCATTATGGTGTTGCAGAACCTCTTTTTTTTAATTCTCTTTTTGAAGTGCCATTTAATATGTCATCATCTTTAATCAACAAATTTTTGAATGCTGGCATTACAAAAGTAATGGACTTGATTGATCTAACAAAAGGTCAGTGGCGAACTGAACTGGAAATTGCTAATCAAGTTGGGCTAACTTCGGTTAGAATTGTGGAGGGATTTGTTAGGAAACTTAAGACCTCTTTTCCTCCAATGTTGACTTCTTTTATAAATAATGTTTTTCTGAATGGTTTTACTCCTCAGACATTTCCTGAATTTAAGGTGGTTCTTAAAGATTGGGAATCAGTTGATGATACAAACTTAACAAACTTATTGAAAGGTTATGGGGATTTGGCTTTTTTTGGTATTGAGAAAAAAATGTTATATCATATATGTGTGAAGTCTGTACATCTTGGGCAATTGAAACAAAGACTGGATACTAAGTGGAGGACTGTGCTTTCTATTCCTGATGAGGTACATCCATCTTGGAGATTATTGTACAAACCTCCTATCTCTAAGAGATGTGGAGACCTTCAGTGGAGGTTATTGCATTGTATTCAGTGTTTCCCCTAGAAATTTTTTCAGCAGCGGTGCTGTTAGGTGCCGGAGGTTGTTATCAAGCCGCGGTGGGCGGGGCGGGGTGGGGCTGTGGGCGGGGCGGTGTGCGGTTTGGGGAATTGCACCTCCGGGAGAATTTTTTTTAAAATAACCCCTTTAACCATGAGTTTGAAAAATGTAAATACATTTTCCATACACATTAGATCCATCTGCATGACAAGTTCCATCATTACGCTTATTCACTGCGTCCTAAACCTACGCCTTTGTTATTGTAAGAGGTTAGCGACCCCTAGCGGCGGAGAAAAATGCATAATGTAGCTTTAATGATATTTTGACAGTTAAGAGGTCGTTATACTATAAAAAATAACCTGTAAGTTTTAAAACTCAAACTAAAATGTAGAAATTGATAGGGGAAAAATGAAACGTCACAACCCAGAAAAAGATTATTTACAATTTATTGAACATTTTTTCTTAATGGCAAAGGCCACACCCAATCTGTGAGCACTTAATTTTTCTGGGTTTTTCAGATGTGTGTGAGTGACAGTGATACTATTTTATGTTTTTGCAAGAAGCCTTATGCTCATCTAGCCTGCATTTATTTAATCAAAAATACAGAAAAACAGTAGCCTAATATTGTGAAATACTATTACATGATGTTATTTTTTAATAATAAAAGAAACTTTAAAAAAAGAGCAGATATCATCATATTAGAATGTAGGGCTGGGTATTGACACAAATTTCACAATTCGATTCGATTTCGATTCATAAGCTTGCAATTCGATTCGATTTCGATTCCGTTTCGATTCAATATTAATTATTTTGGATATCAGACAGTTACAATAAATGGCTAATTTTCTCAAGGAAATCAAATCTCTTAACTAATGCTGTAAACTTTGGGAGTCTAGTTGTAGTAGCCTGCTAGGCTTCATTAGCCTAATATGAAGGTAATAATGAACTGTTTTGTAGCTATACAAACACTTAAATTACACTTTTATTTATTTTTATAATAAGAAGATTATATAAACATTTAAATGGTGACCGTCATAAAAACTTGCCAGATTTATTCAAATATGCATTAAATATTGAAGAACATTAAGATTATAATGCATATGTAATATGGTCTATATATTTAGCAAAATACTCCTCTCTAGAGTTATTTTTCTAGCTGACTAACGAGTTTATGTGGGTTTTCTGAGGTAAATATGACGATGCATGACATTGATTACAAGCTGTTTAACTGACGTCTTTCCACGGTTGAAACGCTGATTGAGCGAATCAATGTGACATGATACGGATTTGGATAAGTTGTACTCTATCTTTAACACACTTTCAGATGCTCATTCATGTTTATTTCGCGCTGTGACTGGTATTATTAAGCCGGAAGAGAGATCAGGACTATGAGCAGTAGGTGATACTTCCTCGTCCGGCTCATGGAAACAGTTCGTACCGCTTTCTCCTTTCCACAAGTGCTCGCTGTCCCGTGGAGTCTCTCGTTGCTATGCAACCTTGAACAGAGGCGCGATTGGATAAACGAGCGCGCCGCCACCGCGTCACTTCTATTCTGAGTGGAGCGCGTACATGGCTTATTTAAATTAACGAACGGACCCTTATGGCAACGTGACATTAGCCTAATCGAAAATATTTCCATATATGGCTCTTTCCTCCGTTCTTGTCAACAAGTGGATTCAGAGCCACATTAGCAGCGCTGCCGGTCGCCATGTCTGTGTTTTTAGGTGTATAAGTGAATGAAGTGAATGTCATGATATTGCTGATCATGAAAAGATTTTGCGGCGGCGCTGAAAATCCAGCGGCGGCGCTGCGCCGCTGCTGAATACATTGTAGGGGAAACACTGGTATTATTGCCTCAAATTCTTTTATTTCAAAGCTTAATGAGACTGTTTTACCGATATGTCCTTTTTGCAATGCAATTGACACTGTTTTTCATATGTTTTGTGAGTGTCTTAGACTTTGTTCATTGTTTGAATTGTTGGGTGAAATCATTGTAAAATTGGGTTTTTCGTTTACCAATAGTCTATTTATATTGGGTTGCCGATACAGGAAGTCTTGGCAACAACAGTGTACACTTGCCAATTTTTTAATAGGGCAAGCTAAACTAGCAATTTTTAAGATGCATTAGTGCAAAAATGCTGGAGAGGATGTAAGCATAGTGTCTCTTTTTAAGTCTGTGGTGAAGTCAAGTGTGATCATTGAATATACCTATTATCGTAACACCAATAATATCTCGTATTTTGAATGGAGATGGGGTGTAGGAGCAGCTCTGGTGACTATAAGTGAATCAGGGAATTTGTTTTTTTACTGGGGATTTTTGTTTTTGTTTTTTATTTATTGGATAATTTTCGTTTTGTTTAGTTATTCTTGTAAATTAAAGAGTGTTTAAAAGTCTCTCTCTCTCTCTCTCTCTCTCTCTCTCTCTCTCTCTCTCTCTCTCTCTCTCTCTCTCTCTCTCTCTCTCTCTCTCTCTCTCTCTCTCTCTCGCGCAAACATATTGACAGCGGACCAGTCTGTGTATTGAATGGTTAGTATCATGAACAGATCCATCCAACATCCTGTCAATGTAGAGACCCACCTTGAAAAAAGGTTATTATCAAGCATGTAAGAAGCCTAGCTTATAAGGAGAGCTATGTTCACCTTATAAAACCCCGCCGCCACGCTCGCCACAGTTTTTTTTAACACTTGTCTCCAATTTTTGTTCAACGGGTCTGGTAGTGTCACATTTCAGTTTGGTCAAGTAACATTTATTTTCTTTGACTGGCAAGAAATACCAGCTATTTTACTTTATAATTACTTTTTACTTTAATACCAGTTATTTATTTACTTGTTATGGATTGTATGCCGGAAGTTAAGTTTGGGCCAGAGTAATGCACATGCGCAGTACCGCTTGTATATGTTGTTACTGCTGAAAGCGTCTATAGTAAATTTGTGTTCGAAGGTGTCATGCTCCTCGTACGTTCAAGAAAATTACTAAGTATGATCGCAGTGCTTTCCATCTTGAGATTGAGCGTGGAGCGCACTCTGGACTACCACGAAGTGCTGAAGGCACCTGCAAAGTTTTGGCATTCTACAATATATATATAGTAAGTAAGTAAGTAAGTAAAGATTTATTTCTATAGCACATTTAAAACAGCTCACGCTGACCAAAGTGCTGTACATAGCGCAGTAGCCTCAAAGTAAAAAATAAAATAAAATACAGTAACAAATCAAAGAATTAAGCAAAATCCACATAGAAAGACAGACAGTTAATTACAAACAGAGCAAGTTAAAACAATTTAAGAAGCCGGGAAGGCCAATGTAAAAAGGTGAGTTTTAAGCCTGGATTTAAAAATCTCAATTGAAGGGGAACTTCTGATGTCAACTGGCAGTCGGTTCCAGAGCTGAGGGCCCGCAACAGAAAAGGCTCTATCACCTTTTTGCTTGAGCCGGGAACGTGGGACCTGGAGGATCTTAGGGACCTCGGAGCTACGTGAGGATGAATGATATCTTTTATGTAGCTGGGGGCCAGGGAGTGAAGAGATTTAAAAATCATTAGCAGTATTTTGAATTGTATCCTAGACTGGACTGGAAACCAGTGCAAGGAGGCTAGGACTGGTGGAATGTGCTCACGTTTTTTTTTGTGTTTGTGAGTAGCCTAGCCGCTGCATTTTGAACCATCTGAAGCCTTGCCACCAGAGTTAGGGGGAAACCAAAGTAAAGAGAGTTACAATAGTCCAGGCAGGAGGTTATGAAGGCATGGATGACTTTTTCCAGATCATTATATGACAGAACAGACTTGAGTTTGGAAATTATTCTTAGTTGATAGAAACTGGTCTTTACAACAGATGATATTTGTTTTTCCAGATTAAGATGGGAGTCAAAAATAACACCCAAGTTACGTGCATGGGATTTAACATAGGGTGCAAGGGGACCAAGGTCAGCAGGGATGGCAGATTTCGATTTTGGGGGGCCAAAGAAAATAACTTCAGTTTTGTTGTCGTTTAACTGAAGAAAATTGTTAGCCATCCAGATTTTAAATTCTTTCAGACAATCTAAAAGAGGCTGCATGGAATTACTGGATTTAAGTGGAATGTATAGTTGGGAATCATCAGCATAAAAGTGAAATGAGATATTGAATTTTCTGATGATGTTGCCCAGGGGGAGCATGTAAAGGCAGAAGAGTACTGGACCCAGAATAGATCCCTGGGGAACACCAAAAGACACAGGGGCAGGGGGTGAAGAGTATTGGCCTATGGATACTGAAAAAAGATCTTTGATGGAGATAGGAGTAAAACCAGTTTAAAGCTGTACCCTTGATGCCAACCCACTGTTCAAGACGCTCTAGAAGTATACCATGATCTACAGTGTCAAATGCAGCGCTAAGATCTAGCAGGACCAGAATGGCATTATCACCTGAGTCGAGAGTGAGCAAAAGGTCATTTGTCACTTTTAACAGGGCTGTCTCAGTACTATGGCCGGTTTTAAACCCAGATTGAAATGGCTCTAGGATCTCTGTGGAATTGAGGTACGAAAGCAGCTGCGTTAGCACCACCTTCTCCAAAATTTTTGAAATGAACGACAGTTTGGATATGGGCCGGAAATTATTATGATTTTTTGTATCAA
Source organism: Pimephales promelas (assembly GCF_016745375.1). The sequence continues at coordinate 7,130,315 of NW_024121255.1, forward strand.
GGTTATGTTTCTTTAGCATAGGCTGGACAACCGCATGCTTGAAACAAGAAGGAACAATGCCGGTGGCAAGGCTGGAGTTAATAATGGATTGAATAGGGGGACCAACAGCTTCAAAAGCATCTTTAATAATCTGTGAGGGAAATAGGATCGAGTGGGGTTGTAGATGGTTTCATGTGTTTTACAATGTCCCATATGTCAGGATAGGACACTGCATTGAATTGGTCAAACATAACTGTGGTAAAATGAGGTGGTTGGGTGTCAGATATGAAAGAAGTGAACTGTGCTCTGATGTGCTCAATTTTCCCAGTAAAAAACTTCAAAAACTCTTCACAGTTCTTGATAGATGCCTCGATCTCTGGAGAGACTTGGGGGTTAACTATTGAGTTTATGGTATTAAATAAAATCCTAGGGCGATGGGAATGTTTGGTTATAATGTCAGAGAAATGCTTAGCCCTGGCTTTTTTTTTGCTGCATCTTGGAAATTGGCCAGCGAATTTCTGAATATTTCTGAAGAAACTAGGAGGTGATCTTTTTTCCACTTACGCTCCGCTCTTTGACAAACCTGCCTAAGATGGCGGGTGGAATCATCAAGCCACTTTTGAGTTTTAAAATTAGGCCGTTTAAACTCAAGAGGAGCTATAGTATCAAGAATAGCTGAGCAACATGCGTTGAAGGAGGAAATTAGCTCATCAGGGCTCACGAGGTGATCATGGGCAGTAATAGAGGTATTGACCACATTACCCAAATAACATGCAGAAAACTCTCTTACAGTAGAAGCATTAATATGACGAAAATAGTGGCCCACAGGTCTGGGTGTGTGCAATAAGTTAAATAGTTTAACATTGAACATAATGGGCATATGGTCAGATAAGAGTGCATCCTCGATGCTTATATTATCAATGGAAAACCCATGGGTTAAAATCAGATCAAGAGTATGCCCCTGAACATGGGTCGCCTGATTTATGTGTTGGGTGAGACCAAATGACTCCATTACATGACAGAACTCACAGGGTTTCCCTGGGCAACAAACATGAATATTAAAATCACCCAAAATCAACAAACAGTCATATGATGTTGCATGATGAGACAGAAAGTCAGAAAATTCTTTTATAAAATGTTTTTCTGATTTGGGAGGCCTGTAAACAAGTGCGCACATCAGTGGTGTAGTAGCAGATTCAACTTTTACACATTGTACTTCAAAGGAAGAAAAGCTTTCAGCCGAGAGAGATTGTACCTTAAGCCGATTTTAAAAAATTAAAGCCACTCCTCCACCTCTTCCTGACCTCCTTGGGGTGTTTATGAATGAACAGTTTGTAGGGCAAAGTTCGCCAAAAACAGAAGTTTCACCCGCACCGGAGCCAACCATGTCTCCGTTAAAAATAACAGGTCCAGATCATTCTTGGTAAAAAAGTCGTTTAAAATAAAGGTCTTATTTGACACAGACCTGCTGTTCAGTAGCGCCGCTTTAGCCGCAAAATAATCCAAGGGCTGTGAAAATTGAAGACGATGCAGTGGGCGAATATGTATATATTATTTTTATTTTTTTTTCGAAAATACGCATAACCCATATCTTTTAAATGTATTGTTTGCTTTAAATTAAATTAAGATTGCATGTTTGGTAAATGAGCCTAAATTAATTTAAAATGAATCTGCTATATTTCAGATCAATATATTTGTTTTCCTACGCAACAGTTATGGATCAAGTTTTTAGACCCCGTTCGAGGGGGCGCTGACGAGCCCCCTTCCATGCCCGGGTACCAGATTCAGCCTGGCCCTGATGGCCATGGATTCTGACCTGTGTGCAATGTTTCAAGAGTTTTCGAGCATGTTAAGGCCCCCCAAATTGCCAGAGAAGTCGCACAAAGCAAAGAAAGGGTTCAAATGAACCTGACAGGCCCCCCTCCTCTCACTCACTCACACACACAGAAACTGAGAGCCTGGCAAACTTCAAAGATTTTCTCCACATTCAAACCAAAATATCTGCCGCCCTGTTGGTCGGAGCTAATCACTGTAAATTATAAAGTTGTTCGGCTTGAGGAGTATAATACACGTACCGATTTTTGTTACAGTATGGCAAGCCGTTTTAACATTTAATCATTTTAACCTACTAGTCTCTATTTTCATGCTACTAGCACTTATTTTTTAGATACTAGTATCTATTCCATTAAGTACTAGTACTTATTCATTAGCTAGTAGTGCTTATTCTTTAGATACTAGTGCCTTTTCTTTAGATACTAGTGCTTATTCTTTAGGTACTAGTACCTTTTTAAAGATACTAGCACTTATTCATTAGATACTAGTCCTTATTTATTAGATACTAGTACTTATATTTATTAGATACTAGTACTTATTTATTAGTTACTAGTGCTTATTCATTAGATACTAGTACTTATTCATTAGATATTAGTACTTCTTTTTTTATACTAGTACTTATTCATTAGATACTAGTACCTATTAAATAGATACTAGTACTTATTTATTAGATACTAGTACTTATTTCGAAAGTGACTAGTAACTATTATTTTGTGACTAGTAACAAATTTATTTTTTTGCCATTGACTTCTATGGGGATCTGTCATTCAGATATCAACTATTCAGTTCTGACTAGTATGTATTCCAATTGTGACTAGTACATACATTAGATACTAGTAGTTATTCATTAGGTACTAGTACTTATTTTTTAGATACTAGTACCTATTAAATAGATACTAGCACGGCCGCATTAACCATAGGGCTAGGCGGGGCTTAAGCCCCGGGGCCCAAGCAAGGAGGGGGCCCGTGATTGGCTGTGGAGCAGATACTGCAAGCCATCTAATTACCAAAGCCTTACCACGCAACGTCCCCCACAAATTATCCCTGTTATTTAGTTGCACTTTGCCTTATATTCCATGCATTATCATGGAATCATTATCATTAATAGAGACGTTCGCAAAGACCCGCCTTTTTTAGGTACTATGTGACGGGCCACGAGCCAGGCGGCTCTCACGAGTCACGCACATCACGTTCTCATGCACTCACGCAGTGAAAAATATTTTGCGGGGCAAAGACGTTACACCGAGTGATTACGAGAGAGAGTTCAGAGCAGCTTACTGTTGATATGAAACAAAGTCTCAACTTTCAAATATTGTCATTTAAGTAATTTAAACATTACCGTTTTCAAGTTCATGTCCACCGACTGACAGCTTTGTTGTCGGACAAAGTTGCGTATTCGGCGTTATGATTGGCCAGGCCACCTGTCAATCAAACCATGGTAAATTGAAACGTCAGGTTTTAATTTTATATGACAAATATATTTATTCTATATTTAACTTGTGAACGACCGACCTGCTGCTGCACGTAGGCCTATAGATGATTGCTGCCTGCGCCTTATTAGAATAGGCTATACATCAAATCGCCTTTACTCTTCTCTTCATTCTAATCTAGTCTATTCTTAAAACACAGCGTCATCATCGACCCCACAAACTTTCGGTAAGTTTGAATATTAACTTGATGGATGTATAATTTTGCTTTTTGTGTTTGATTAAACTCTATATTCGCCTAAAGGACTGGCGATAATATATCCGGTAGAAATATTTAAATTTTGCTGCGCCATCATGATGTAAGTTTATCATTTAAACGCGTTTTTAAACGTTGTGGTTTGGATACAAAATTACAAATTATTTCAAACTGCTCAGGCACAGTGAGCAGCGGGAGAATTTATTTTGTAAATGCTGGTTTTGAGACCAAGGTGAACCATAGACTGTGGTGAACTTGAGACGGTTTTGCACAGCGCACTTGAATCCGACTCTGCTAATAAAGCTGCTGTCGCCATGTGTGTCAATAATGTTAATCAAACATCAGAAAGAAAGTAATTTACTGCATTTGACTGAATTACTTTTGCAAAATTAACAAGAATGAATGTTGAATTTATAGTGAAAACCATGTATTGTATATTTGATTACTTTATATAATATTATTCAGTGCTTTAAGTTTTTCATATAGGTCGATTTATTGTGCCTTTTTGTTCTATTTTAATTTGTGACTCTTGTCATCAGTAAGCTTGAGATTATTTTCTTAAGCTACTATTATTTTTTGGTGATATTGAAATTGGTCACAATAATTATGAAATTTTAGTCAATACATTTTGATATGATAAAAAAATCATGTTAAAAGTAACATAACTTAACTGTGAAGTATATCATAGATGGATAAAATGACTCGTAGGCTATAATAATATAACATTTAGCTCAGTTGGTGACCTAAAGTGGTGGGGGGGCCCTGCAGTAACTCATAGCCCCGGGGCCCAGTGAGCTCTTAATACGGCCCTGGATACTAGTACTTATTCATTAGCTATTAGTACTTATTCAATAGATATTAGTACTTATTCATTAGATACTAGTACCTATTTATTAGATACTAGTACTTATTCATTAGATACTAGTATTTATTCCAAATGTTACTAGTAAGAATTTTTATTATAGACCATTTCACAAGATGTAAACAACACTGGTCCAGAAGCACTTCCTGTTTCAGTTTTTTAACACTACATAAAAGCTGGGATAAAATACAACCAACAGAACATTTAAAACTGAATCAAAAAGTTAAACAAACATCTTTAAGATGTTTTCTTTACATGTGAAATAAAGAAAACAGTTACAAACTGAAACAGGAAGTTTTTCTGGACCAATGTTGTTTACATCTTGTGAAATGGTCTATACTAGTCACAACTGCTTTTTTACTAGTCTTATGTTATGACTAGTCAGAACAACCACTGTATAGTTCAATTAAAAATCTTACTAGTAAAATAAAAATTCTCACTAGTAGCATTTGGAATAAATACTAGTATCTAATAAATAGGTACTAGTATCTATTGAATAAGTACTAGTATCTAATGAATAAGTACTAGTATCCATTGAATAAGTACTTGTATCTATTGAATAAGTACTAGTATATATTGAATAAGTACTAGTATATAATGAATAAGTACTAGTATCTAATGAATATGTACTAGTATCTATTGAATAAGTAGTAGTATCTATTATATAAGTACTAGTATCTAATGAATAAGTACTAGTATCTATTGAATAAGTACTAGTATCTAATGAATGAGTACAAGTATCTATTGAATAAGTACTAGTATCTAATGAATAAGTACTAGTATCTAATGAATAAGTACTAGTATCTATTGAATAAGTACTAGTATCTAATGAATAAGTACTAGTATCTATTTAATAGGTACTAGTATCTAAAATATAAGTACTAGTACCTAATGAATAAGTACTAGTATCTAATATATATGTACTAGTCACAATTGGAATACATACTAGTCAGAACTGAATAGTTGATATCTGAATGACAGATCCCCATAGAAGTCAATGGCAAAAAATTTAATTTGTTACTAGTCACAAAAGAATAGCTACTAGTCACTATCGAAATAAGTACTAGTATCTAATGAATAAGTACTAGTATCTATTTAATAGGTTCTAGTATCTAATGAATAAGTACTAGTATCTATTGAATAAGTACTAGTAGCTAATGAATAAGTACTAGTATCTATTGAATAAGTACTAGTATCTAATGAATTAGTAATAGTATCTAATAAATAAGTACTAGTATCTAATGAATAAGTACTAGTATCTATTGAATAAGTACTAGTATCTAATAAATAATGACTAGATCAAATAAATAAGTACTAGTATCTAATGAATAAGTACTAGTGTTTTATTTAATAGGTACTAGTATCTAATGAATAAGTACTAGTATCTAATGAATAGATCTGAATCCCGCCCCCTGAACATTGCTAAACTGATTGGCTTTGTGTTTTCTTTCTAACTTATTAGAGACTGTTACATTTGGTTGTGCGAAGCAGCAAAACTCATCCGAAGGAATTAGGAAACCTAGATGCGGTAAGTGAGGGAGAAATCAACAGTTCCCTTGCGTAGTCACTCCGAGTTACGTCAGGAGTGACGGAGAATGGGGGTTTCGCATAGGAAGCCAATCCTCTTCGAGTATTTAATAACGAGCCAATGGCATGAAAATGCCTTGGGGCTGCGGAATTTGCATAGCGTAACTCCGCCCCACCCCGTGGGTATAAAAGGAGGAAGTGAACGCAACCGCAGTATGTTTTCGCTTCGGAGCCAAGAGACTTCTTCACTCCCAAAGCCAGTTTCACTGAGTACAACTCTTTGAGACGAGCGTCCTCTTCAGTGTTGGTGTGACGGCGGTACCCAGCGAGATTCTGCATTGCCTGCGATCTGAGCAGTGGTCTGCCAGACTGTGCGTTTCTCCCTGGACGCCTCAGCGCTGAAAGAGTGAATTTCCTCCTCTCTATTGAAAGAGCTGCACGCGGCACGTCTTTTTAAAGATGGTTCGCCCGTGTTCTTCTGGGTGCGGTCGATTCATGTCGTCTTCTGATGGTCACGATCGCTGCTCTGTGTGTCTGGGCATTCTGCATGCAGTAGCAGCGTTCGTGGATGACTCATGTTCCTTCTGAATAAGGGGAACATGATCATCTCTACACTGTGATCTAGACTCAATGATCTGATAAAAGTGAGAGCCCCCGTGTCCACTACTCGTTCTGCTTCTTCTTAAAAAAGAAGCTCTTCGACTCGCGGATAGGGTGATTTGACGGTGACTGTGTGGAACAGACCCCGACGCTAGCTCCTCAGGCCACACCCACCGCTCCAGTGTCAAAGCCAGCGAGCGCCGGATCGCGGCAGGCGTCTGCATCTTCGCAGGTACCGTCTGTTTCGTTCGGCGCTCCAGGGGATGATCCGATGTCGATCGCAGCATCACAAGGCGGGCTTCCCTCGGGAGCGTCAGCGTCGCCGTGTCTGACCCGAGATGACGGCCATGCTATCTCGGGCCACCGTGAGCATCAGGTGGGAGTGGAACTCCGCCCTGTCCCGATCTCTCGCGGTTGGATAATTGGTTTTTGGGTAAGGCTGCCGCCTCACGGCCACAGCCAACCCCAATTTCCTTTTTCCCCCCGAGTTGCATGCGGAGTGGCCTTTCCTCTGAGGACACTCTCAGAGACGGGGCATCCTGTGGCACCCTCGTCCCGAAGCTCTGGAGCCTACCAATGGCGCCACCAGGGGGTGGCCAGGGGTGGCCATGGCCACCCCTGGCCGACTCCTGGCCACCCCATTGGCCACCCCAATGGCCAGTATTAATTTTTGTAGCATCAGTTATGCATTTTATAAATAAGTCAAAAATATTCTTAAGTAAAAGAAGACGGGGAATTATGTGTCGTGACGTGCTTTTTAAGTGCCAAATGGTATACTGTTACAGCAGCTTTTTAGGTGTGTTTTTGCCACGTTTGGACAGGCAGGGATGCAAACAGCGCGCTTTTCGGCGCCTCCCGCTTTTTTCACGTCAGTTTGGGTGACAAAGTCATCTGAAGTCATTCCATAGCTTATTGTGAGGGACAGAAGTATATTTACATCATTAAAGTATAAACTCGTTTTCCCTCCTCTGCGGCTGTCATCATTCTCCATTCATATTCAAACAGCACGCGCGCCTCTTGGATGCACGGTAAAACTCTCTCCAATATGATATATTGACATTATAAATGCATGATCTGTAGATAAAAGTCTGTATATTCGCATAAAATTACTTTATTTTCTTGGAGTTTGTTGCTGTTTTTAAACGACTCACTACCGTGTTCTGTTAGATCACACATACATATCACAAGGATTATGAATCGGCATCAAACGCATAATAACTGTGAAACAAAGGAACAAATCGCACTAGGATTATTTTGTGCGCTCAACATTTCTTCGATTTGTGACATGAGCTTTTAAATGCGCACTTATGAAGCGCAGTGCTGCTGCACACTGTGACTCCATGTTGCTTTGAGCACATCATTCTGCACCCGCGATGCGCATACATGCTGTGTGCTCGCTGTTTTTCATGTAATCATTTGCGCACTGAAATATTATTAAAAGCCAATATATTTTGTTATACCTAGCCTGCTCAATACATTTTAAATAAGCATAATTTAATTGTATATAATTTATTTGTAGTTTAGGCTATGCACTTCTGAATTCTTGACATTAATATAGGCTATAAATATAAAATTGTGACATGATTGCCTGATTGAATTTTAAAAGAGAACTAATAGTAATTTTTTTTATTAACATATTTAGATTTTATAAAATTACTGTGCAGATTTTTTCAAGAATTACTTTTTGCTGCTGATGTACACTCATTAAGTGTATTAAAAATTCATAATACATTTATGTAATATTTAAAGGTGTTAACTGTAATCTTACACTGCAAACTAATAACTTAAACATGATTAAATTCATCACAATTATGTAAGTATCTGGAAATTTGCTGTGGGGCAAGGACCCTTATATCATATAATATATATCATTATATACAATGTAATATATATTAGTTGGGCCCTACTAATATCATTAGTAACATTAAATATTACACAATAAACCAAAGTATATCAGTAGGAGTTTCCTTAAGTCTTTCTGATAGTTTTCTACAGGCTGGTTTATTACAACAGTAGAAAACAATTCTGAAATTATGGTTTATACTGTAGTTTTGGTGTGCCACCCCAAGATTTTAACTGGCCCCATCTGGCCACCCCTACGAAAAATTTCTGGAGGCGCCACTGGAGCCTACACCTGTGGCTCCTGGACGGGATGAGGCAGGTTTGAGTTCGCTACCACCTGTGGTGGCGGCAACCATCACTTCCGCTAGAGCGTCGTCCACGAGACACCTCTATGCGTCGAAGTGGAACCTTTTCGTCAACTGGTGCTCTTCCCACTGAGAAGACCCCCGGAGATGTTTGATCGGTGTTGTGCTTTCTTTCCTGCAAGAGGGGTTGGAGCGTAGGCTGTCGCCCTACACCCTTAAGGTTTACGTCGCGGCCATTGCCGCGTCTCATGATGCAGTGAAAGGCAAGTCTATGGGGAAGCATGACCTGGTCATCAGGTTCCTGACGGGAGCGAGGAGGCTAAATCCGCCTCACCCTCCCCTCGTGCCCTCTTTGGACCTCTAAGTAGATCTAAGTGCTCTGCAGAGGCCTCCCCTGGAGCCTTTGCAATCGGTAGAGTTTAAGTCCTGTCCTATTAGACAGCACTCTTGGTTGCATTGGCCTCCGTCAAGAGGGTAAGGGACCTGCGCGCATTCTCCGTTGACGAAGCGTGCCTGGAGTTCGGGCCGGGTTACTCTCACGTGTTCTTGAGACCCCGGCCTGGACATGTGCCCAAGGTTCCTACCACTCCTTTCAGGGACCAGGTGGTGAACCTGCAAGCGCTGCCCCTGGAGGAGGCAGACCCAGCCTTGGCACTGCTCTGTCCGGTACGTGCGCTGCGCGCCTACGTTGACAGAACGCGGTGTTTCAGGACCTCAGACCAGCTCTTTGTCTGTTATGGGGGGAGCCAGAAGGGGAAGGGCTCTCTCAAAGCAATGGCTGTCTCGTGGACGCCATTGCTTTGGCTTACCAACAGCAAGGTCGACCGTGCCCCCTTGGTGTGACGGCCCACTCCACTCGGAGTGTGGCTTCCTCTTGGGCTTTAGCGCATGGCGCCTCGCTAACAGACATCTGCAGAGCTTTCTCTGCACGATTCTATAATCTGCGAATAGAGCCGGTGTCCTCTTGCGTACTCGCTCCTGCCAGTACTGGACCCGCTTATGCCAAGTTCACACTACAGGATTTTAAGCCCGATTTATGCCCGATTTGCAAATCGTTGAGTCGCCGACAGGTCAGGGTGTTATCGCGTGCAAATCGCGGGGGATTAGCGGACGATGAACGCTTGCCAATCTGTTAGTATGAAAGAGCCAACAACGCAGCGAAAACGCTCGCAGATGCCTCACAGACTCGTCGCCGAGCCCAGAAAAATATCTAGCCTGCTAGATATCCAGAGCCGTCGCGCGACTCAAACTCAGTGATGTCATGGGTACAGCCAATCATAGCAACGCATAGGTTGAGGACACCAGGTAAATCTTCTCTTTTTTTTTTTTTGCTTTTTTTTCCTCAGAGAAGATCGTAGCGCAAACAGTGTGCAGCACTAGTTTCTGTCTGATGTCCATATTCACGTGTTGTGTTCTCTTCTTCGCTGGGTATAATTGGCACAATATTTATTTATTTACTGCGTGTTTTTTCGTGACAAAACGTGGTTTGTAGACAAGATAAAATCGTTGAGTGACAGAGTTGTTGTCAACTCGTTATTTATTTGATTATTTTCAGGATTTAGACCGTAGCATAGTACTGAAACAGCTCTCATTGAGTCACAAATGATTTGCTCTTATCATCCGATCGTGGTTGTATCTCTATGTAGTGCGTTGTCAACTCGTGTAGTGAGTTACCTCCTGTTGTGGATCAATCACGTTGTGTTGTGTGGTGTGAACAGCTAAAAACTTGAACACTCTTGATTTCACTGAGATCAAGTTTTGTAGTGTGAGCACAGTTCAGCCCGACGTTTTAAAATCATGTAGTGTGAACTAGGCTTTAGGTGTCTTTGCTTGCTCGCCATTCCACTCCTCGGACTGGATAAGTGCGATATTCCTCAGTTGAGTCTTCCGTTGAAGCCCTGAGTCCTCCAGCACTCATGATGCAGGCACCACTGCGCTTGCTCTGGTGCCGGCTAGGTGCCTCCGTGTGCACGGTTCCCTCCGGTAACTGTCACATGTGTATTATCCACTGTAAGCCTCTCTGAGCATGTGTCTTCCCTTGGCAAGCCATCTGCCACACCTGGAGCTAAGTTTCTAGCCACCCTTAGGTTGGTGCTCCAGTGATCTCCATATGTAGTCCCTAACTCGGCCATATGTGTATTCTTAAGTCCTCCCTACGGTAGGCATTTGGTTGCATGTCCCTCCCGGGATATGCTTCCCAGTGTACCTTGGTATTCCTGTGTTAAAGTAGGAACTCCTGGTTATAAGGTAAGTTCAGGAGTCCAGACTTTCGCAGGGCACTGGAAGAAAGCTATAAAGATGGCGTGATGGCATAGACCCCCATTCTCTCACTCCTGACGTAACTCGGAGTGACTACGAAAGGGAACGTCTCAGTTACGGATGTAACCCTCGTTCCCTGAGTAGGGAACGGTGACGTTACGTCTCCTTGCCACTTTTGCTGTACCGCTGGGTAGACGCCGAGTTCAGTCTTGGCTCCTCAGCGAAGACATACTGCGGTTGCGTTCACTTCCTCCTTTTATACCCACGGGGTGGGGCGGAGTTACGCTATGCAAATTCCTCAGCCCCAAGGCGTTTTCATGCCATTGGCTCGTTATTAAATACTCGAAGAGGATTGGCTTTCTATGCGAAACCCCCATTCTCCATCACTCCTGACGTAACGTTCCTACTCAGGGAACGAGGGTTACATCCGTAACCGAGACGTTTTCTGCTCCAATACGGGGCAAATCGTGTCAAATATTGATTTGGGGACAGCCGTTTTTATAATATAGCCTACTGATTCGTGGGATGTGTGTGTGAGTGAGAGAGAGCGAGCGAGAGAGAGAGAGAGAGAGTGTGTATGTGTTTGAGCATGTGTGTGTGTGTGAGACAGAGAGAGAGAGAGAGAGAGAGAGAGTGTGTGTGTGTGTGTGTGTGTAACTCTACATAATAGGATAAAAATATCCCCATAAAGATGGCAATATCCGAAATCCTTGTCAGGATTTTTTATTTATTTTTATTTTTTTTTAATTATTTTGAAAACGGCTTATAAATCAGATTACATGATGTTTTTTGAAAATGCAGAAAATTATCTGTTATAGGGTTAGTGTAGGAGGTAGATAGACAGTTTTTACAGTATAAAAATCATTATAACTATTGCTTGGTCTGTTGAAAGCTTGGTTTGTTGAAATGAGAGGCCTATTTGATCAAGTTGAAACCTTGTCATCCCAGTCTCATCCGCTGGACTGAAAGAAGCTTCAGTGCACTTAAGACCCTGAAAACATGTCTCAATGCAATGGTCACAAGTGACACTTGACAGAATTGCTGTGCGTCGTGTCCAACAGGACAAACTTGACAGTATTAATGCAAAACATATATGCCAACATTTAATTTCTGTTAAAGGGATAGTTCACTTATTTAAAAATGATAATTCTGTCATCATTTACTCACTCTCAAGTTGTTTTAAACCAGATTCTATCTTCTGCTGAACACAAAAGAAGATATTTTGAAGAATGTCAATAACCAGTTGATGGTAGTCATTGACTTATATAGTATTCTTTTTTCCTACAATGGAAGTCAATGGCTACCATCAGCTGTTTGACATTCTTCAAAATATCTTCTTTTGTGTTCAGCAGAAGAAATAAACTGGTTTGAAACAACTTGAGAGTGAGTAGCTGTACTGGTCTCACTAAACGTATGCGTATCTAGCTATCCAGTGCGTATAAACAGCCAGGTGAGGTGAACAAAAGAACTGAGATGATGCTTTATCTTGGTCCTTTTTCTCCTCTCCTTTATTTTAACACAGAGCAATGCAAAAAAACAAGATGTAAAACTGTAAACACAAATAAAGTGTCTATTAACTCAAATTGCCTTCTTCAATCATTTCCAAAACCAAATGCAAAATATACATGTTTTTCTACTAAGCATGAGCCGCCATTTCACGAGAAACAGAGCAATCTAGACACTTCATAGCAACACATTAATTTTCTTTTTACACATCTTAAGAAAACGATTAATGTAAACATCTTATATTACACACAGTGCTACTCACCGGCATTGCCCTAGATGGGAACACAACTGAGCAGGGTTTGAAGACACTTATACAACTTGTATGACTGTAGAATTTATACAACACGTGAGTACAACTTGCTCTGTAAACGTTGTGTATTAACTTAACGCTAATCTCGTTCCAAACGAGATTACAAACGAGAATACGACATGAAAACAATACCCCAAACCTGCCATTACCAACAGTGTCCGCTAGATGGCGTTAACGTACCGTAAATAACTAAAGAAACACAAAATGAATGAGTGATCATTAAGACCAACACACTCCCTGCCTGGTATCTTAAGGATATCACATCTAATACCTTTTAAAATGCACACATTTAACCTAAACACAAGTAACATCTTGTTTAGGGGAGAAAAGTAAGACAAGTTCCGTTACTGGTCTTTTAAACACTTTAGGAATGCCGTGACGAATCACTCTGACATCTACAGTCCTGACAACATTATCTCTGCTGGGAAAAGTTTTGATGACCACTGCCATTGGCCAGTGGTTTCTTGGCACTGCATTGTCTTTCATCAAGATGACGTCTCCTTCCTGCAAGTTAGGCTTTTTGTCCTGCCACTTGGCACGATTTTGCAGAGTGCTCAGATATTCACGTTGCCATTTGTGCCAAAATGTCTCTGCGAGATGTTGTACCAGCTTCCATTGGTGACGGATGATCTCTGCTTTGCCAAAGTCAGGCGGAGGCGACAACAGAGTCTTTTGTGTCAGAAGCATGGAGGGGGTGAGTATGAGAGGGTTCTCAGGGTCAGTGGACACAGGCAGCAGGGGCCTCGAATTCCTGATTGCACAAACCGCTGCCATGAGTGTGACGAGGACCTCGTGCGTCAATGAAGAGAAGCATTGCTGCAGGAACATGGAGTCTAGGATGCGACAGGCCACCCCGATAAGTCGCTCCCAGGCCCCTCCCAGATGCGAGGCATGTGGGGGGTTGAAAATCCACGTGCATTGTTGGTCTTGTAGATAATGTTGCATGTCTGCGTCATCTTCCAGATTCAATTCTTTTGATGCACCAGTAAAGTTCGTGCCTCTGTCAGACCTAATCTGTGCGGCAGGACCTCTGATGCTGAAAAATCTCCGTAGAGCATTTATAAAACTAGATGCACTCAGTGTCTCTATCACTTCAATGTGTACAGCACGCACACACAGACAGGTGAACATTACTGCCCACCTTTTGCTGTTTGCTAGTCCACCTCTTGGCCGACGGCTGATGACATCCCATGGGCCAAACACGTCCAAGCCAACGTACGTGAACGGTGGGGCAGCTTGCAGCCGGTCTGCAGGCAGATCTGCCATCAGCTGATGCTCTTGCTTGCCACGCAGTCTTCTACAGGTGACACATTGGGACAGAGTGCCTCTGATAGATCTCTTTCCACCTACCAGCCACAGTCCAGGGGTCCCTTATGGCCCCCTCAGTGAAGTGTCTGCCCTGGTGTTTTACCTGCTCGTGATGGTGGCGTACAAGGAGAGTCGTTAAGTGGTGCCGAACTAGGATGATGAGGGGATTGGTGCGGTTTATCTCAAGGACAGATTGAGTGATGCGTCCGCCCACTCTGAGAAGTCCAAAACTGTCAACCACTGGACACAACTTTGCAATGCTGCTCTGTTTTGGAATGTCTACCTTACTCTGAATGTTCCTGCATTCAATAGGATATCTTTCTTGCTGCATGTTCTTGATCAGTAGTTTCTTTGCTTTTTCCAGGTTCTCTGCCGTGATTGCTTTCTTACAGGTATGCCACCCTCTGCATGTGTTGTCTTTGTCAGTTTGTCTGAAACACTGGGTCATGTGAATCAAGACCGCAAGTGCTCTTAACACAGAAGTCCACTTTGAGAAGCGCTCGAAGCATTCAGTTCCTAAGCTGGACTGTGTGATTTCAGTGGCTAGCGTTGCGACCTGAGGTCTGATCTCAGAGTCTAATTCTGGGTTAACTAGATCGAACAAGTCAAGTCAAGTCACATTTATTTACAGTATATAGCGCTTTTCACAATACAGATTGTATCAAAGCAGCTTCACACTGATAACATGAAAGTAGCACAACACAGGATCAACAACATTGCTAAACACTAAATAACCCCAACTGAGCAAGCTCAAAGCAAGCCAAAAGCAAGGCGACAGTGGCAAGGAACCAAACTCCATCAGATTGGATGGAGAGAAAACCTTGGGAGAACCCAGGCTCAGTCGGGGGCCAGTTCTCCTCTGGCTTACATTCATATTGTTTAAATATAAATATTAAATATAAATATTGTTTATGAATAAAACGGCGCCATAACATATCGCAGGCGTTGAGTCGTCTCTTCAAAGGCGTTGAGTCGTCTCATCACAGGCGTTGGGGCATCCGAAATCCCCGTGAGAGGCTGGACACAAAACTGGACCTGACGAACGCCATTTTTCTCGGGACAAGCGTCCCGAGATAACAGCAGAAAGGCAGATGGGAAATAATTAGCATAGCTGATGTTCATAATGATTTCCGTTATAACTCACAAACTCTCCGTAACCTGAACTCTCCGCAACCCAACCGCAACCCAACCATACGCGCCGACCCGTTTGTCTAAAAGGCTGTCGAGCCCCACTGGTGCGTTAAGCAGTTTCAGTGGCAAACGGTTCCGTATGGCATAACAGAGGACTAAAAGGTAAGCATTATGTGAATGCTTGACTAAAGAGAAGCGTCTTTAATCTAGTTTTAAATTGTGTGAGCGAGTCAGAGGCTCGGACCGTATCGGGAAGGCCATTCCAGAGTTTTGGAGCTAAATGCGAGAACGCCCTCCCTCCTTTACTGGACTTCGATATCCTAGGAATGACCAGAAGCCTTGAATTTAGTGATCTTAAGGAACGCGGTGGATTGTAGGGCGAAAGAAGGTCCGTTAAGTACATAGGAGCTAAACCATTTAGGGCTTTATAGGTTAGTAGCAGTATTTTGTAGTTGATGCGGAACTTAATAGGTAACCAGTGTAGAGATGATAAAATCGGTGTTATATGATCATATTTTCTTGACCTAGTAAGAACTCTAGCAGCTGCATTTTGTACTAACTGTAGCTTGTTTATTGAGGATGCAGGACAACCAGCTAATAAAGCATTACAGTAATCTAGTCTCGAGGTCATGAATGCGTGAACTAATTTTTCTGCATCAGAAATAGATAGCATGTTACGTAGCTTAGCAATGTTTCTAAGGTGGAAAAAGGCTGTTCTTGTAACATATGAAATATGATTTTCGAAAGACAAGTTGCGGTCTAGTATAACACCCAGGTCTTTTACTGTAGTGGATGAAGTAACAGGACATCCGTCTATATTAAAGTTGTATTGTAAGAGTTTTTGTGAGTAGTTTTTTGGACCAATAAGTAATACCTCCGTTTTATCTGAATTTAATAGCAGGAAATTACGCGTCATCCAGCATTTTATATCTTTGAGACACTCTGTCATTTTAGATGAGTTAGTGTTTTCATCTGGTCGTGATGAAATATATAATTGAGTGTCGTCAGCGTAACAGTGGAAATTAATTCCATGTTTTCTTATAATATTACCAAGTGGCAGCATATATATTGAGAATAGCAGAGGGCCTAAAACCGATCTTTGCGGTACTCCATAGTCTACTGATGTTATCTTTGATTTTTTCCCGTTTAAACAGACAAAATGATAACGGTCCGATAAGTACAATCTAAACCAGCTTAATGCCTGTCCCTGAACACCAGTGTAGTTTTGTAGTCGATCCAAGAGTATTTTATGATCTATAGTGTCGAACGCAGCGCTAAGATCAAGTAGGACTAGTATTGAGATACAGCCTTGGTCAGAAGCTCATCATTTAAATCATTAAATCATTTGTAATTTTAACTAGCGCAGTTTCTGTACTATGATGCGGTCTGAATCCTGACTGGAATTTTTCATAGATATCATTTTCTTGCAAAAAAGAGCACAAATGAGCGGACACAACTTTTTCTAGTATTTTGGACATAAATGAAAGATTTGAAATGGGTCTGTAATTTGCCAAGTTATTTGTATCTAATTGCGGTTTCTTAATGAGAGGTTTTATTACTGCCAGCTTGAATATTTTTGGAACATGACCTAAAGATAAAGACGAGTTAATAATATTGAGGAGAGGCTCTTCCACTACAGGTAATAGTTCTTTCAGTAGTTTAGTGGGTATTAGATCTAATAAACAAGTTGTTGGTTTAGATGCAATGATAAGTTTGTTTAGCTCCTCCTGTCCTATCGTTGTAAAGCGGTTTAGTTGTTCTAGAGGGGCCATAATTGAAGCTGAATCATAAGACACCATAGAGGATTGTACATTTATAATTGTGTTTCGGAATGCTTTCTATTTTCTCATTGAAGTAATTCATAAAATCATTACTACTAAACTGTAATGGTATATTTTGCTCTGGTGATGTCTGTTTATTTGTTAGCCTAGCCACGATGTTAAATAAAAACCTTGGATTATTTTGGTTATTTTCGATTAGTTTGCGGAGATGCTCAGCTCTGGCTGTTTTTAGTGTCTTTTTATAACGTGACATACTGTCTTTCCACACGATTCTAAAGACCTCTAAATTAGTTAGTTTCCATTTACGCTCTAAGTTGCGAGTTTCTCTCTTGATAGCATGCGTAGCACTGTTGTACCATGGTGCTTTAGTTTTCTCTCTAACCTTTTTTAATCTAATTGGTGCAACAATATCTAATGTACTAGTAAGAATGGTGCTTAAACTGCTAGTCATTTCCTCTAATTCATCTGTTTGTTTGGGTTCACTTAGCAGCTTAGATAGATCAGGTAAGCTATTTGAGAATCCATCTATAGTGGTTGGAAGGATTGTTCTGCCTGGTCTATAACGTGGCGCAACATGACATATTTCAGCAGTACGTATTATGCAAGTCACCATGTAATGATCAGTGACATCATCGCTTTGTGGTATAATATCTATATCAGTTGGAATTGTTCCATATGATATAATTAAATCTAGTGTATGATTTAGATGATGAGTGGGACCACGGACGTTTTGTTTGACCCCAAAGGAGTTTAATAAGTCTGTAAACGCAGCCCCTAAAGCATCATTTGTATTATCTACGTGTATGTTAAAATCTCCAGCAATTATTGCTTTATCGACATTCACCAATAGATCCGAGAGAAAGTCTGCGAACTCTTTTAGGAATTCAGCATATGGCCCTAGAGGTCTATATACAGTAGCCAGGGCTAGAGATAATATGGATTTCCTTCTTACATCTAAGAGCGTAACATTTAGCACAAGTACTTCAAATGAATTAAACCTGTGACCTGTTTTCTGAGTAATATTAAAAATATCTTTATAGATTGTTGCAACACCGCCGCCACGACCGATCAGGCGAGGCTCATGTTTATAATAGTATCCTGGCGGAGTAGATTCGTTTAGACCGAAATACTCATTTGGTTTAAGCCAGGTTTCAGTAAGGCACAGAACATCGAAATTATTATCTGTGACCATTTCATTTACAATAACCGCCTTGTGAGCGATCTAATGTTTAGAAGACCTAGCTTTAGAAATTGTTTTTGTTCACTGATATTTAGATTTTCTGGTTTAATTACAATAAGATTTTTGCTAGATCCTGCACTAGATTTATTTTAATTTTCTCCTAAGGCCTGCGACACACTACACAATTTTCAAATCTTAAACTATTTTAAAACTGTGGGAGACCACAGACATAAGGGCATGTCAACTGATTTTTAGCATTATACTCCTCAGAATGCACACACTAGAAGATTCATCTGGACCGTGAGACCACACATCTGTCAATTGTAGTAAAATTTTCACAGTGAGAGGAGGTCTCACTGAGACTTACGAGATCAGTGACCTGAGAAGAAATGGAGGACGATCAATGTCGTCAGCTGGTTCTTCTGGTGTGAGTTTTGTTTTACAGGAAGTAAAACAAAGGAAAAAAAATATGGGTGGTCTTCTTTCTCTATTCTCAATACGCAACATCCGGTTGGTGAAGCTTGCTCACTCTCGTTTGCTGACACAGGTATAACATCAGAGGCAGCCCGATCAAGAGTTGTAAATGTCAAACCTGTTTGAAATATTCACGATTTGGGATAGTGCAGGCTCCGCCGCAATCGGGAGCAGTAGAATAATTGTAATGACACTACACAAGGTGCCATTACGCTGTAGGTTGTTATTAATAACACCCTAACGTGTCAATAACTTTAAGTACTACTGCAAAGTTAAAGAAGTGTAACATTTTAGAAAATAGTTATCGGTAGAAGGTAGAATCGCGATTCATAAGTAAATCGATTTTTTTTTACCTCCCCCTTATATATATATTTCCCACATGTCTTTGGGCTCTTTACAAAGCTACTACCAAAGTCAGAACAATTATGTGAGAAAAAAAAAGAGTTGCTTTACCTTTGTCTGTGAAATATCAGCCGCATGGCGCATCTGTGTGGTTCACTGCTGCGCAATGTGGGATTATCAGTGGAGTAAACAGTTGTGCACACACTGAACGAGCAGGTCCGAAACGAGTAGAGCGAGGGGAGATTTTCCTCTAGTTAATCAATTGCAGATTATTATTTTTTTTTTAAAGTATAAGAGGATGAAATAATAAAAGCACAAATGTTTCACCATGTCAGTAGGCGGCCTTTTGTGTCTGTTCGAATGTATTCGACCACATGAATGAATTGCAAAAGCAAGCCGATCGAATGCATTTTCGACTATGGAAATGGTCACATACACCTGTATTTAGCATTGTCCTCTTGTGATCGGATTGACAAAAATGCTTCTTAATACCAGGTGTAAAAGGGCCTATGTATTGGATTCGATGGACCAACAAGTTCAATCCATGTAGGCCCCGCCTCTCAACCTTCAGGACTTAAGTTCAGAGATGTAGTGGATTTAGTGTGTGATAATGGCACTAAGCTTTTGTTTATTTATTTGTTTATTTTTTGTTTGTTTTTTTTTTTTGTTTTTTTGTTTAGGTATTTATTATGCCTCTTACACGCTTACTTCATGTTACATGCATGTGCTCTTAAGTAGCCAAGACCGCAAGTGTGGGTATTGGGTCTCATGTCTTAATTCTCTCATATTTTTCATCCACTCCTTCAAGTGGATTAATGGAACAGTGTAGGGAATAGTGAGAGAGTATGGGGGATGATATCGGACAAATCATGTGCATGTGTGTTTTTTTCCAGACGTTTTCACAAGATAATAATTGTCTGTAATTGTGTTCTTTTGGACTTTTCGAACTTTATTAGTCGCTGCCCAAGTACTGTTCCAATTCAAAGTTCAGATCTAGCCAAGTCTAGTTCAAATCCCCGGATGAGTTCTTGATCCGCCCCGTTTACCGAGGATGCATTGAGAGGCAGTGGTGGAATGTAACGAAGTACAAATACTTTGTTACTTTACTTAAGTACATTTTTCACGTATCTTTACTTTACTTAAGTAGAATAAATAGTGCATACTTTTTACTTTTACTTCGTTACATTTTGCAGCAATTATTATACTTTCTACTCCACTACATTTCTACAACTTCTGTTACATTTTCATTACATTTTCTGATCAGTTTTTCCCCTGCCAAAACGTAATCTAACCGTCCGTTCGTTGCACATTTGTCTCACCAGTGACGTTTGGTTGCCATAGATACATCAACTAAATGCGTCTCGCACGCAGTGTGTTTATCGTGCAATTTATACACGAAAATTTGTTTTTACGTGCATAGGAAACAAACCGTGTGTAATATACGTTTGGTTAGAATAATGGCAAGCCAAGAGGTTCAGAATTGGCTTTATGCACAGCTTCACTACTTCCTGAATTTCAGCCAGCTCCTTGTTTCCTGTCTGCCATTATTGGACACATTGATTAATTCAGGTGTGCTTGACCTCAGTAGTCATGGCAACAATAATCAGACACACCTGAATTAATCAATTTTGCCCAATAATGGAAGACAGGAAACAAGGAGCTGGCTTAAGTTCAGGAAGTAGTGCAGCTGTGCATAAAGCCCATTACATCATAAATTAATCGCGTTTACTGCCAAACATAGTTATATAGTAAGCATGGTTTATATTGCCTAATTGACCCTTCGCTAAGCCACGCCCGAAAACCGCCACTGGCCAATCGTGTCTTAGCAACCGTAACTATGCGCGGGAGGTCTGGCAAGCTTTCGAACGAGGGAAACATGCTGAAGCATTGTGCGTATGGATTGTACAAATCTGATACCGGTATACTAAAAGTTTGGACGGGGGAGAGGAATTATTTTCATTCCAGAAAATCTAAAAGCCAAGGGGAGAAATGGTTGGCGTGATCTAGCATCTATGTGCGAGACCCATTCTGGTAAATGTCGAAATCCTTAACAAAATCACCTATTGCTTGGAAATATTGACGGTTCTTTGGTCATAATCATATAACGTAAAATAAAACGATTAAAGAGACAAGACAAAGGCTCACTGACATACTTTAAAATATATTTCAGGATTTTGTTAATCGACGTCCTACTAACTTTACCCTGGCCTTAACCCAATCCAATCACGGCTCTCCCGGTATTAGTGTTATTCCACAAGATTTATTGATAAGCTGTTAATTAATAATTTATAATTATTAAGATTATTTTCACATATCCTGCTGTGTATGAACATAGCTATTCCTCAATTTGTGTTTTCCATTTGAACGATCAGCGTATGAGGCGCTGCTGCTTGCGCTGGGACTAGGCTTTAACTTCAATTTTTAAGAAATTATTCTCTAATCGGTTGCATATAATGTCGTGAATATATCCCTCAAATGCATACTGTAGTCCCCTTTGTCTTGCTCTCTCAGATATTTCACTTGTTCGCCGAAAATTACTAATTATCTCATTGGGAATGTCTGACACCGGGTGCATCCACACTATAATAGATGGGCCAGCCGCGAAAGCTTGACAGGCGTAGCAACAGTAACTAGGGAGGGCGGGGCTTAGCGAAGGGTCAATTGCAAGCTTGTTTCAGAAATGGTGACAACAATTTTTTTCCATCATTATTGAACATAGGAGTATTAGGTTGAATGAGTTAGAATTAAACGTTTTATTAATCATTAGAAAATAGTCATTAAGAGAATCAATTGTTATCCAAGTAGCTACTTTTACTTTTAATACTTAAAGTACATTTAAAATCAGGTACTTTTTACTTAAGTATGGTTGTCATTGTGTTACTTCTACTTTTACTAAAGTAAATATTTATCTGGTTATTTGTACTTTTACTTAAGTACTGAGATTCAGTACTTCCTCCACCACTGTAGAGAGGTGACTTGTGCGGACTCGAGACAGCCAAGTATTCCAGAATGCATCTCGCACCAACCAGAGTCAATAGCAGAAGGAAAAAAACCATGTAATATCAAAATACTACTGTTATTGTGTCATGAAATGTAATTTTAAGAGTTTTTCAGGCAAGAATGTAGTTGTTTAAAGCTCAAATCTGTGGTTTATTTATAAAGATAACGCCTACTTGAAAAAAGTATCTGATGTTTTCGGAGTTGTGAGATCCAGTTGATCACCTGTTTTTCAATGGTCATTAACCCCAACTGGAACAGCTTTTCAGACATGAAAATCACTCACCTTTCGGCGAAATTCGTCATTTTGAAACCAAAATAGGTGACCAACATGAATTGTGTAGATTCGATGAGAAAATGTGTTTGGAGGGAGGGAGGGGGGGTATAATATATATGAAGCCATACTACTGTATAGTATAATGTGAGATAGAAATTAATATTTAAGTCATTAAATTCAAGTTCACGTAAACTTTTCCCTACGCTGCGGCTGTCATTAATTCTCCATTCTGCGTTCAAACAAACAGCACGTCGTCATTCATTCTCCATTCAGCATTCAAACAGCACAGCGCGTTGTCAGTCATTCAGCATTCAAACAGCCTACAGCGCGTCGCGTTCGGCAACAATGAAACTCTCTCCAAGTTAATTATATGTTAATATTATTATTCTTGATCTGTAGATGAAGCTCTATGGTTTCGCAGAAATGGACTATCTTGCTGTAAGTTAGTACCTCAATCATGTTCCTTTACCGTGTGTCTAGATCACAACACTGGAGAGCACTATCATTGTTCTCTTCACGTGCACAGTGACTGAAATTTAAAACTGTTAAAAGAAAAGGCTCAATAAACTATTGCATTGATAGATATTGTATAATACACTAAGCATAGATATGTATTTCCTTTGTGCTTTGAACTTTTCAATGCGTAACTTACTCAAAGAGCTGCGCGCTGTGACTCGTGTTGCCTCGAGCGCATCATTCAGCGCTCTGAATGCGCGCAAGCGCTGTGTGCAGCAGCACTCAAAAGAGTCTTTCATAATCATATCATAATATTTTTGCGCAATGAAAGATTATTAATAGTAT
The DNA here is from genome assembly GCF_016745375.1 of Pimephales promelas. Next base: position 7,153,312 of record NW_024121255.1, read on the forward strand.
TTTTTGTTCTGTTCTGTCCTATCTATCATATGTTGCTGCCTCATTAAACAGCTGTGCTATACATTTGTGCTATATATATTTTCTTAATTTAACAGTAGACTATAAAATAATTGATCTTTTTGATTTTTATCTTGTTTTTCATGAATGTATTTTATAACAATACAAAGAGCAATGTGTAACGTTTTACCATATTTAGTGCTACACTTATTGTCTCTTATTTGTTCCCCACTATTTTTTTTCCAATGTTCTCATTTATAAAATTTTACTGAGTTACCCACTAATCTAGTTTTTAATATAATTTTTGTCATAGGTTATCATCATTTTTTTTTTGTTGTTGTTGTTTTTCTTTATAAGGAAGTTGTCTAAGTAGATTGTTTTTGTCACACAAAAGAGTGATTATCAGTTCAACTCACAGTTATAGAAATTTTACTTGATTTTTTTTTTTTTTTAAACTGCGTTGGTATCGGTCGATAGTCAAGTCACATTTATTTATGTGTATCAAAAGATTGTATCAAAGCAGCTTCACAGTGATAATATGAAAGTAGTACAACACAGATCAATAATATTGTTAAATATTAAATATTAAATATTAAATAGCCCCAACTAAGCAGGGCAATACTTTTCTGGTAGGCTATATCCAAGTTACCCAGGAGCTCAGTTGACATAGCTTAAGCTTGATGAATTGAATCGTTGAAATTATTGGCTAACGCTACGGAGGCCATAATATTTTTGACTCATGGCTGAAGTTAAGTTTCTCCAGCTCTCCCCAGGTTGGCAAAAAATGCATCTCAAAATGCATCAGATTGATGCTTTAAAATATGGAATATGATTTTATATTTATGAACACTATTCATTCGGATATCCTTTTAGGAGTTAGGAGCCTCAACTGTGTAAATGCAAATTATATTGATAAATGATATTAACGCAGAGTGTTTTAAGTTTTTAGTGTGACTAGTGATCAGAAACACAACTGTCATAATTTAATAATAGATTTGTTTATTCAAATCACTTATTTATTTAATATATGATTCAGCAATCATTTGCATTTATTATATCTTATAAATGCAACTATAAATTATAAGTGAGTAAGTATTATGCAGAAGTATTAAATGATTACAGTGCAGTATTCATAGCATGCATCATAGTACCCAGGTTTTATGACAGTCTGTAACCTTTGACAAAGAAATTAGTGGCTACAAAAATCCTGCTTGTCACCCTTATGTATATACGTTATTTCTACAATAAGTGTATACACTTCACCAGCTGATTACTCTTCGACAGCAATGCTATAGAAATATCTATGGCTACTGCAAAAATGGAAGTTCAAAATTCTAAGATGGCTATGCTCTTTTTTCTCTGATGCATAAGGTATATACAGAGATTTATTTGTTTTCTTTCTTTATTTATTTATTTGTTAATACCAAAGACTTTTGTGTCTGAACACTCTATTTTGAAGCTTCACATTGGTAAATTTAATTTCATTGATGATTTTCTCTACTGTAGATAATATTCAGTGCCCTGCAAGTTATTTGTCATCATTGGCTCATTTGTTTGAAGGACTTTGTTTCAGATCTGCTTCTTTGGTCTTCATGGTTGATTGATGTAAAAATAAAAATAAAAAGTAACCCTTAAATACTTTTATTGTCTTTATTTTTTATTTATTTATTTTTTTTATTAATTCAATACAATTTATGGATTTTTTCACTTTCACATTATGAAGTAATTTGTTGATGAATAACAAATATCCTTTGTTAAATACATAATAAAATGGAATGGAATGTGAAGTTTTAGAGCCAGTGAAGGCTTGCTTTAATGATTTAACATGAAAATGTTGTCACAGAAATTGGATCCAAATATGAGAAAAGGATGCAAAAGCTGCGTCAGGAGGAAGAACTAAGACGCAAGACGGATATTCATGAGATAGAGGAGCGAAAGAACAGTCACATCAACATGCTTATGAAGAATCATGAGAAAGCTTTCAAAGACATCAGAAACTACTTCAATGACATAGTCTACAAAAATCTGGACTTTATCACTTCACTCAAGGTGAAAACGCACACGTGAACACATACACATACATTTGTTTTCTCTGTATTAATTATAAATCAAATAACTTAGTGTCTCTCATAGATTGTTTTTAGTAAATTTATTCATAGTAATCATTGCATCTTCACAATTATTAAATCTATATTTATGTATGTTGCAATCAAGCTATAAAAAAGTATAATACTGCAGTGTATGTATGTAAGTATGTTTGTTTCTTGGTCTCATGCTACCAGCTGAGGTACAGGAAGTGATTATTTGTCAGTTCTTATTTATTTTTTCTTCTGGTGGAATGTGTGCAGGAAGAGTTAAAGGAAATGAAAAGGAAGGAGGAGAAAAGAAATAAAGAGATGGCAGAAGTACTTGAGCAGAATAAGGATCTTAGGGAGTCTCCACAAAAGGCCAAAGACGAAGTCGCAGAGCTTCAGAAACAGCTTGACAACTATGAGAAGGACAAGAGTGCTCTAACCGTATGTTAAGGGTCTTAGTAGATTTAGTAATTCTAGTGGATTGTACTGACACTGAACTGTGGCATAATGTTAAATGTTAATTATAACAAAAGTTTTAATTAATTTTAGTAATGTATATAAATCTTGTTCTTTGTCTTCTGCTGTCAGAGAACGAGAGCTCGTCTCAAAATATTTGACAGAGAATTGAAGGAGCTTAAGTGGGAGCATAAAGTGTTGGAGCAGAGATTTACTAAGGTGATTGGAGGAACAGCATCAGACCTTTAAAACACTAAACTATTAGCCTTAATGGTGTTATGATATATGTGTATAAGGGGGAAAACCAGGTTTCCTCTTCATCTTGATAACAGTCTGCCATGGCATAAAAAGAATCTCTGTTTGGTGTACACACTGTAATACATATCAGCCAAGTAATTATTAATTGTATTTTTTGTTTTTATTGTATTTTTTTACAACATTAATATACTGAATAACAGTTGTCTCTTAAAGTTTTTATCTGTTCATACTGATTCATTAGGACTGCTGCATGTGTAAGAGCTAGAGATTGTTTGATTGTTGTGCAGGTTCAGTTGGAGCGAGATGAATTGTACATGAAGTTCACTAAAACCATCCTGGAGGTTCAGCAGAAAAGTGGCTTTAAAAACCTGCTGCTGGAGTGCAAACTGAGTGCACTCAATGACACGCTGGAAAAGAAGGAAGCCCAGCTCAGTGAAGTGCTGTCTGTTTCCAACCTGGACCCTACTATCCTGAGTGTGGTCACCCATAAACTGGAGGTACATTTATGAGTGTATATATAGTAGGGCTGTCCCCTAATAGCTGATTAAATGGTAGTCGACAAGAAGAGGCTTAGCCGACCAAATTTTAATTAGTCAGTTCCAGAAAAAAAAAAACTCCACAGGAAGTGGTGAAGTAATAATAATAACAATACATTTTATTTATAGTCGCCTTACATGACACTTAAGGACACCTTACAGACACAATAAAACAATCATCAATAATCAAATACTCATAATTAGAATATTGGATACAAGTAAAATATAAAAATAATCACATAAAAGCCTGCTGAAAAAGATGGGTCAAGGCGAGATTTAAAAACATGAATACTTTCACTTTCGCACATCCTGTGGCAGCAGGTTCCATAAATAAGGAGCTGCAAAACTAAAAGCTCGGGACCGCATAGAAGTAGTGCGAGGAGAGGGAGAACAAGAGTGAGTGAAGAAGACGAACTTAAAGTCCGAGAAAGAGTATAGATATGAAGAAGGTCCAATAAATATGAATGGGGCAAGGTTATTGAGTGCTTTGAAAGTAAGAAAAATAATTTTAAAATTAATACGATATTTTACCGGGAGCCAGTGCAAGTGTTGTAGTATGGGAGTAATGTGTTCAGCTAGAGGAGTTCTGCTGATGATTCGGGCAGCCGAGTTCTGTACTTATTGGGGTTTAGTGGAAGGTTTCGAGGACAGATAAAGTTGGGTGTCGTCGGCATATAGATGGAATTGAATGCCAAATTTCCTAAAAATTCCCAGAGTTTTCAAACTAAACTGGGTCTACAGTGTTGCAAAAGTCTCAGTTTTCGAAACTGCGGAATAGTGTGGATGGCAGGTGTAAATATAACAAAACGTATGTGTTTTAAAACGAAAATGCATTCATGTAAATGTAGCCTCATACAAGCATATACTTGCCTCACAGACATATTCTATATGCTTGAAATGTATACTTTTAAATGAACCAATTCAAATTCAAAATCAAATGTTCTCTGATAATTTAATTGTAATCTGTTTGAAACTTGCCTTTTTCTCTATTGGCACTGTCCACTGTACTGCAGAGATGGCGATTAAGCTTCATCTTTGCAGCTGACCCTGACTCAGAAAACACTAATTTACCAATTAATTATTCAAATGTTCATTAAGTTTCCTTGCTGTTTTTTCCGACACATTCATAATCATTACTTTTCCCAGTGTGCAACGCAAGTGTTATGCACTTGAGCGCTTAATATATATTTTAAATCTTCAATATTTTGATTTAGTATTTCTCAATTATCTAGAACAATGTTAGTAATGTTAAAATTCTTCTTAGCCCTGACCCCCCCCCTCCAACAATATATATTTTATACACACAAGTAATTAAATGAATATCATAAACATGAGACTAGTTAAATGACTACCAGTCAACTAGAAAAATCTCTAGTCGGTGACAGCCCTATAGTATCTAGTTATATAGTATAAGCATATGCAAAGGACCTCCACAATTCCAGTTATATATTACTGATTTAGAAATAAATAAATCAGGGCTACAGAACTGTTTGTTAATGTGTCTCTATAGTTTCCTTTTGAGAGGTCTCTCGTATTGCATGAGGCTAGCTTACGCTATGGGAAAACTCCATTTCTCGAGAATATCGAAGCCAAATTTTTAAAATGCAGTGCACCTGCACAGCAGACACAGATGAGCAACTAGCGCGGTCATTGGCTGTGCTACGGCAACTGCACGAACCTATGGCGAAGTGGCTCAGACACAAGTCAAGTCAAGTCACATTTATTTATATAGCACTTTTTACAATACAGATTGTATCAAAGCAGCCTCACAGTGATAACATGAAAGTAATACAACACAGATCAATAATATTGTTGAATATTAAAATGTCCCCAACTAAGCAAGCCAAAAGCAAGGCAACAGTGGCAAGAAACCAAAACTCCATCAGCCGATTGAATTGAGAAACGCGCGGATAGCTCAAAATGCGTAGAGATAACACGCCACTTGACTCGAAAGTGGCATGTATGTTTACGCAAAAGTCATGATGTCATGTTGAAACATGAGAGCCACAAAACGGGCACTTCCAGCTTGTCCAGACATATTTGTGGGGGGTCCAAGAAAAAGGAGGACAGTGGAACGTCTCAAAATATTACTGCTTTCCTTAAAAGTAAAGTACCAGCACATGTCAAGTCCGAGGTCACAGGTTGTGTTGAATTGTGCTGTCGAGATCTGCGGCCCTTCGACATAATATCTGGAGATGGATTTCATTCTGTAGCCCAGTGTCTAATTAACATTGGTTCATGTTACGGACGTGTGGATGACAGCAGTGTACTCCCTCACAAGCAAACTGTTGCAACAGAGCCAAAGCGACCACGCAAGAAGGAAAAAAAAAATCCTCTCAAACAGGATAAATAAAGCTCTGGATAGTGGCATAGCTATTACCACTGACATGTGGACCGATGAGTTCAGCAAGCATACACAGCGTTTACTGGTCACTTCATTAATGACGACTAGAAATTGGAGAGCCGTGTCATAAGCCCAGCTGAATTTGACTCTACTCTGAAAAAGACAGCGCACAACATCCACGAGCAAATTATTAAGGATCTGCGTGACTTTGGCATTGAACCTGCTCACATATCGAAAGTATTGTTTGTAAGTTACCAGGGCGCAAACATAAAAGCTGCCCTTCGCAGCTACAAGTGGATTCCGTGCACAGCCCATGTCATTAACATCGTTCTCAAACACACATTTGATGTAAAAGAGAACACGCCAACATACATGCGGGACATGAGTGATGTCATTACAAAGTGCAAAAGCCTTGTGACATACCTGAAAAAATCCGGCACTGTAGTGTAGAGGTGAGTGACTACTAGTAGCACCAGCAAATAGATAGGCCTATTAGCCAGGGTCTTGCGTTTAAACTTTTAGCTACAGTGGTCTAATGTATGTTTAAAAGGTTAAATATTGTTATATTTTATTTTTAGTTGACAAAGCCGAGCGAGTCAAAAGAAAAAGAGATGAGATTAGTGAGTGGGTGGATGATAGTGAAGAAGTTGCCGAGAGAGATGAGGTTCATTGCTACATTGAGGGCCAGTTCTTCTGAGATAGAGAGGACATACTAAGTTTCTGGCAGTCGCAGTCAATTGCCCTTTCTGTGCTTGCCAAGGTGTCAAAAATGATTCCCTATATCCTGGCCACAAACGCATTAAGCGAGCGCACATTCAGCTGTGCTGGCCGGGTGCTGGAGTCTAGGCGAAGTAGATTAAACCCCGGTACAGTGGATGCCATTCTTTTTTGTACAGTGAATGTAAAAACGTTAAATGAACATTTCCTTGTGTTAAATAAAACAAAATTTTAGCGGTTATGTAGCAGACTGTAAACTGTTGGCCTAAATCTGAAATAAAAAAATGTTTAGCCTATTAGATTAATACAAACGCTGCTTTGTAAATGTTTAAAAATGTTTAGCATTATTTTATTTTTATTTTATTATTTTTGACCTGATTTATTCATTATTGACTGTTGTTGCCAGTTTTACAAGCACTTTCAGGCTGAAATAAAGTCTGTTTTCTTTTACATTACAATGCCTAGTGTCTATTTAATGGTCACGGGGCGGGGCAGGATGTAAAAATAGATACAGTGGTGCGGGGCGGGTTGGGGCAAATAATTTCATAAAAGGGGGACCCGCAGTTTGGAAAAAAAGTCGACCAGCACATCACTTGTATGTATGTATGGGCCCTGTTTTGGCCCATTCCTTGGTTCCCTATATTAAGCTTGTCAAGGGACTGGATTATTTAGGATTATAACTTTACTCTTCTATGGGCCTCAGGCATCTTGCCTTGGGTATGGAGCAAAGTTTAAGCACACATGGCATTTTGAAGGTGGTTCCCATAGTGTAAGCTAGCCTTATGCAATACGAGAGACCTCTCGAAAGGGAACGTCTCTGTTACTAACGTAACCTCGGTTCCCTGACATGAGGGAACAAGTATAGCGTAACCCGCCGTGCCACAGTGCTTGATCAGGTGATCACTTCAGTCGTAAACCTGAATACCTAGGCTGAATGGGTGCTTATAAAAAAATAAGCCACGGCCATTCTGGCAGGCTGTGACACCATAGGTTCATCATCACAGCCAATGACCGCGCTAGTCGCTTATCTGTGTCTGCTGTGCAGCTGCACTGCATTTTAAAAATTTGGCTTCAAGGAATTTTCCCATAGTGTAAACTAGCCTTACGCAATACTCGTTCCCTCATCTCAGGGAACCGAGGTTCCGTTACTAACCGAGATGTTGTGACTTATTTTTGTTTAGGAAGTTTTGGAGTCCAAAAACCATACTATCACAGACTTACAGTATGAAGTGGCACGAGTTTGCAAGGTGAGAAACTGTTCCTGTATAATGTGCTGTATAGGGTTTAAGTACTGTAAGTGCCCCTATTATGGTATTTTAAAGATTCCTAATGTTGTTTTGGAGTCTTCCACAACAGGTTTACAAGCATCAAAGGTAAAAAAATCCTAATTTCCTTGTTTCATTTCCTCATAATAAACATTTGCACATTACCACATTTTCAATGATTCTCAAACGAGTCGTCAAATGAATCAATCTCTCTAAATCCCTCCTTTCCGTGAGGTACTCTTCTCTGATTGGCCTTACAGACCAGTCTGTTGTGATTAGTCTACAGTGAGCGTGTGTCTCTCGAGCTAGCGTGAATGACTGATGTCATTAAAGTTGGTAAAACAAAGCTTGATCCATGCTTAATCTTTCCTCAAAGTAGTCAGAACGACATACAATCTGCATTAAAGGTCTTGTAGGTAATTTTATAAAAAAAAAAATTTCCAAATTTGTTTAAACTTTCTATATATATCAATGCATAATTAAAATGTAAGTACTCTGATGAAAAGAGTATAAAAATCGAGTGACTCTAGGCCGTTTAAAGGAGCATTTCACCCATTGCAACATTAATCTTTATTGAAAGTGGATCATATATGTAGTCGAAATGTAAAATCATTTTTTAATTTGGTGCCCTCTTGACCGAGAAAAGACAGAAAATAACCAAGGGGCGCCTTTGTGTTAAAAAACGACAGTTCCCAGAATTCCCCAACATTGCACAGCTCCGCAAGCCACACCCACTAACCCACCCACCGGAACAGCGCAAACAGAGACGCAAACACACTCTTCTGTCTACAACGCTAAGATTAGCTGTTTGAGATTAAGAGTTTGAAATTCATTTCAAACAAAATGTCTAGTTAGTTGGCTGTGGCGAGCAGGACGATCGAGGGCGAGGGATGTAAGAGGACGGCGCGCTGCGCGAGGCCGGTGGCGTGAGTGATAATGAAAGAAACCTGTAAGGCCCACGCCGGTGCGTCTCTCACGAATAGAAGGAGCGAATGCATAAAATGGGGAGCGACGACGGCAGATCGAGAGAGAAACAGGCCTGATTTTATGTTTTGTTTCTGTTGTGTGTAACGCTGGCTTACTTTCGTTTTGTATTTGTTCATTTTACTATTAAAATGTTTAAATGTTCGCCGGTTCATGCCTCTTTCTTCCCACAACATCAAACCCCGTTCACGTTACATTTGTAAACACATTAACGTTAGTGAATGACTCCGCGTTTGTATTTATTTCTGTATGGTGAATTACTGCATGATACCTGGATGTTCTGAAGGCGAAACTATCACAACACAAACGTCCGTGTGCTCGTCTGATTCAGAGATTTCCTCCAGGAGAAATTGCCATCGTTGAAATTCTCTGCAGCAGACGGACTCTGTGTCCGTAGGCCTTAGCACGCAGCGAGAGTACAGGCAACAGCAGGCCACCGAGCTCGACCCAGTCCGGGCGTCTCGACCGGCAGCCAGGCGTCTCCTGCTCCTCCATCAGCCTCAGCTGCTCTAAACTATACTGCAGCTCGTAAAGAGAGCCATGAAAACATCGGATTCGAGCAGCAGACTTTCAAAACCCTCTTCTTCCATATCATGTTTAGTTTCTTCCATCATTATCATAACTTCATATCTCCACAGGGCTTGTTAGCTTAGCTTCCAAACAAGATGGCGGATATTGATTTCAGTTTCTGCAAGTGAAGTCCCACCCACTGATCTGTAATAGGCCTGTGGGTGAGTGGGTGCCACACCCTTGAATAATAATGAGCTAATCATTGTAGTCTATTGACATTTCAATGAAATGTGACTTCCTGCTTATCGTGACGCAAAATGATGATTTTTACGTCACGATAAGCAGGAAATAAAACACTTAAATCCTTATTTCTCCCATCTCAGGGAAAAATAAGGGAATAAACCATGACCATTAAAAAATATGACTGGGTTTCTAAAGATACAAAGCTTAATGCAAATGGGTGAAGTGACCCTTTAATCTGCACTAAACAGCTTATTATTTCCAACCAAGACAAAAAAAAAGGATTGGCTTAGGCGACTGTCACTCTCTCGCAAACCATGGCAACCACCCTTTTGCCACACAGGACCTGCCCACTTGCGCGTATCCAGATCATACGTATTCACATGCCCTTGTTTGAGCTTGAAGATGCAAAACTCGACGCAGGTCCTCTTGTCCAAGAAGTGCTCCTTGCTCTGCACTTTGACCACTCTGTCCTCTGCCTCTACTTCCTCGGACCCTTTTTGCACGACCTCCTCTGCTTCGCACTCCTATTTTTTTTGTCACGCATGAATGTGTGTCTTTTCCCTAATATTAAAAATAAAACATAGACTGATATTTGTCTAATGTCTGGAGTCCTTTAAGGAAGTAGCCTATATACGTTTCAATACATGTATTTTCTGAGAATTTTTATTTCAAGTTTTGACTGCAAATGCAAATGCTGGACTTCTCCAATTTTAAATAATTTATCCTCAACTAGTTTTGTGGTGTAGGTCTACGTATTTTATAATGTTAACTTCAAATAATACTAATAGCCTAATTTTAAGATAAGGTAGCATTGGATATGGTGGTAAGGAGAATAACGCTGGGAGTTGGAAGAGGTGTGTCGCGATTCTGTAGGTTCGTGGATGTGGCGAATCGCGATTTCGGTTTCATATTGCATATCGTTAGAAGCCCCAAAGTTAAGTTCTACTTCTGTAGTTATTTTGGTGAAAGTAACTCAAAAGTAATACATGAGTAATGTAACGCATTACAATTCTGAGACAGTAATATTGTAAGGTAATGAATTACTTTTAAATAACAGTAACAAGTAATACCTAATGTATTACAGTTTGGAAGTAACTTGCACAACACTGATCATAACTTATAAAGATCAAAATCTACAGAAGAGCTTAAGGAGACTGTGTGTTGTGAGACTAATCAATGCGGAAATTTCCCTGGCGACACAATTCTGAATGTTGGCTATGTTACAGATTTAATGTTGAGCAAATAATGTTAAAGGCTTCTTAAATACCATCGGTTGACGAGTCAAGAAGGATGTGTTAATTTGCAGTGATTTCAATCTGTCCTTAGTTGGTGACCCAGTGTAATAATACAACATAAATAAAAACAAACACACGTAATATGTATGCGGCGAAACACATCTGCTTTTCCTCTAGATCACTTTACTGTGTGAAAATAAACTTTTCTTAAAGCGTGTTGTAGCTACATGACCACATTGCACGCTTCGTTGTACCGTAATAGACAATTGTCCTGCAAAATGAAGAGGTTTTTGAAGGAAAAAAAAAATTGAGAGCAAATGTCAAATTGTTTTATTTATTTTATTTAAACCAACAAGATGAGGCGTTTAGGCATCTGATGAAATGTATGAACAAACACCCAGCTTTGCAATATAGGTAGGCGGCGTTTAGATGTACAGTCAGGACGATAGACTGGTCAGGACACACAGTCTAATACGAAAAAAAAAAAAACATTAAAAAAAAAAAAAACTCGGTAGTTGTGGTGGCAAGTCATACAATATATTTGTATTTGAATACCATATGAATAAAAATATATAAATAATAATAATAATGAATATATATGTTGGCAGACATTCATGTCTAAAGTGAAGATTCCCTCCTCCCATGGCACTGTCAGCTCGATCAGTATCACAGACTTCACAGCTGCAGCCCACAGCACCACATCTGGTCTTAAGGTGGTGCTGCATATCTCCTGTGGGAACTGGAGCTGCCTTTCCAGGTCTACTTCCATCTTCCACTCTGCCCCTGGTGTTAACAGCCTGGAAGGTGGTCTCTTGCTGGTATGCGTTGCGGGTTCCCCCTGCCTGAGCAAGCGGATCCTGCATCGACTCTCTGATGGACTCTTGTTGTTTGTCTCCTGACGACTTTTCTCCAGCACTTCGGCCAGCTTCCTGAGCACTTGGTCATGCCGCCATCTAAATCGACCCTGTGTCAGTGCTGTTTTGTAGCCTGACAGAACATGCTGGAGTGAGGCATTGATGGTCCCGCAGAGGTCACAAGATTGCTCTATTCCAAGCCATTGGTGGAGGTTTTTAGGGCTTGGGAGTGTGTCGTATGTTGCCCTAATGAGGAAACTGAGCCGAGCCTGTGGCAGTTTCCAGAACTCTGCCCAGCTGATTGCTCGGCTTGCGACACCCTCCCAAGTTGTCCACCGCCCCTGCTGCCCCTGTGCCACAGACCTCACTCTGAGCTCCTCCTGCTCAATCCTAGTGACCTCTGCAACAACAAGCTCCTTCCTCTCCTTCCTGCTTGCCTTGGACCATAGGATAGGTGGCTCGCTCCATCCGAGGCCTGCCCGCCCTGTCTGAACCATGGCCACGACTTCTCGATGTTGCAGTCTTCCCATGACCTTCTGTACCTCCTCCTTAGCCCTCCATTTCCTTCCAGTTTCAACTCTGACATTTGCATCAGCCACTGCCCTGTCAGAGGAGTCCATTAATTCCATCACCAGCCTTGCCTTCTCCTGCCTGTAGCCCAGGGTGATGGATTTCAGGGGTAGCTGGAGTGAGTTCCATCCATACAGACCAGCAGCTGAGAAGCACCGTGGTAGACCGAGCCATTTGCGGATGAAGGTGCTGGCTTTTGCTTCCATCTGGCCTACGGCGGATGAGGTGACTTCGCACAGCTTTAGGGGCCACATCACCCTTGGGTACAGGGTGAAGTGATAACACCAAACCTTGTACTTTCCAGGTAGCTGGCTTTCATCGATCTTAGACAGGCCTTCTGACAGCTGCCAAAGGATGATTTTCCCCATATCCTTGTCTGAGAGAGCAGATGTATAAAGTCTTCCCAGGCTTCGGATGGGCTGATCCACGATGCGGGGGATGTCTTCCCCGCTGATGGTGAAGGTGACCCTGTCATTTCTCTCCCCCTTACGCAATGAGAGGCTCCTTGACTTCTGCGGCTTGAACTTCATCCTGGCCCAAGCGATTAACTCATCCAGCCTCTTAAGCAGCCTGGATGTGCATGGGGCGGTTCGTAGCAGGCAGGTGATGTCGTCCATATAGCTCCTTAGAGGCGGGAGCCTCTGGCCTGCAGGCAGCCGGACCCCAGCCACCACCTGCCTTGCCCCGATCAGGATGACCTCAAACGCTGCCACGAAGAGGATTGGGGAAATGGAGCATCCCATTGCGATCCCTACTTCCAGTTGTTGCCAGCCAGATGTGACTTTTTTCAGTGCAAAGCACATGTGCATGTCCTGGAAGTAGTTTGTTATCATGCTTCTTATGTTGTCTGGGATGTAAAAGAATTCCAATGCATAGGCTATTAGCAGGTGTGGCACTGACCCATAAGCATTGGCTAGGTCTAGCCATATGACGTGTAGATCTTTCTTCTCCCTCTTAGCGGTTTGGATCTGTTCCCAAATCATGGAAGCATGCTCTACACAGCCAGGGAACCCTGGAATCCCGGCTTTCTGGCAGCTGGTATTGATGTAGTTGTTCTCCGTGAGGTAGGTGGTCATTCTTCTCGCCATCACGGAAAAGAAGATTTTACCCTCCACATTCAGTAGAGCTATGCTCCTGAACTGCTCAATGGTCTTAGCGTTTTGTTGTTTGGGAATAGAGACTGCCACTGCCCTCTGCCACTCAGATGGTATGGTCTGCTTCATCCAGGTGATTCTCATTAGGGTCCATAGCAGCTTCAGCACTCCTGGGCAGTTCTTATACAGCTTGTATGAAATTCCGTTCGGGCCTGGTGCTGAAGCAGATCTTGCCCGCTGAATCACCTGCCTGACCTCGCTGAGCTTTAGTGGTGATGCGTCAAACAGGGCGGATGGTTCTGAGGGTCTAGGCACATATCCTGGCGAACCTAGGGGGTCGTTTCTTGCTGGGTCGCTGTACTGAGTGCGGATGTACTCCTGCAGTTCTTCTTTGGAGATATCCAGGGTTCCACTTGTCTTCTCCTCAAGGAGCCCGCGTGCATGCCGGAATGGATTCCTGAAAAAACTTGATCTTTCCTTCTCCTTCCTTCTTCTCCGTCTTCTGATCCGTTCTGCCCTCCGGAGGTTAGCAAGGCGTCTTCTGATCTCATCCCAGAGAGCTTTCAGGCCCACCTTCTCAGACTCTTCTGCCTTCCTCCAACGCTTGCGGAGCTGCCTTCTGCTTGTCACCAAGTCGTCAATCTCTTTCTCCCTCCTGCCCTTTGATCTTGTTGCGGCTTCTCTGATGGTCACCTCACCATACCTGTTACTACATTCTTCATACAGGATTTCCCCGAACAGATTTAGCTTGGCTACAACTGACCCGCACAGTGCTTTTTTCAGCAGCCCGGCCTTGGATCCCATTTGTCTGACCTGCCCTTACCGGGGCAGTGCAAGGTTGCATAAGGCTACCACCAGCACACTTTCCCATGTGAATGTGAAGTCCCCTCAAAGTTGTTGTGTTTTCCCAGCCACACCCACTCTTTCTTAGAATCTTCTCTTTTGCCGATGTCCTTGCGTTCTTTACCGTGTGGTCCGTCCTTGTTGGCCCTTCTTTCATCCCGCCTCTCGGAGGGAGGGATCTCTAAGAACTTATTGTGTGTGCAGAGTTGTTACTGTTAGCGCTATATTATATAATTATATTTAATGTGTTTTCCCACCGTAATGGACCACTGTTTCCCCTTTCTACCAGCGGGTGGCAGTATTTAAATGACTGACTGTATGGTGTCTTTGGTAACTGTTTTAAATCAAGACTACTGATACAGATATATTTATTGTTGTTCATTTTATTTGGTTTTTGATTTTATTTGCCTAGTTATCATCATCATCATCATCATCATTCATCCAGCCCAGAGTTAAGCCTGCTTCTGTTTTAACCTGAGCGGTGAGCAGCCGGTAACAAGAAGTAGACGAATGAGAACGTCCTCGTCTCAGTTCTCGCGCATGCGCCCATAAGGAAGTAATGGAATAGTGGAATAAAGTCGTTATTTATGTTTTTTTCGCACAAAAAGTATTCTAGTCGCTTAAACGTATAATTGAGCCGCTGTAGGCACATGGAATATTTAAACCTTTTCTTTAACGACTTTATGGGCCGTCAAGAGCCAGTCCCTTATGCAGTCTATGGAAGAGTGATCCAGCCCTCATTTTTTTAAAAAATATCTTTATTTGTGTTCCAAAGACGAACGAAGGTCTTACGGGGTTGGTACAGCATGGGGGTGAGTAATTAATGACTTAATTTTCATTTTTGGGTGAACTAACCCTTTAATGTCCTTACTTATGATCAAACTTGCAGCACTGTCTTTATATTTCAATGAAAGTTTAAATATTTACATAAAAATGTTTTAGAATGGCAGAAAATTAAGAAATGAGAATGTGTCTGTACACCTAGCCAGCCCTTTGTCATATATCATTTGGACTGTGCAATGACAGATATCACAATAGATGATGGAGAAGTGAACTGTCCATCACTACTGAAAAAAGTAGGCTATTTTAAAGTAGAATTCCATAAATTATATTCAATAAATATTATCAAAACTTTAGGTGTTCTCAAGTGGTCTTGTATCAAATAATGATGGCAGTTGTTAAGTATAGGTTATTCTGCTCATTACCAATATGCCTAGCTGTCATGAAAATCATTCTTTACATTTATGTATTTTAAACATGCATTCGCGTTTAAGCTGACATAGACATGCAATATAGCTATGTTTAAGCGTAAATGGCGCGACCATGGGCGCGAGCGCGCTTCTACAAAGAACAGATTGCGTGACAGCGGTAGGCTTTTATACTGAGGCAGCTTTGAAAATCTGCCTATGGAAAAATCTACAGAAAAGTTTGGGCCCATGGTGGGACTATCATTGGATACCACCTGATGAATTTCGTTTTTCTATATAATATTTTACATTCCAGATTGATTATACAGGCCAGATGTTGTCAGCAATTACTAAATATTTTCGCTTTGGTATATTAAAGAATCCTCTGTGCAAAACAACACTATTTAATTATTATTTACCGCATATAACTACCGCATCTAACATTATCTGATACGGTCAGGAATTTACGTCAATTTTAAAATATGTTTTTAATGTTATTAGGCTATTGCTTATTAAAGGTGCCATCTAACATCATAAATCAAATCCTACTCCATATTCCATAACAGATGGGGGCAGTATACCTCCAAAAAATGACTTGTGCTCCTACCATCGCGCATGTTATTCAAATCATTTGACATGATAGTAAAAGGTTGGAAGACCGCAGTTTCACGTGGAACATTTGGAGATTTTTAGAGATCAGAGACTCAATGAACTAAACACTAGAGTGAACTAAACTAAACACTATGAATCTCAACACTAAATGATGAAGACCGCCTCATAGATCTCAAAAACTAGCTGGTGCATTTCGACGGTATGGGAAAATAAAAGCTTGGGCAATTATTTGAAGTTTATGGTATTCGTTTTGTTCATATTACACTTTTATTGTTAGTGAATTAATTTGACAGACAGCATTCGCTGATGTTGATCAAGCTAGCGCCGTGAATTCACCGTGAGACACACGCAATTGACACTTAGCAAGCAGGTTAGTTAAGCTCTCAGATTCTGTCAATTATATTACGCAATTCAAAGAATAAATACCGTTTTGGCGCTTGTACATGTTACACTACAGATCCCTAGCGCACGTGAACCGATCGTCTCTACTAGCTGGAAAAAGAACACGAACACTGGTGAAAGATACAGTATGCTACAACTTACCAAAATGTATTCCTCATGCATAATGTCGACCAATCATTTTTTGAACTCTTCCCTGAACTGAAATGTAGTAATTGGCTGTATTTCCACACGACTGACATCAGGTTCAAGTACACACAAGCCGGCGCGAGCGCGACTCACTCGTCTATTGCAGTTTGGCTGGTGCTAACGTTGCCCGTCCGCATACCGCCTCCCATGGCCGGAACTGGTATTACGATACCTGCCGGGCCGGGGCTAGTAATTTAGCATGCTAATTCAGGTTAATATCTCGGCAGCACTATAACTTGTCAGTTTTTTAATGACATCTTTGCACTTATTTCTTCTCATTCTTTTGATGCGTGTAGCTCATTTTTCGTATATTGTTACCTCAATTATTACATATGCCACCTTTAAACCATCCTTGATAAGCCGAGTCATTTCCAGAAGTGGTCTAGATCATACAGCCGGAGCCGGTTTTTATGGTGAACATGAATCGGCCCAGTGTTTTACAGCCGTAACAAAAATACATGTTCCAGAGCGAGCTGCCAGCCATAATCGGCCCGGTTAACACGTAGCCGCAGACGCCACGGGGCAGCCGAGCTCGGGCTGATTGTTCATGCTAGCTGGGACCAAGCGTGCCGCACAAGCTCTCAAAAGTGAAGCCAAAACGTCTCGATCGCCCCCCTGTGACCGGACCTAGTATAGCTCATAACCCCCGCCTCCACATGTTATTCAATGGGACGCGAGACCAACTAAACAATTAAATTACACTTCACATATCCTTTTTCCAAAGATAGTTTCTGTCATTTACCGTAGTTTCTATCATGTTGATGTAATTTCAAGTGTTCGTTTTTAAAATAAGTTTGTTTTTAGTTAGTTATGTGATGATAAAATTACGGTGCACTGACATCATGATTGACAGCTGTGACTGACAGGTTCTCTGTGCGAGGTAGTCACTGAAGCATCAGCGGACTTTTTTTAATAATGTTGATTATGTGGTTAGTAGTTCTATTTACCTTATTTTAACGAGGTTCTGCAATCAGCAGACATCATTGGAGAAGAACGAAGCAGACAGAGGACATTTAATGAAAGTGCGGGGCGTGTGCTTGCGTTTGATTCAGCAAGAATGAGGGCGCGGTCTTGAGTTCGCGGCTTTACTTCCTGGTCACGACTGCGCATGACTGGTCCCGAAAGTCGCAGACTCGAGTCCAAGATGTCAGCGTCATATCGAGACACTGGCGGCTTCAGTTCACTCTGATGGAAAAGAGCGAAGGGGCGTCGTCCATCTTTTTTTACAGTCTATGGCTGGGACACGAAGTTGCGTAGGCTCAAGGTGTAGTATGCGCTTGGTGTCGGCAGACTTAAAAAAAAAAACATAATAAAATCATTTTTTTAGAAAAATCCACCAGATTCTTGTTCTAAATATCAAAGACTACCCCTGCGGTGATTTTCATGTTGATCTACTGTTTTATGTATAGGTTAATGCCCGACGAGGTGTCCATTGTCAGGTTTTAATGAACAGGTCCATTGAACCGGCCGACGCGCAGCGGAGGACGGTTGCCTCTGCCAAAGTCCATTAAAACCTGACAATGGACACCTCGAAGGGCATTAACCCGCTTATACCATGGTCACTTGCCAAATAAAACATTTTTAAAACGTTAGCTGCTATTTTATATTTTAATTAGGCAAAATCAAGTTTTTACAAATAATAACTCGCCTGGTTTATTTAGCAACCGGAGATATAATTTATAGTCCGCTCAGCTTGTAGAACCCTTCAGGTTCAAAAATGCATTTTTTTTCATGAAACACAAAGGTAGGCATAGTTATTATTTTTATTTTAATTACACATAAAACAATTAATCAAACAGGCTTCTTAGGCTTGAAACACTGTACTCTCCTCCTGCCGGTTGTCTGGACTGCTGCGTAAAACTCCCGCAGGGTCTCATTCAGAGCAGCAGAGGTGTCATTTTCTTTGCGACGTTTCTCCGTTTTATTTACATTTTTTCTTTCTTCAGCAGCATCCCAGTCGTCAAAGTTGTCATATTCTCCATAAATGTTAAAAGAAATAACGAAGTCCCTCATTGTTGTATTAGTAGGCTATGGAATCTTAACGTTAGATGTTTGTTTTGATAGAGCAAATTGTTAACGGATACTTTGACTGCCTGTTGCTATGGTTACTCACAGCTGTTGTAGGCAGCGCATTTATTTATTAATTTCGAATGGTAAACAGGCAGTTTCACCAGAACTACTTTACTAGGTGTCCTCTATCACTTTTTAACGGACACCCTGCAGCCAATCAGAATCGAGTATTCACCCAGACCATGGTATAATATTTAATAATTCCCAAATCATGATTCTGTATAGGCTACATGATCAAATAGGCCTATGCCAAACATGAGGAGAAAGAGCTTATTTTGGTGAGTAGGCTAATGCCTTATGCAGTAGTGCTAAGAAACATGATTTGTGAAAGCACAGTTATAATGGAAAGTTTTTATTACAGAACATAAATCAATATCTCCATGACAGTAGCTCGCACACAGCAGACACAGTGCGACACCTACTGGTATGTTTTTGTAATCGTTTTGAACTGCCCTAGGTTTTAAACTTCGTTGGATTATTAGTGGACTGAGAACTTTCACATCTGTCGTTTTTGATTGTATTATTAACAAACTACTATCACTATTAGTCTATTACCTAACTAGTCTGTTCAATAGGCCTGCATTTCTATGAACACATACAGAACTGTATAACGTGAGCGACGTGTCCATTACGGTGGAAACCACATTGAATATAAATTTAATTATATAATGTAGTAGCAGTACAGTAACAGTAACAACTCTGCACACATAATAAGTTCTTAGGTTAACCTATATTACCAACTGTATTGAGCCAAACAATGCGCTCATTAAACGTGACTAGTGATGGCTGGATAGGCATGATATTAAATAGCTGTAATAAACTACTGTTGCTAACATATTTATTCCGGTCCAGGTTTCTATTTATTCATTAATTTTTCTTCTTCTGACGTTACTCTGGTATAACGTTAGTGCTGCATATTATGAC
Organism: Pimephales promelas; assembly: GCF_016745375.1. The sequence continues at coordinate 7,172,674 of NW_024121255.1, forward strand.
CATAGACAGTTATGTTCTAAACGCTTGGCTTTTATTTTGATAGGCCATATTTACTATTACTTCCGGGTCACGTGGCCAACCTGTCCTTGTTTTAATGTAGATCTTCAAACGGAAAAATGGAAAAAGGAATTTCAAAAAACCAAAAGCGGAGCGTTATTTGATTTTGTTTTTTTCGTTTTTCGTTTTTGGATTCAGAACCAAAAACGGGAAAACGGCTCTTTTTTTACGGTTTCTTTGTTTTTGGTTTGAAAAGACAAACGAAAAAAGGGTAGTTTCTCGTTATTTTGTTTTTTGTTTCAAACGAAAAAACAAACTATCAAAACGTACACGGACCCACCGGCAATATCAGACTCCCCAAAGAAACTTCTCTCTAAAAATATACAAAATGATTTTAAATCAACTTCAGACCATATACTTACCAAAAATAAAATGGGAAAACGATCTTTCAATAGCCCCTGATGCCAACTTCTGTCATCTCATGTCCAAAAATGCGAATCTTCAGTTAATACAATACAAAATACTTCACAGAACACATTACACGGACAATAGATTAGCTAAAATGGGTTTCACATCAGAAGTTTGCACACATTGCAAATAAAAATTCTACAGATACATACATCCATGCAACCTGGCTCTGCACTCCAATCAAACACTTTTGGGAAGAGGTCACACAGTCACTATCCACTATAGTCGGCTGCCACATCCCACTGTCGCCTTCCCTTTGCTTGCTGGGGGACCTCACAATAATCACTGATAAAACTATAAACTCTAAAATACTCCCTAACCATCGCCAAGAAAACTATCCTCATGAACTGGAAACAACTCCGGTTACGTATGTAACCCTGGTTCCCTGAGAGGGAACGAGAGCTGCGTTTGGAACGCGGTGGGAACGCTCTGCGTGATTGCGTCGTGAAGCACGTGTATAATCTGTCCAATGGAAGAACAAGACGTCATGGGCGATGACGTCATGACCAGGAAAACTATAAAGCACCCCAGAAAATAGACCGCATCAGCTTCTGAAAAGGCCTGAAGCAAGTCGATCACAGGCATGCAGGAAGTATGGCAGGCGAACGCAGCTCTCGTTCCCTCTCAGGGAACCAGGGTTACATACGTAACCTGAGACGTTCCCTTTCAAGGGAACTCAAGCTGCGTTTGGAACGCGGTGGGAACTCCATACCCACGACGCCATATGACAAATGCCTGTACTGTATGAAATAGAATAGCACACTAAGACACAAGCACCCTAGACCCTGGAGTGGAGCCTAGGTCCAAGTCATAAAAACGAACAAATGTATGCGGTGAGGACCAACCTGCTGCACTACAAATATCGTGCAACGAAACCCCAGATAATAAGGCTTTAGAGGCCGCCATACTCCTAGTCGAGTGGGCGCGGGCAGCCAAAGGTGAAGGCTGACCGGCCGCTTCGTAAGCAAGTGTAATAGCCTCAACTACCCACTTGCTCATAACCTGCTTGGAGGCAGGGCAACCTCTCTTAGTTGACCCGAAACAGACAAACAATTGATCTGATTTACGCCACAGGGAAGATCTGTGGACATAAGCATCCAAAGCCCGAACAGGGCACAGCAGATTAAGCTTTTCCTGATCAGGAGAGAGAAAAGGTGGAGGACAAAAGGCCTGCAGAACTATAGGACCCGACACATTAGTGGGTACTTTAGGAATATAACCTGGCCTAGGGTGAAGAAAAGCTTTAACCATGCCAGGAGCAAATTCCAAGCACGAAGGGGCAACTGAAAGGGCTTGTAAATCACCTATCCTCTTAATAGAAGAAATAGCAATGAGAAACAAAGTCTTAAATGTGAGGAACTTTTCCGAAATCTCCTCAATGGGCTCAAAGGGAGCCAAAGCCAAGCCTTCCAGTACCACGGCCAAATCCCAGGCCGGTGTTCTCGTGCGCTGAGCAGGCCTAAGCCTCAAAGTGCCACGGAGAAACCGAACAATGAGGGGATCTCTCCCCAAAGATAAACCACCCAAAGGAGAGTGGTAGGCAGAAATAGCCGCCACATACACCTTCAAAGTGGATGGGGATAATCCAGCAGAAAACCGTTCTTGCAAAAAATCAAGTACTGTACCAATCGGGCAGCTAACAGCATTACAATTGCGTTCTACACACCAAGTAGAGAACAGTTTCCATTTCAAAGCGTACAGTCTTCTCGTGGAGGGAGCTCTAGATTGGAGTATGGTCTCCACGACCTCAGTCGAGAGACCTGACTCTATGAGCTCGGCCCCCTCAGGGGCCAAGCCCACAGTTTCCACAACTCCGGGCGAGGGTGATAAATTGAGCCCCCTGCTTGGGACAGCAGGTCCTTCCTGATCGGAATCTCCCATGGAGAGCCGTCTAGAAGAGACACTAGGTCCGAGAACCAGACTCGGGCCGGCCAGTACGGGGCTACTAACAAAAGACTGACCCCTTCCTGGCGAACCCTCTCCAGAACTCCCGGAAGAGATATCGGGGGGAAAGCGTACAGGCGCAGCCTCGGCCAAACCTGACCCATCGCATCCAGTCCGAGAGGAGCTGGGTGCGTGAGGGAAAACCACATTTGACAATGAGTTGAATCTAAAGATGCGAAAAGGTCTACCTGAGCACGACCAAATTTTTCCCACAGGAGTTCCACCACCTCAGGGTGAAGTCTCCACTCCCCGGGCCTCAGCCCCTGCCTTGACAGGATATCTGCTCCCTGATTCAGATGCCCTGGAATAAAAACTGCCCTGAGAGACAGTAATTTCCCTTGGGCCCACAGAAGGATCTGATGAGCCAATTTGCAGAGGTGACGTGACCTCAGACCCCCCTGATGGTTTATGTACGAGACCACCGATGTATTGTCTGTGCGGACAAGCACATGGTGGCCTCTCAGGTCTGGCAGGAAGTGCTTGAGAGCTAGAAACACCGCCATCATTTCCAAACGATTTATGTGCCAGGAAACCTGATGGTCCTGCCAAAGACCTCTCGCCGAGCGACCACTCATGATCGCCCCCCACCCTGTGAGGGAAGCATCCGTCGAAAGCAAAACGCGTCGACAATAAGCCCCCAACACTGGGCCCTGGGCGAGGAACCAAGGTTTGCTCCACATGACCAAGGCACGAAGGCAGCGCCGCGTGACCTTGATCAAGCGAAATGGATTTCCCCTCGGGGAAAACCCCTTGGTCCTGAGCCACCACTGCAGGGGTCTCATGTACAGAAGGCCAAAAGTGATAACGTTGGACGCAGCTGCCATGAGACCCAACAGTCTTTGAAACTGTTTCACAGTGAGTGACCGGCCTAGTTTCACCCCTTTTACGGCTGAGAGAATCGATGAAATACGTGCTGGAGACAACTGTGCCCGCATCGTTGTCGAATCCCATACCACACCCAGAAAGTTCGTCCTCTGAGATGGGAGGAGAACACTCTTCTTGGCGTTGAGCCTCAGCCCTAGCCGTTTCAAATGGGACAGAACGGCATCTCGATGCCGAACTGCCATCTGCTCTGAGTGAGCTAAAATCAGCCAATCGTCTATGTAATTTAACACACGGATGCCCTGGAATCTGAGAGGAGCCAGGGCTGCATCCATGCATTTCGTGAAAGTGCGGGGTGATAACCCTAGGCCGAACGGAAGAACCCAATATTGGTACGCTTCGCCCCCGAAAGCGAACCTCAGGAACTTCCTGTGATGAGGATGGATGGAAATATGAAAATAAGCGTCCTTCAAGTCTATCGTCACAAACCAGTCCTCGGACTGAATCTGTGACACTATCTGTTTGAGTGTAAGCATCTTGAACTTGAGTTTCTGAACTGTGTGGTTTAAAAGACGCAGGTCTAGAATAGGACGTAACCCCCCATCCTTTTTTGGAACAATAAAGTAGCGGCTGTAAAACCCTGACTCTCTGCTGGGAGGAGGAATCCTCTCTATAGCTCCTTTTTGCAGAAGTGTCAGTACTTCCTGCTCCATGACCAGAGCCTGCTCGGAGTTCACCACGGTGGAAAGAACCCCTATAAACCTGGGCGGACGAGAACCGAACTGAATTCTGTAACCCGATTGTATAATCTGCAGGACCCAATGAGATACATTTGGCAGAAGTTTCCACGCTGCCAAAAAATCTACTAAGGGTACCAGTCTCTCGAGACTGGCCTCTGGATTTAATTGAAGAGCCACTTCGGTGCCCTGAAGCAGATAACCGGCAGGGAACAAACGACTTGACTGTTCTACGACCCTCCTCGGAGGATCGTCTGGGGACGCCGACACCTCGGTGCCCTGAAACGGATAACCGGCAGGGAACAACCGAACTGACGGCGCTGCGACTCCCCTCAGAGAGTCGCCCCCCCGGAGGGCGCAGAGGAGAAACGATTCCTCGAAACCGTTTCTCCCCGGAGGGGACCACCCTCAGAAGCCTGACAGCCTTGGCGTCAGGACTTCTTCTTAGCCGAAGCTTTCTTAGAGACAATGACAGTCCTCAGATCTGGCCTGTCTCTAATAGGCTTCGACTGCGAACGCCAGCCCGGCCCCCCCCCTCCCCTTTGCCTGAGGAGGAGCCCGACGCTTTCTTTCTGCTGTACTCTGTACTGCGAGGAGCTCGTAGTCGGCCGAGACTGATCAGAACGCCCAGCAGTCTCAGGGATATTAGATCGGCGAGGAAGAAACTTCTGGAATGCTGCATTTTGTTTCTTAGATTCTTGAAATCTTTCAATAACTGTGTTTATAGAATCACCAAATAAACCAGAAGGTGATAGTGGAGCATCCAGAAGGACAGATCTATCTTTATCTTTTAAATCAGCTAAATTAAGCCACAGATGGCGCTCAGTAGCCACCAAAGCTGACATAGATCGACCCACAGATTTAGCCGTCTCTTTGGTGGCACGGAGAGATAGATCCGTCGCGCGACGTAATTCTCGAATCACGTCAGCGCTGACTTCCTCACAATCATCCAAATCCCTAAGCAGGTCGGCTTGGTACGCTTGCAAAATAGACATGGTATGCAAGCATGCCGCAGCCTGACCCGCCGCCGAATACGCTTTACCCACCAGCGCTGAAGTTGATTTTAATGGCTTGGTGGGTAATGCCGGGGCTTTGAGAGATGACGCTGACTCAGGAGAGAGATAGCTCGCGAGCGTCTCTTCAGCCTGAGGCATCGTCATATAACCCGCGTCCTTCATCCCCATAACGTTACTATAATTATGTGTCTGGGGATTAAAGACACGGAAAGACACCGGCTTTTTCCACGACCTCGACACCTCAGTGTGGAGATCGGGAAAAAACGGGAGTCCCCGGCGTGGAGGCTGCACTCTGGATGGCAAAAATCTCTCGTCTAACAAACTCTTTTTATTTCTGCAAACATCCTGTTCTCCTGTTTCTGGCCACTCAATATTTAGTCTAGAAACAGCACGAGTTAAAACCTCCATGAGCTCCTCATCTACAAGTGACTTGTGATATGGTTTCGTGTGTTCATGTTCACTTGCATCAATACTGACGACATCCAATTCCTCAGAACTGGATAGTCGCAGACTTTGTGCCTCATCCCGGGGAGAAGAAACCGCAGCGCGTGCTTCTCCCTGAGATAAGGCACTAGATCCAACAGGTAAGGGCTGAGAAAGGGCAGAGCCCGTCTCAAACCCCGCTGTTAGATCCATTTGCGATCCCCAAGACGAGCGCCGACGCTGTGCCTCGGCAGCAGCGGGACCCGCGCCTCGGGGAGCGCGCACCGAACCGTCCTCCTCAAAGAACGCCCGGCGAGAGCGGAGCGTCTTCACAGACAGCTTATCGCAATGCTCACAGTCAGCTCCCTCGAGAACTGACTGGGCATGCTCCACTCCCAAACAAGCAACACAGAGCTGATGTGTGTCCCCACCCGTGATGAAACGAGGGCAGGGAACAACACAACGCTTGTATTCTTGTTTAGCCATTACACGATATATATTGTGAACAGACAGACAACAATAAATCAGACACGGACAATTTCATACAGAGAGCGCTTGTGAAGGCACAGAAGCTGATGCGGTCTATTTTCTGGGGTGCTTTATAGTTTTCCTGGTCATGACGTCATCGCCCATGACGTCTTGTTCTTCCATTGGACAGATTATACACGTGCTTCACGACGCAATCACGCAGAGCGTTCCCACCGCGTTCCAAACGCAGCTTGAGTTCCCTTGAAAGGGAACTAGAAATAAATTACACATTATCCTTTGGAAAAATCTTATTACAGACTTCATTGCAATGGAATTCGCATCTCCCCTTCATAATTACACATCTGAAACTAACCTTTGCCGTTCAACACTTTCTGACCTCTTACAGCTATGAACCCTTTCTCTGTTTTTAACTCCGACTCCTCCCACCTCCTTAATCAACCCACGAATATTAATGCATTTTAGTTGTTTGAACTTGTTTCTGTCATCATTGTTATTACTATCTTTACTGTTACTGTTATGATTACTATTTTCACTTTTATTTTATTTTTTTTGTTTCATTGTTGTAATTGCTGTTGTTGCTGTCTTTTGCTCTCACCATTGCAATCACCACTGCCATCATCATTGTCATTTATTATTAATATTATTATTATAATCATCAATATTGCCATTGTCAATGCTGTATTAGAATTAAGTGTCATTGTCATCACTACTGCAATAATTTCCCCTTATCTCTTCATGGGTTTTTAATGCACCACAACATAGAATAGGAGAAAAAAAAAGGAATATGTATATATGGAAAACCTCACAAACACCAAGGCAGGCAAGACAGGCGAGAAGTGGTTTCAACGGGACAGCATCTCTGTCCCAATTGGAGACACTCTCGCACTGTACTCCCTATTTTAATGCACTTTAGACATTGCACATAACACACACACACAAAAAAGAGAGAAAAATAGTAAAAGATAGGGACTGATGAGATGTGGGGGAAAGTTATCTTATATTATCTTATTATATCATATTTTATTTTATACAAGATTGACAATGGCAATTGTTACATAGGAGGAAGGATGATAATAAAAAATCTACCAACACAATATTGGCAGTATGGTGGTAGTGGGGAGTGGGATGGTGATGGTAATGACAATGGTAATAAATAATAAATTACTTTGTTTACACATACACACACATAGACATACACACTTAGATCAAACACTTAAATCACTCTTGTCACTGCTGGATTTACAAGATTACTCACTACTGCACTACGTTGGTTTGTATGTATGTCTGACTGTTAAATAATATAAAATAAAATAAAATAAAATAAAAAAATTGGCATGCAATCTTTGCATTCCGCGAGCCGCCTACAAGCGCGGATATAAAAGCGGAAGTAAAACATTGCAAAGACGATTTTTGCTTCGGAGCCTAACAGAGGGATACCTGCTGTTTTGAAGAGTGAACGAGCCCTCTAGAAGAAAGAAACGTCTTGGCGTGCTGATGTAACAGGTGTTGTGCCGAATTTCGACTCCCTCCCTGCCAGAATCCAGGCCATTGCACACTGAGTACGAAATATTCGTATGCGTATTTTCGTGTTCGTCAGCCTAAAAATTCGTCACGCATAGAAACCTTGCACACCGAGTCCGTTGCGTATTTATTAAACCTTTGCGGGAAAAAACGCAAAAATACCAAATGGATTCGTCAAGCAGTGAGGATGATTTTGCCCTCTCTCTTATTGAAAAGAGAAGAAAGAGAAAATATTACGTCCATCCAATCCTGAAATTGCGCCGAGAGGAAGGAGAGGAGTTGCGAATTTATCCTGAGCAATTCAAAATTTACCTCAGAATGTCAGCGGGACAGTTTGATGCTTTGCTAGCGATTCTGGAGCCACATATTAAAAACAAGACCACCAATTTCCGTGAACCAATCGATTCTGAACGGAGACTGGCAGCGTGTCTATGGACCAGGTATGGACACACACACACACACACACACACCCGCGCGCGGCCCGGTGGAAGCGCTGGGCAGACAGAACAGCTAGGCTGTTATTGTGTATAATTGTGTATATATTGTGCCCAAATAATACATTAGTTATCGAATAGGCTGCTCAATCACACCTTATTCGATCTTAAATTTCAATCTGATTGAAGGGGGAGGTTTATTAATTTCATAATCCAATATAGAGAAGAGAACACTTGATCGAATTGAAAACCGAAACTGAAAGCACGGCGCATATGTGCAATGATTTGAGGACGAGCTCCCCCCGGCCCTGAAAAGACCTCTCAAAATGCTGTCTCTGGATGCGAAAAACGCAGAAAATCGAACCCGATCCGATTAATTTTATGACGGACGAAAGTTTCGGAGGCGGTGTGCAAGCGTGACTGACATAACGTGAGGTCGAATTTTTTTTTTAACGTGCGAAAATTTCGGATGCGAATTTCGGACTCGGTGTGTGCAATGGCCTTCCGACTCCCCCTCGTGTGCACGCAAAATGACGTCACTACACTGGTCGCCAAATTTTGACTTCCTGACAGAATCTGACTGCCCTCGCTTGCATGTGCTATGAGCTTGGTGCGACTGTTTTATTTTTCGTTAGCGTTGCTTAGTTAAAGTTTGGTGTCTTTTTTTTTTTACAGGTGTTTAATAATAAATATAATTATCAGTGTTTTCCAGAAAGTGTTGCAAAAACCAATCACTGGCATACAGGATATGTTTAGCCTATGTTTAAGTAATTGTGTTTAAGTGCACTATACTTACCAAGTCAAATATTTAACATGTATTCCCATTGTGCACAGTTTACTATAGACAGTCCACTAATACCATGTGCAATAAGTTCTACTTAATTCTGCACATAGATTATTCTTAGATATACTCTGCGGCTGCCTGTGCATTTTATTTAAATCAAACCCCAGAATTATTTTCATGTCCAAAGCACAGGTGTAAGCAATGTATATAAATCATACATGCTGGTTACACTTCTTATGGATGGTAAAATAATTTCTCTTTTTACATTTGATATTGTATTGTGATAGGCACTTTCAGATCATTCTGGCTGACATTTGCCAGTATAACTGGGTGGCTAGTCATCTGAAGTGGACTTAACACTTGTCCGTTTCAACATTTACCTACAACTTTAAATGTATTTTGATGGTGCACACTTTTCCAGGATGATTAACTGCATTTCAGTGATAAGAATAGAAATAAAAAACAGAAATGCATGTAAAATGCCTATCACTGTGAAGTTATTCAGACTTGTGCTTTTCTGCAGAGGAACCTTTGTATATCAAAATAAAATAAAAATACATAAGAAAAGTAAACTTTCATGCCTAAGCATTTTCAAAGCAAACATATGAGCAGTAAAGTAATTGTCTGCCGCGTATAGTGACTTCATGGCGTGTACACAAGGGGAGTCAGATTCTGGCAGATTTTTTTTTTTTTTTTAATCACCAAAATGCAGTTAATCATCCTGGAAACAGAAAGTAAGCACCATCAAAATACATTTAAAGTTATAGGTAAATGTTGTGGACAAGTTACAAGACAAATCTGAAGTGGAGAAGTGTTATGTCCACTTCAGATGACTAGTAGCCACCCAGTTATACTGGCAAATGTCAGAATTAAAAGTGCCTATCGCAATACAATATCAAATGTAAAAAAGTAAAATTTAAAAATGTTAAACAGAGAAATTATTTTACCATCCATTAAGTGTAACCAGCATGAGTTTCATGTGTCTTTGACTTTGTAAATCTGAAAAATTAGGGAAGTATGATTTATATGCTTTGCTGACACCTGTGCTTTGGACACAAAAATAATTCTGGGGTTTGATTTAAATAAAATGTACAGGCAGATTATCTATCAATAATCTATGTGCAGAATTAAGTAGAACTTATTGCACATGGTATTATTGGACTGTCTATAGTACAGTAAACTCTGCACAATGGAAATGTTAAATATTAACATTTCATATTTGACTTCGTATAGTGCACTTAAACATAATTACTTAAACATTAACATATCCTGTATGCCAGTGATTGGTTTTTGCAACACTTTCTGAAAAAACACTGAAAATTACATTAATAAACACCTAGAAAAATAAAAATACACCCAACTTTAACTAAGTAACACAAACAGACGAAAAATAAAACAGTCGCACCAAGCTCATAGCACGTGCAAGCGAGGGGAGTCAGATTCTGTCAGGGAGTCGAAATTTGGCGACTAGTGTAGTGATGTCATTGCGCGTGCACGCGAGGGGGAGTCGGATTCTGCCAGGGAGTTGAAATTCGGCACAACAACGGCGCTTCCAGTGATCTCGCGTCTGAAGTGCAGCACGCGGGTTGCAGTTTCCTGTGGTGTCTGCGGCGGTGATCCCTCGGCGCTTCAGCATTAAAGAGACCAGTTTCTTTTTTTTTTCTACTTTTTCTTTTTCTTCACTAAAAGAGCTCCTCGGTGTGTTCACGTCCTTTTCAGGATCTCGTCTCACCCGTGCGTTTCTGGATGCGGTCGACTTCTCCCTCAGGCTGATGGCCACAAACACTGCTTCACGTGTCTGGACTTAGCACCCGCTGAAGCGGCGTTTGTGGATGAGTCATGCTCTCGTTGCGTGAATATGACTCCCGCGATGCTATGTTCGATACTGAGAACCCTGAAACATGGGGAAGTCCCTTCAGAGAATCTCCGCCCAAGAACCGCCAGAGAGCCCCCTCGGAGCTCTCCTTCAGTGCGCCACCTGGGGATAAGATGTCGATAGCGGCATCGGAGGAAGAGCGGTCTTCTGGTGAAGACTCTACGGCGCTGCCCCCTTAGGGTGTGGTGGCGTTGGTGGAGCTTTACCCGGAAATGGCCGCTTTGCTCGCGAATGACGGGCTTGCTGTCACATGCCTGTCCTGTCTTGTGTTGCACATGGGTGTTTTGTTATTTTGGGCCATGTGCTCGTGTCATTGTCTGATCCCTCCCCCTCGTTACCTGATTAGTGTTTGAGTTGTTCCACCTGTTCCCTCTTGATTTGTTCCCTTTATAAGCCTCCTTTTGTTTGCAGTCTTTGTCGGTTCATTGTCAGATGTTTCCTGGTTTGGTCTGTGTGTTCCTAGTTGGTGTTGTTTTGAGTATTCAGTGTTGTTCATGTTTCTTTAATTATGTTTTTCCCCCCTTGTGGGTTTTTACTTTGTGTTTTGTTTTCTTTTGTTAAAGGGGTGATGAACTGAGAAATCAAAATTTCCTTGAGCTTTTGACATCTAAGAGGTCATCATATTATAAGAATATCCTGTAAGTTTCAGAACTGAAAACGTCCTTGTTAGTCCAATAATAGCTTTTATTGACACAGCCTCTAAAAACGACTCGTTTTTCGGAGCGTTTGGCCAAGGTTTCGGGGAACCATGGAGGTCACAGGAGAGAAGGTCCCGGAGGTGAGCTCCGGAACCACTCTCCGCTTCGGTCACTCCTCGATCATCCACCGACGATCTCATTCAGCACCAAGTCGGCACGTCGCCATCAGAGACGGCGGAGTAGGGGAAAGACCTCCAACCTCCCTGAGTGTCCGGAAGCCGGTCCTCAGCAGCCCGCCATTCTCCTGGAGGCCGATCCAGAGACTGGTCACTTCTCATCTGCACAACGAGAGGCCGTTCACGTCCCGTCTGCCCTGCGAGAGACCGTTCACATCCCGTCTGCCCAGCGAGAGACTGTCCACGTCCCGTCTGCCCAGCGAGAGACTGTCCACGTCCCGTCTGCCAAGCGTGAAACTGTCCACGTCCCGTCTGCCCAGCGAGAGACTGACCACGTCCCGTCTGCCCAGCGAGAGACTGACCACGTCCCGTCTGCCCAGCAAGAGACTGCTCACGTCCCGTCTGCCCAGCGAGAGACTGCTCACGTCCCGTCTGCCTTCCTGAGCTGGAACTATCTGGAGCGGCTGGCTCGGATATTGGAGAGGCCGGTGTTCGAGGTCCCTGAGCCGGTCCCTGGGCCGGTCCCTGAGCCGGTCCCTGAGCCGGTCCCTGTCCCTGAGCTGATGCCTGTCCCTGAGCCGGTGCCTGTCCCTGAGCCGGTCCCTGAGCCGGTGCCTGTCCCTGAGCTCATATTGGTTCAGGACCCAGCGTCAAGCCGGTGTCTGGTCCTGAGGGATCTGCTCTGCCCTGGCCGCCCGAGGGGTCCGCACCGCCCTGGCCACCTGAAAGATCTGCTCCGCCCTGACCGCCCGAGGGGTCCTCACCGCCCTGGCCGCCCGAGGGGTTTTCACCGCCCTGGCCACCTGAAAGATCTGCGCCATCCTGGCCGCCCGAGGGGTCTTCACCGCCCTGGCCACCTGAAAGATCTGCTCCGCCCTGGCCGCCCGAGGGGTCTTCAACGCCCTGGCCACCTGAAAGATCTGCTCCACCCTGGCCGCCCGAGGGGTCTTCACCGCCCTGGCCACCCGAGGGGTCTTCACCGCCCTGGCCACCCGAGGGATCTTCACCGCCCTGGCCACCCGAGGGATCTTCACCGCCCTGGCCACCCGAGGGGTCTGCACCGCCCTGGCCACCCGAAGGGTCTTCACCGCCCTGGCCACCCGACAGGTCTGCTCCACCCTGGCCACCTGAGGGGTCTTCACCGCCCTGGCCACCCGAGAGGTCTTCATCGCCCTGGCCACCCGAAGGGTCTACTCCGCCCTGGCCGCCCGAGGGCTCTGCTCCGCCCTGGCCGCCTGATGGACTTTGTGTTTCGTCCTGGCCGCCCGATGAACTTTGTGTTTCGCCCAGGTCTCCTAGGACTAAACAATTTGTCACTCCCATCCCACCCTGGTCTGTCCCTCCCGTCCCGCCCTGGTCTGTCCCTCCCGTCCCACCCTGGTCTGTCCCTCCCGTCCCGCCTGATGGAGCGTCTGGTAGCCGCTCCGTAGGGAGGGGGTAATGTCACATGCCTGTCCTGTCTTGTGTTGCACATGGGTGTTTTGTTATTTTGGGCCATGTGCTCGTGTCATTGTCTGATCCCTCCCCCTCGTTACCTGATTAGTGTTTGAGTTGTTCCACCTGTTCCCTCTTGATTCGTTCCCTTTATAAGCCTCCTTTTGTTTGCAGTCTTTGTCGGTTCATTGTCAGATGTTTCCTGGTTTGGTCTGTGTGTTCCTAGTTGGTGTTGTTTTGAGTATTCAGTGTTGTTCATGTTTCTTTAATTATGTTTTTCCCCCCTTGTGGGTTTTTACTTTGTGTTTTGTTTTCTTTTGTTAAATAAATCCTTATACTGCATTTGAGTTCTCCCTCTCCTTTTGAATCGTGACACTTGCGTGGAACCCTCCACCGGGTCCCGAACCTTCGTGGCTAGATGATTGGTGTCTCGGAGCTGGTCGTGCTGTTGCCCCACGGCCCGCTCCTGTCCCTTTCTTTCCCAAAGTGCATGAGGAGTTGAGGAAGTCTTGGTCTGCGCCCCTGGCGCTCAGACGGAGACAACGTCGCTCCTCCTTCCTCACCACCCTGGATAGCAGAGTGGCGCATGGGTACGATGGAATTCCCCCAGTGGAGCGGTCTATCGCGATGCAGCTGTGTCCGAAGACCGCTTCCTCCTGGCGGGGTGCCCCTTGGGGCTGACCAGAACTGACCAGGGATGCCTACAGTGCGTGTGGGGATGCCGCCTCCGCCCTGCACGCCATGGCGCTTTTGCAAGTACACCAGGCGAAGACGCTTCATGACGTGCAGGAGGGTGGTCCCGACCCAGCTCTGCTGCAGGAGCTTTGTGTGGCGACGGACTTCGCTCTCCGAGCGGCGAAAGTCGCCGCACGTTCGCTGGGTCGGGCGATGTTTATGTTGGTGGTCCAGGAGGCGCCCTCCGGCACCAGCTCCTCCTCCAGCGCAGACCACCAACCCTGGCGCGAGGAAGTCTGGTCGCAAGAGGGCGGCCCAACCTGTTCAGGCGCCCCCGGCCCCCTCCCATAAAAGGGTTCCTGAGCGTTCCTGAGACGGGCGACCTGGTGCAGCGATGGGAGACTGCTCAGGAGGGTGCCTCTGCCGGGTGGAGAATCTTGTGTTCGATTATGTTTTTTTTCCTTTGTTCCTTTCACCAAAAAATTTCAAAAAAAATATGGTTACATTGGATCACTGGAACTCCACCCCTATGGACCCTTCTGATATATGTTTGATATGCAAATGTTGATGATCACCAGAAATATTGTCACATGTATGTCTTTTCTGGCTATATTGGTTGCCACCCTGGATATCCAAAAAAGCAACAAAAAAAATTTAGGCAGTCTGTTTTTCTCCTTTAGTTTTCAATTTAATAGATCTCCTCCATTTTTTCATAACTGGTTATATAAATTATTGTTTGTTTATATTGTATATAAATTACTGCTTGTTTCCAACATCAATTGTTGCACATTAAAAATATAACGTAGATGTTTTAATTAAATAATACATTTTAAGATACAACATGTTCAAAAATATGCATTAATTAAAAATCACAGCATGTAATTAGAATTCACTGGTAGTGAGAGGTTTATTTAACATACATTTTTTAACTAACTACACAAATACATAGCCTACATGATGCACCAACACACAATTAGACAGATCTTTCTTGGTGAAGAGCATGTAGCATTATGGAAGCCCACATTAACTGGAAGATATTGGTCAAGTCAAGTCAAGTCAAATTTTTTTATATAGCGCTTTTCACAATACAGATTGTATCAAAGCAGCTTCACAGTGATAACATGAAAGTAGTACAACACAGATCAATAATATTGTTAAATATTAAATAATAAATAACCCCAACTAAGCAAGCCAAAAGCAAGGCAAAATCAAGGCGACAGTGGCAAGGAACCAAAACTCCCATCAGATTGGATGGAGAAAAAAACCTTGGGAGAACCAGGCTCAGTCGGGGGCCAGTTCTCCTCTGGCTAACATTCATATTTTTTATATATAAATATTAAATATAAATATTGTTTATATATAAAACGGCGCCATAACATATCGCCGGCGTTGACTCGTCTCTTCACAGGCGTTGGTCTTCTCATCACAGGCGGTGGGGCATCCGATATCCCCGTGAGAGGCTGGATACAAAACTGGACCTGACGAACGCCATTTTTCTCAGGACAAGCGTCCCGAGATAACAGCAGAAAGGCAGATGGGAAATAATTAGCAGCTGATGTTCATAATGATCTTGGTCTCTCCAGGTTTCTGTTAAGTTGAATAAAAAATGTTATACTTAATAATTAATTAATTATTCTTTAATTATTATTATTATTATTATTAATTATTATATATTATTATTATTATTATTGGTGAGGGAATGTGTTTCATCTTGAGAGGGACAATCTGAACAAAATAACAAAAAACATTCATGGCTCAAATGTGGTGAACTGGACCCGTGGGATCATGATACAGGAGGTGAAACCTACGGAGCCCCTCTAGTCCCACTTTGGTAAAAAAAATTAATTATAACTATCTTGTGGCCTCAAGATAGTAACTCGTGGCCTCAAGATA
This sequence comes from Pimephales promelas, assembly GCF_016745375.1. Next base: position 7,188,001 of record NW_024121255.1, read on the forward strand.
GTAACTCTTGGCCTCAAGATACTAACTCGTGGCCTCAAGATACTAACTCGTGGCCTCAAGATACTAACTCGAGTTACTATCTTGAGGCCACGAGTTACTATCTTGAGGCCACAAGTTAGTATCTTGAGGCCACGAGTTAGTATCTTGAGGCCACAAGATAGTTATAGTTAATTTTTTTTGCCAAAGTGGGACTAGGGGGGCTCCGTAGAAACCTGGATTTGATACCCCCAACTCTCTGGAAATTCCACGAATGCTCCCACTCTATGAGTGTAACAAGACACGCTTCTCTTAAGGTAAACAACATATGGGACAATAATTTGCGTGGGGAACATCAAAATTCCTTTTCTAGACACCTTAAGGATTACAAAAAACTAGGTTAAAAAATATATCTTCCGGGTGCAGGTGAACCCCCCACCCCCCCACCCCATAATGTCATTCACCTGCTGGAAAAACGAAGCCCCATTTTACAGCAGCAAATTGAAATGCATGTCACAGAGTGCCACTCGTTTACAGCAATTGTCAGCATCAGACATCATGCCCATATGGTCCATTGGCTGAATGTCTGGTGCGTAAGGCAAACAAAACGGGAAACACTTTGGGAGTTTCGAAATTGTCATCTGTTTGGTTGAATTCTACAGGATTTATTTTTAAGAAACATGTAAACTTGAATTCTTTTATAGTTTTGAGGTATTTTGATAGGATAGGATAGGTATTTTGAGTTTGCATGCTGTACCTTACCTGTTCAGTAAATGCCTCTTAGTTTTGTTACTGTGCTGTGCCCGTCATCCATTACTTCATCACTTCAAGCCACTCTTTTTCTTAAAACATGATGATGTTTTATTTCCAATGTCTGCATTTGCGTTGCCTCTCGAATTGAGCTGTTTTGTCCATGACCATTTAGGTATTCCAACAGCGACTGATTTGGCTTACATCATCATTCTCTTTCTATGAAACCTATAAACCACTTTCACTGGTTCTAACTCTATAGTGGTTGACCAGAACACTGCAATTATCACACATTTACTAGATTACAATCAAATTCCTTTCCCGACACATTCTGCATCTGTCCTCTGCGCGACAATTTTTTTATGCAAGCAGTTCCCCTGTGAAGCAACATCGAGAGACATCGATTAAGTGGGAACATCTCCGGTTACTGACATAAGGGAATGAGACGTTGCGATCATGCCATGTTACTTATGCTCATGTTTTTTCGTGAGTTGCTTTTTTAGTTGACAGATCCTTAGGAAATGTCGTTTCAGGACAGCATAGGGATTAATCCCACCCTTAAAGGGAAATTGTGTAGGAATTGCTGCCATCTAGTGGTGAAAATGTATTTTGCATTCAAACGAATTGTGCTCTCCAGCACCTCGCTTTTTCAAATGCGCGTTGCATCTACGGTAACCATTATGTACCAAAAAGCTATGACAGGATTAGCACTTCGTCGAGTGTTCCTTCGGGTGAATATGTTTGTTATTTCAAACAAACAGCAACTTGACACAACGAATAAATTAATGTTACAGTATGAATTACTGACTGTGAAAAACATGAACTATTGTAATAAGTAGTTAAGCCTTCTTTATTCATTATATTTTTCTGAAGTTGCCTACGTGCATTAGATATCATCATCAACTTTTAACTATAAATGTTCATCTGTAATAAAGTACACAACCAAACAAGGAAAAAAAGCTTGTTATTAAGACTGTAATATTGCCTTACCTGTCGAGAAGAAAGCAGGACTTCAGCATCTCTTTTGACTTTTAAAAAGTTACACATAGTCCCTTTAATTCAAACACTTGAAGGCCATTTGCCATTGCAGTGCTAGGGCGTTATTCCAATCAGACTTTTCAATAGCACCACCTCTCACGCAGTGTCTTGTTCCTCCATCTCAGGAAACCAAAGTTATGTAAAATATAAAAGATTAGCAGAGTTCACACCACAACTATAACAATATTGGCACAGGCAAACCATATTGTTGGAATCACTTTTGTAATGTTTTTTTTTTTCCAGCTGATAAAAACATTGACAGGCAATCAGAATCCATCCTGCTTTAAAGAACTCGAGCATTTAAAGTGGAAGAGGACAAAACTGCAGCACATGCATAGAATAAACAACAATATTGTGCACTGGTATGGATGATGATATACAGTAGGCTAGTTATCTTTATAGTTATCGTTCTTGGTGTGAACGGGCCTTTAGACCCTATGGTGCCTCAAATGTTCCTGGTGCATGCTATGTCAATGACAGAAAATTAAACAGTTTGACACTTTTTGACACTTCCATTTGCTGCTTTATCAGATATGTTGACAGGAAATTCACAATTAACTCACAATCAATGTGTGTGTGTGTGTGTGTGTGTGTGTGTGTGTGTGTGTATGTGTGTGTTCATGTTTATATTACATTGTGTGGACCAAATGTCCCCACAAGTATAGTAAAACCTGAAATCACCTACATTGTGGGGACCAGCCAGCGGTCCCCATGAGGAAAACAGCGTATAAATCATACTAAGTAATGTTTTTTGAAAATGTAAAAATGCAGAATGTTTCCTGTGAGGGGAAGGTTTAGGGATAGGGGCAGGGTAAGGGGATAGAATATACAGTTTGTACAGTATAAAAACCATTACGCCTATGGAGAGTCCCCTGTGTGTGTGTGAATTGGTCTCAAAATGTAATAAAGATGTTAGAATAACAAGACGGGCACCTAATTTGTCTATGAGAATGGATGTTGAAATAAAATTTTAATCACTGAAATCTGACTAGATGTTGATTGAGACCAAGACAAACTACCTAGTTTAAAAAAATATTTGTAGTTTTAAGTGTAGTTGTCTGTTTCTGTCCACAGGCCTATGATGACTTGCTGAAGACTTCTGAAGCAAAGCTGCGGGCACTTGGGATCCCTGTGGAAGAACTCAGCTTTAAGCCACTCGAAACCAATATTGCTGGACAGAGTCTTGGTCGGGGCCTTGCTACCGTTGTTTCTTCTCCAAATTAGCAAGAAAGGAAAAAATATATTTTATCTTGATAAAATAAAATGATCAAATGTTATTCAGATCAAATGTTTTGTTGGATTTTTTTGTAACACTTTATGTATCATTTTACTGTATCATTGGTATTTATGTTACATTTAGTAATAGCATAATTAAACCAGTCCCGTATCCTAACCCTAACTCTAATAGTAAGTACATGTAGTTAATTATTATTACTCTGCACTTAAATATACTCTGTACTTATATCGACCTTGGGCAGGAATGGAGGTGTCATGAATCTCAGCCATGTCTCCAGGTTGTCCCAGCGGGTTGTTGGACTGTAGGACCGGAACATACTGGTTGACTGTGGACGAGAGGAACACACACAGCACACACAGAGACAATTGGTCAATGCAAGTTTGTTCTACAAGCTATAATAGAGGCTATACCATGTCTGAAAATTTCGGTTAGTTATTCGGTTAGCAGACAGTTAAACCGTTGAGTGGGGACAATTTGGGTAGATCAGCGTGGGCCTATACAAAATTTTGACAGGGCAGTAGCTTAGGGGGTCACCTTTTGATGCTAACGGCTTGGTTGTCAAACTATTATTCAGTTTTCCTTGGTGTCTCAGATAGGTTCTGTCTCTAGGTGAACTGAAAGGAACAGAGCACAACAGAAAAGAGCAATGGCAAGATAGCAAAGTTTGAAGTAACCATAAAGATGAAAAGGTCTGTAATGAAATGGCGTTAGTAGTGACACAGGAAGTGTTACAAGGGAAGAGAAGGCCTAAGTCTGCAGTTTGTGGCTTGGAGAGGAGGGAGCCAAACAACTTCAATGGGAATCTCTAAATTCTGTGGCCCATACTAAGTGGATCTTATTCTAGTTTGCCTGGGGTGAAATGAGGTTATTCTGGTTGGAGTCAGCATTGTGGTTGGTCTTTCTGTCATCCCCAAACACTTGACAGCAGTGTCCAAGTGGCTTTCATTTATCTGTACCAAGGTGCACCCTCTCAAACACTTGACTTTGAACACAACCGGCAGTGCCAAATTGGTGATGTCGTGTTTGCGGGCCTCACCAATGGAAAGAGACAGGAAAGTCCGAGACTCACGCTTAGTCAGCGCCAGTGACGCAGGTCAGACGAACCAGCTTGCTGGACCCCAAACAGGCATGACTGTCAAATCACCACAGCAAAAGAGAGATTTCTACCTACAAACAAACAACATGTTTTTATGTCTACATTTATTTATTTTCACATTTATTTATTTCCACATTTAATTATTTCCACATTTATTTATTCCAACATTTCTTCCTCCGTATTCTAATGAGGGCGGCGTGTTTTAACGCAGACATCAGCAATCGACCTCAGAATGGCAGTGCTGAAGCTTTGAGGCCACAGTGACACCTTGTGGTGTGTGACCAAACAAAACGCAAGAGCTGTCCAGGCAATATCACATTTTAAGTCATGTGTATCACCCTAACTGTAGCCTAGGGTAGGCTAAATAGGGTTAACACACATAGCACACATGAACAGAAACTGCACTTCAACGGGTCTGATAGCAGATAGCCTACTTGGACATGAAAGCGCGTGAAAGTATCCACTATATTTATAACAATGTAAATGCGGTGGATACGGCTGACAGCTTGCGTTTGGCTTGCATTTATTTTCGATGAGACTCGCGCACAAAACGCGACTCAAAACGCGGTTTAATATTCGTTTCCTCATTTCGTATGCATAACTGCGTAAGGAATAGCGAATGTAAACCGCGCATTGAGTCGCGTTTTGTGTGCGAGATGCTGCTCTTAGACACTGATTAATCACAAGGCACCAATTTTGAATTATTCTTAAATTAAACAATGGGGCATGTAATCGAGTGAGCCTCGCATCCCACGCCATGCGCTCCAACGCGTTCTCATCCCAAAGCGCCATATAGGACGCTTTTGCAAAAGCATAAATATCCAACGCACATGGCACCCTTTAACGTCTAATGAGACGCTTCGGTTAATGGTTAAGTTTAGGTATGGTGTGGGGTAAGGGTTAGACCACTAGGGGGCGCCATCTGCCCAAATATATCTGCGTCTCATTTCACGTTAAAGGGTGCCATGTGCGTTGGATATTTACGCTTTTGCAAAAGCGTCCTATATGGCGCTTTGGGATGAGATTTTGACTTTTAATGACTTATTGACTTTTGTTCATTTTATTTTACTGATAACAGTGCCTTATTATTATAATAACTGAGTAGTTTATCGATTAATATTAAGAACTTGACATATATGATGATGTAGCTATAAGCCTACCTATTTAATAAGGTTTGGGGAGATATAATATCAATTACAGGGGGAAATATCACCAGGACCATGGGCATGACCGGTGCTGTTTGAATGGGCATGATTCTTCTGTGCTCCATAGCGTGAGATGTAGCTCACTGCGTTTACATGAGCCCCTTTTGTTTGATTTAAGAATAATTCAAAATTGATGACTTTATCAGTAGATCAGTAGCTATCTAAGAGCAGCATCCATGTTATATGGGTTGCGTTTTAAACATTTGAATTGTCACCTGTTATGCATACAAAAGGAAACGCCACTGTAAACCACTGAGTCGCGTTTCAAACTGATCATATAGGAGTCAGTGAAATGTGCGCTGGTTTCTCTCCGCGTTCTGCGCTGGTGTGCAAGTCTTATCGACAATAAACGCAAGCTATCAGCTATCCACCGCATGTTATTAATAGTGGATATACTTTCACGCACTTTCATGTCCATTGTCCAACTATCTGCTATCAGACCCGTTGAAGGGTCAGGGGATCTCTGGATAATCCGTAATTCCAGTGGTGTAGTGCAGGGTATACGCAGGTATACGGCGTATACCCACTTCCTTATCAGTCGGCATTGCGTATACCCACTTCTAAATCCCCTCTGTTGCGCATCATTTAGTTGCTAATCCAATTTCGTGAATAAAAAAAAACACCCAGTTAGAGTCGTAACGTTACCCGCAATATTAGGCGGCCTAACTCTAATTTGTTGCTGCAATGATTCTCCCATCGCGACGATAACTGGCCTTCTCATCTGATCTGCTTCAGCACTCAAACACCTGCTGGTCAATGTCAAAATGTTCGAGAGACCAAAGAATCCAGTATTTTTGTTCATAAATTAAAAAGCGAGCCGAGCGCGAATCCCAACGCGACGCTTCACTTCAGTTAACGATCATACAGTGCAAGACAAGATGCAAGTAGCTCAAATTTACAGCTGTTTTTCAATAGACGTTTTAAATGACCGACAGAAATAATCAGTTTGACAGTGACAGTGGAAATTTTAAGCTCAATTTAACAACACAAGTACGCTATCAAATGTATTGCCATTATTATTGTATAAATATATTTGTATAATGTTTTTTCGAATGTGTTTGACTTAAGTTTTCACTGCTTGTAACTCCGCTTGTCTGTGTTTGCGCCACTTGCATCATTAAGCCAGAGGGTGGCGACAAGTGACTGTCTTTTTGAGTGAGCAATTGAACCATTAATTAAATTAACAGATTAGTCCAAAAACATTGATTAATTTAGGAAAGAAAAGTTGCTGAAACTGGAACTGATTCTCATGTTTAAGAATCTGATCAAATAGGCTACTTCATGCTTTTAAAGCTGTTGTCAATTTTTTTGGCTATCAAAACACCTTAAAATGCTCATTTCGAGATCAGGAAAATCAAAATTTTCTCGGGGGGGCATGCCCCCGAACCCCCCTAACAATATCATTTATGGGACCTAGCTAGCACCTGGGTATTTAGAAAACCATGTGCAGCGCTGATATGCAAGAATACCACTGATTCTATGTGTTCTATTGTATTCATTATACTGTATTCTTTCATATTGAATACTAATGCAAGACTAGTAGTCTTACATGTCACTGTTTATAACACAGAGCGTTCATCCTTTGCTGGGACGCTTAAAAAAATATTGGGGCCATAAATTAAGAGTATACCCACTTCTCCAGGCACCACTACATCACTGCGTAATTCGTTTGTAATTATAAAACGAAAATACCGTTTTTCTGTTTTTTGTTTCAAATAGAAAAACCAAATAACCGTTTTTGGTGTCAGAATCAAAAAACGAAAAACAAATTAAAAACTGCCCGATTTTCGTTTTTTGGCGATCATTTTATCGTTATTCATTTTTGAACAAAGAATGAAGTGAGTCTTTGAACTTCTGTCAATTCGTTTTTCGTTTATAAACCAAAAACGGAAGTCACGTGGTCCATTCCTTATTTGGAAGCGAATGTAACCGGAAACACTTTCAAAATAAAAGTAACTACAGTTAGCGAGGTGATGGTAGACTAAAACTGAACTAATATAACATTTTTTAGTACAACTAAAGTAGCACTGGGTGTGAGTAAGACTTTAGTTAACTGAAATAAAAATTCAAACAAATAAAATAATAACTCTGGCTGTTAGGGAGAATTAAACATTTGTAAAACCATTGGTGAATAGGGCCTACAGCTATGTATGCTATGAGCAGGGCTCTGGATTGCAACTCTTTCACTAGCATATATGGCCTAAAATGTTTTACAAGCATAGTGGGTGAGTGAAGACTAAAACCTACTGTAAATGTTATATTATACTTTTATACATTTATAGTTCCTCCTCCAGGTTGTGGTTATTAGCCTCTGCAGTGGACAGATGTAGATTTAGCCAGAGCCAGGATGTCACTGTGCAAAAACACAATTTATAAAATATATATTTCATAAATCATATTTTTTTTAAATAAAAAACTGAACTTCACCTGCCTTCCAGCTCCCCTTTCTATCGCTAAAATAGCATAGCTGCTAAAAACTCTCTTTATTTTTCCTTTGCATTTTTCTCCAGTGTAATATTATTATGTTAGTTAAGTAGATTAAATATTTTTAACCCTTGTGCATCAATTATATAGAGGACAAAAATGTCCGTGTCAAAAAACTGTCATAGAAATGTGAAGCTTGGAGCACAGACTTAAGTTGGTATCATTTTAAAGAAGACCCATGGCAGATTATTGCTGAAGTAAACTAAAGCTAAATTAAAATAATAAGTAGTAAATCCAAAAAAAAAAAGTTATATAGGTATAAGTTTATGAAAATTATTTATAAAAAAATATGATTTATAAAATATATATTTTATAAATCAGGTTGAACTCAAAAACTGCAAGAAAATCAAAGCCATGAATCTGAATAGGTTTTGTTCCAAATTTGAGTTGGATAGGCCTATCTCAAAAAAAATGAGCTTTTGAGTAAGAGTTTGTTTGGGTGCAGTAACAGATTTCCCCCACTGGGTGCCAGCAAAACTCCACTGGTGCACACAGTGATTGGATTTTAGATTTGCAAATGAGTTTTTCTCTCTCAAATATTACAAGCACAGAAACACATATACACACACAAAAAAATGTATTACACACATACAAACAATGAATAAATGGAGGTTGGAGCAGGCTTCACTCAAAGTTTATATCTCAAATTGTTTTAAGAGTGCTGGCCTAATAATGACAATGCATGTATGGAAGAGAGAGGCCGCACTTTGCATATACAGTTTTATTATACACATACAAACAAACCACACTCTGACATCCACCCACACAATTATCGTTAATAAGCAGAAAACAGGAATAAAGCAATATTTGTTTTATAGGCCAAACCTGGACAACTGGCACCATCTGATAAAAAAAAAAATTGTAAAAATAAAACTTTTGGAGCCTTGCCAACAGAATAAAAGCCTCTTAACAAAGATTGCATCATTTTATAGTTAAATGACCCTGGGATTAAAAATTGCGGTTTCAATGGGAACATTTTTGTCCAAAGGGCGCAGATAGGGAGTATTTTGTGTACCTAATGCAAAATCATTATTATTTTTTTAAGAAAATGGCGGTGAAATAGTAAAATTCCATGAAAATACACACCTGTGCCAAATTAGCATTAACACAGGTAAAGTGATAAAAAAAACTGAAAAGGACAAAAATGTCCATAAGGATGCACAAGGGTTAATGCAGCTTGTAGTTCTCATTAGTTATGTAGACCTACTTGTGTGTGAAACCCAGCATTACTCGGTCAAAATGAGCTGGGACTTTCAGATCTTTTAGCGCTTTTGGGGGGTTTAATTCTGTTTGATGAACCACAAGGTAAAGGCAGTGCTCTGTACTTTTGGTACTTGTGTAAAGTAAAATAAAAGAGTTTCGTTTTTTACTTTTAGTTTTTTTGGCATTTAGTTTTTCTCCCTGGTACTCGTGTCAGGGCCTCCCAGAGTTTCCCCAATACCTGTCCTGGAGGATGTGAGCCTGTGCACTGTGTGCAGGGTTTAAGGACTGATGATAGTAGCAGGACTGGCCCCTTCACCTACCATCACTCTCTCTTCAAATAAATGCTGGACAGGACAAAGCAGAACACCACTCCTTCCTCTGGCACCATAAAAGGGCCTTAATTGTTGTCACTTTCAGATATGTATGGTTTATGTTAAGCCACATCTTTGTGGATTTTGTGGCACTGCTTTTGTGGAATTGGATGATGTCAGCTTATGATTTTAATTACAAATGTACATCATATTGTACAACGGTACAGTGAAGCATGGCTCTGCATTGCAACTCTTTCACTTCCACACACAACCAACACCACACTTTATGTAAAAAAAGATTGGAGAGCATTATTTATTATCTTTAGATGTAAAACACTACAAGGGGAATGTGTTGCTCTCAGGAGGAGGCTGTATTTGTACAATGACATCCTGGCTCTGGCTAAATCTACATCTGTCCACTGCAGAGGCTAATAACCACAACCTGGAAGAGGAACTATATAAATGTATCAAAGTATAATATAACCTTACAACATTTACAGTATTTGAGTCTTCACTCACCCACTATGCTTGTAAAACATGTTAGGCCATATATGCTATTGAAAGAGTTGCAATGCAGAGCCCTGCTCATAGCATACATAGCTGTAGGCCCTATTCACCAATGCTCTTACAAATGTTTAATTCTCCCTAACAACCAGAGCTATTATTTTATTAATTTTTATTTTAGTTAACTAAAGTGTTTTTCATACACAGTGCTACTTTAGTTGTACTAAAAAAGTTATATTAGTTCAGTTATTAGTCTACCACGCTAACTATAGTTAATTTTATTTTGAAAGTGTTTCTGGTTACATCCGCTTCCAAATAAGGAATGGACCACGTGACTTCCGTTTTTGGTTTATAAACGAAAAACGAATTGACAGAAGTTCAAGACTCAATTCATTCTTTGTTCAATAAGGAATAACGATAAAATGATCCCCAAAAAACGAAAAACGGGCAGTTTTTAATTGGTTTTTCGTTTTTTGATTCTGACACCAAAAACGGTTATTTGGTTTTTCTATTTGAAACAAAAAACTAAAAAACGGTATTTTCGTTTCATAATTACAAACGAATTACGGATTATCCAGAGATCCCCTGACCGTTTTCTTTTCACTGCACAGAGGTTAGTTATTGCGTGCATATGCATAACGAGGAACAAGTTATATATGTCATGCAATGCATTGAAACACATCTTAGGTGTTTTCTTTTCATTGCACAAAGGTGTGTTATTGCGTGGATAGTTATAACGAGGAACAAGTTAGATGTGTCGTGCAGATGTCTACAGACATCTAACTTGTTCCTTGTTATTACTATCCACGCAATTACTAACCTTTGTGCAATGAAAAGAAAACACCTAAGATGTGTTTCAGTGCATTGCACAACACATCTAACTTGTTCCTCGTTATAACTATCCACGCAATAACTAACCTTTGTGCAATGAAAAGAAAACACCTAAGATGTGTTTCAGTGCATTGCATGACATATCTAACTTACTCATTATAACTATCCACCCAATAACTAACCTCTGTGCAATGAAAAGAAAACAACTAAGATGTGTTTCAGTGCATTGCATGACATATCTAACATGTTCCTCGTTATACATAAGCACGCAATAAATAACCTCTGTGCAATGAAAAGAAAACACCTAAGATGTGTTTCATTGCATTGCATGACATATCTAACTTGTTCCTCGTTATGCATATGCACGAAATAAATAACCTCTGTGCAATGAAAAGAAAACACCTAAGATGTGTTTCAGTGCATTGTATGTTCCTCACAAGACATATCTTCTATGCAATGAAAAAACACCTAAGATGTGTTTCATTGCATTGCACGACATATCTAACTTGTTCCTCGTTATGCATATGCACGCAATAAATAACCTCTGTGTAATGAAAAGAAAACACCTAAGATGTGTTTCATTGCATTGCATGACATATCTAACTTGTTCCTCGTTATGCATAAGCACGCAATAACTAACCTCTGTGCAATGAAAAGAAAACACCTAAGATGTGTTTCATTGCATTGCACGAATATCTAACTTGTTCCTCGTTACGCATATGCACGCAATAACTAACCTCTGTGCAGTGAAAAGAAAACACCTAAGATGTGTTTCATTGCATTGCATGACATATCTAGCTTGTTCCTCGTTAAGCATATGCACGCAATAAATGCATATGAGCAATGAAAAGAAAACACCTAAGATGTGTTTCAGTGCATTGCACGACATATCTAACTTGTTCCTCGTTATGCATATGCACGCAATAACTAATGTGTTTCATGATCATCGCACTGCATGACATATCTAACTTGTTCCTCGTTATAACTATCCACGCAATAAATAACTTCTGTGCAATGAAAAGAAAAAACCTAAGATGTTTCAGTGCATTGCACGACATATCTAACTTGTTCCTCGTTATGCATATGCACGCAATAAGTGCAATGAAAAGAAAACACCTAAGATGTGTTCAGTGCATTGCACGACATATCTAACTTGTTCCTCGTTATGCTTATACACGCAATAACTAACCTCTGTGCAATGAAAAGAAAACACCTAAGATGTGTTTCATTGCATTGCACGACATATCTAACTTGTTCCTCGTTATGCATAAGCACGCAATAACTAACTTCTGTGCAATGAAAAGAAAAAACCTGAGATGTGTTCCAGTGCATTGCACGACATATCTAACTTCTTCCTCGTTATGTATATGCACGCAATAAATAACTTCTGTGCAATGAAAAGAAAAAACCTAAGATGTGTTGTTTTCTTTTCATTCTTGTTCCTCGTTATGCATATGCACGCAATAAATGACCTCTGTGCAATGAAAAGAAAACACCTAAGATGTGTTTCAGTGCATTGCACGACATATCTAACTTGTTCCTCGTTATGCATATGCACGCAATAACTAACCTCTGTGCAGTGAAAAGAAAACACCTAAGATGTGTTTCATCGCACTGCATGACATATCTAACTTGTTCCTCGTTATAACTATCCACGCAATAACTAACTTCTGTGCAAAGAAAAGAAAACACCTAAGATGTGTTCCAGTGCATTGCACGACATATCTAACTTCTTCCTGTGTTCCAGTGCATTGCACGACATATCTAACTTCTTCCTCGTTATGTATATGCACGCAATAAATGACTTCTGTGCAATGAAAATAAAAAACCTAAGATGTTTCAGTGCATTGCACGACATATCTAACTTGTTCCTCGTTATGCATATGCACGCAATAAGTGCAATGAAAAGAAAACACCTAAGATGTGTTTCAGTGCATTGCACGACATATCTAACTTGTTCCTCGTTATGCATATATACTGTAAGAAATTACAGTCTGCTCCGATCAAACTTCCACTCCAATATAGATTATATTGAAATGTTCCTTCACTTGAAAGAGCTTATTTATCATAGAATCAATTCCTTACAATCTTAAACAAAATCACAGAGTCATGGTTATCACCTTTAGAGTGGGAAAGACAGTGGGTATTCAAGAACCATCTTGATTAGGGAGTTTCTGAGAGATATTATCACCTTTAAACATTTGACCGTATCAGTCTAACACTTGTATCGTTCTCTTCGATTTACATTTAAAGACAGAGTTTGGAATAACAAAGACATAGACACGGAGGCACCACTTGTCTCGTTCTCTTCAATTTACATTTAAAGACAGAGTTTCAGCTCCACGCTGATAGAGAAGACGAATCTGTTTGTCTTGATTTACATTTAAGAGAAAGCTTCATTTACATGCTGAGAGGGAAGACAGATGTAATACTGTATAAAATGTTTGCGCTGGGATGAGGTCGGGGTTTCATTCTGACGCCGGTGAACCCAAGGTGCTTTGTGTGCCTTGCCACTGCTATGCTGTAAATAAACTTCATTTTTGAGATCTTCGACTTCCACTTCATTTTTTCTTACAATACGCAATAACTAACCTCTGTGCAATGAAAAGAAAACAACTAAGATGTGTTTCAGTGCATTGCATGACATATCTAACTTGTTCCTCGTTATGCATATGCACGCAATAAATAACCTCTGTGCAATGAAAAGAAAACACCTAAGATGTGTTTCATTGCATTGCATGACATATCTAACTTGTTCCTCGTTATGCATAAGCACGCAATAACTAACCTCTGTGCAATGAAAAGAAAACACCTAAGATGTGTTTCAGTGCATTGCACGACATATCTAACTTATTCCTCGTTATGCATATGCACGGAATAAATAACCTCTGTGCAATGAAAAGAAAACACCTAAGATGTGTTTCAGTGCATTGCACGACATATCTAACTTATTCCTCGTTATGCATATGCACGGAATAAATAACCTCTGTGCAATGAAAAGAAAACACCTAAGATGTGTTTCAGTGCATTGCATGTTCCTCACAAGACATATCTTCTGTGCAATGAAAAGAAAACACCTAAGATGTGTTTCATTGCATTGCACGACATATCTAACTTGTTCCTCGTTATGCATAAGCATGCAATAACTAACCTCTGTGCAATGAAAAGAAAACACCTAAGATGTGTTTCATTGCATTGCATGACATATCTAACTTGTTCCTCGTTATGCATAAGCATGCAATAACTAACCTCTGTGAAATGAAAAGAAAACACCTAAGATGTGTTTCATTGCATTGCACGACATATCTAACTTGTTCCTCGTTATGCATATGCAGCAATAACTAACCTCTGTGCAGTGAAAAGAAAACACCTAAGATGTGTTTCATTGCATTGCATGACATATCTAGCTTGTTCCTCGTTATGCATATGCACGCAATAAATGCATATGTGCAATGAAAAGAAAACACCTAAGATGTGTTTCAGTGCATTGCAGGACATATCTAACTTGTTCCTCGTTATGCATATGCACGCAATAACTAATGTGTTTCATGATCATCGCACTGCATGACATATCTAACTTGTTCCTCGTTATAACTATCCACGCAATAACTAACTTCTGTGCAAAGAAAAGAAAACACCTAAGATGTGTTCCAGTGCATTGCACGACATATCTAAGTTCTTCCTCGTTATGTATATGCACGCAATAAATAACTTCTGTGCAATGAAAAGAAAAAACCTAAGATGTTTCAGTGCATTGCACGACATATCTAACTTGTTCCTCGTTATGCATATACACGCAATAACTAACCTCTGTGCAATAAAAAGAAAACACCTAAGATGTGTTTCATTGCATTGCACGACATAGCTAACTTGTTCCTCGTTATGCATAAGCACAAAATAACTAACTTCTGTGCAAAGAAAAGAAAACACCTAAGATGTGTTCCAGTGCATTGCACGACATATCTAACTTCTTCCTCGTTATGCATATGCACGCAATAAGTGCAATGAAAAGAAAACACCTAAGATGTGTTTCAGTGCATTACACGACATATCTAACTTGTTCCTCGTTATGCATATACACGCAATAACTAACCTCTGTGCAATAAAAAGAAAACACCTAAGATGTGTTTCATTGCATTGCACGACATAGCTAACTTGTTCCTCGTTATGCATAAGCACAAAATAACTAACTTCTGTGCAAAGAAAAGAAAACACCTAAGATGTGTTCCAGTGCATTGCACGACATATCTAACTTCTTCCTCGTTATGTATATGCACGCAATAAATAACTTCTGTGCAATGGAAAAGAAAAAACCTAAGATGTGTTGTTTTCTTTTCATTCTTGTTCCTCGTTATGCATATGCACGCAATAAATGACCTCTGTGCATTGAAAAGAAAACACCTAAGATGTGTTTCAGTGCATTGCACGACATATCTAACTTGTTCCTCGTTATGCATATGCACGCAATAACTAACCTCTATGCAGTGAAAAGAAAACACCTAAGATGTGTTTCATCGCACTGCATGACATATCTAACTTGTTCCTCGTTATAACTATCCACGCAATAACTAACTTCTGTGCAAAGAAAAGAAAACACCTAAGATGTTCCAGTGCATTGCACGACATATCTAACTTCTTCCTGTGTTCCAGTGCATTGCACGACATATCTAACTTGTTCCTCGTTATGTATATGCACGCAATAAATAACTTCTGTGCAATGAAAAGAAAAAACCTAAGATGTTTCAGTCAATTGCACGACATATCTAACTTGTTCCTCGTTATGCATATGCACGCAATAAGTTCAATGAAAAGAAAACACCTAAGATGTGTTTCAGTGCATTGCACGACATATCTAACTTGTTCCTCGTTATGCATATACACGCAATATCTAACCTATGTGCAATGAAAAGAAAACACCTAAGATGTGTTTCATTGCATTGCACGACATATCTAACTTGTTCCTCGTTATGCATAAGCACGCAATAACTAACTTCTGTGCAAAGAAAAGAAAACACCTAAGATGTGTTCCAGTGCATTGCACGACATATCTAACTTCTTCCTCGTTATGTGCACGCAATAAATAACTTCTGTAAAATGAAAAGAAAAAACCTAAGATGTGTTTCATCGCACTGCACGACATATCTAACTTGTTCCTCGTTATGCATATGCACGCAATAACTAATGTGTTTCATGATCATCGCACTACATGACATATCTAACTTGTTCCTCGTTATAACTATCCACGCAATAAATAACTTCTGTGCAATGAAAAGAAAAAACCTAAGATGTTTCAGTGCATTGCACGACATATCTAACTTGTTCCTCGTTATGCATATGCACGCAATAAGTGCAATGAAAAGAAAACACCTAAGATGTGTTCAGTGCATTGCACGACATATCTAACTTGTTCCTCGTTATGCATATACACGCAATAACTAACCTCTGTGCAATGAAAAGAAAACACCTAAGATGTGTTTCATTGCATTGCACGACATATCTAACTTGTTCCTCGTTATGCATAAGCACGCAATAACTAACTTCTGTGCAATGAAAAGAAAAAACCTAAGATGTGTTCCAGTGCATTGCACGACATATCTAACTTCTTCCTCGTTATGTATATGCACGCAATAAATAACTTCTGTGCAATGAAAAGAAAAAACCTAAGATGTGTTGTTTTCTTTTCATTCTTGTTCCTCGTTATGCATATGCACGAAATAAATGACCTCTGTGCAATGAAAAGAAAACACCTAAGATGTGTTTCAGTGCATTGCACGACATATCTAACTTGTTCCTCGTTATAACTATCCACGCAATAACTAACTTCTGTGCAAAGAAAAGAAAACACCTAAGATGTAATCCAGTGCATTGCACGACATATCTAACTTCTTCCTGTGTTCCAGTGCATTGCACGACATATCTAACTTCTTCCTCGTTATGTATATGCACGCAATAAATAACTTCTGTGCAATGAAAATAAAAAACCTAAGATGTTTCAGTGCATTGCACGACATATCTAACTTGTTCCTCGTTATGCATATATACGCAATAACTAACCTCTGTGCAATGAAAAGAAAACAACTAAGATGTGTTTCAGTGCATTGCATGACATATCTAACATGTTTCTCGTTATGCATAAGCACGCAATAACTAACCTCTGTGCAATGAAAAGAAAAAACCTAAGATGTTTCAGTGCATTGCACGACATATCTAACTTGTTCCTCGTTATGCATATGCACGCAATAAATAACCTCTGTGCAATGAAAAGAAAACACCTAAGATGTGTTTCATTGCATTGCATGACATATCTAACTTGTTCCTCGTTATGCATAAGCACGCAATAACTAACCTCTGTGCAATGAAAAGAAAACACCTAAGATGTGTTTCAGTGCATTGCACGACATATCTAACTTATTCCTCGTTATGCATATGCACGAAATAAATAACCTCTGTGCAATGAAAAGAAAACACCTAAGATGTGTTTCATCGCACTGCATGACATATCTAACTTGTTCCTCGTTATAACTATCCACGCAATAACTAACTTCTGTGCAAAGAAAAGAAAACACCTAAGATGTGTTCCAGTGCATTGCACGACATATCTAACTTCTTCCTGTGTTCCAGTGCATTGCACGACATATCTAACTTATTCCTCGTTATGCATATGCACGGAATAAATAACCTCTGTGCAATGAAAAGAAAACACCTAAGATGTGTTTCAGTGCATTGCATGTTCCTCACAAGACATATCTTCTGTGCAATGAAAAGAAAACACCTAAGATGTGTTTCATTGCATTGCACGACATATCTAACTTGTTCCTCGTTATGCATATGCACGCAATAACTAACCTCTGTGCAGTGAAAAGAAAACACCTAAGATGTGTTTCATTGCATTGCATGACATATCTAGCTTGTTCCTCGTTATGCATATGCACGCAATAAATGCATATGTGCAATGAAAAGAAAACACCTAAGATGTGTTTCAGTGCAATGCAGGACATATCTAACTTGTTCCTCGTTATGCATATGCACGCAATAACTAATGTGTTTCATGATCATCGCACTGCATGACATATCTAACTTGTTCCTCGTTATAACTATCCACGCAATAACTAACTTCTGTGCAAAGAAAAGAAAACACCTAAGATGTGTTCCAGTGCATTGCACGACATATCTAAGTTCTTCCTCGTTATGTATATGCACGCAATAAATAACTTCTGTGCAATGAAAAGAAAAAACCTAAGATGTTTCAGTGCATTGCATGACATATCTAACTTGTTCCTCGTTATGCATATGCACGCAATAAGTGCAATGAAAAGAAAACACCTAAGATGTGTTTCAGTGCATTACACGACATATCTAACTTGTTCCTCGTTATGCATATACACGCAATAACTAACCTCTGTGCAATAAAAGAAAACACCTAAGATGTGTTTCATTGCATTGCACGACATATCCAACTTGTTCCTCGTTATGCCTAAGCACAAAATAACTAACTTCTGTGCAAAGAAAAGAAAACACCTAAGATGTGTTCCAGTGCATTGCACGACATATCTAACTTCTTCCTCGTTATGTATATGCACGCAATAAATAATTTCTGTGCAATGGAAAAGAAAAAACCTAAGATGTGTTGTTTTCTTTTCATTCTTGTTCCTCGTTATGCATATGCACCGCAATAAATGACCTCTGTGCATTGAAAAGAAAACACCTAAGATGTGTTTCAGTGCATTGCACGACATATCTAACTTGTTCCTCGTTATGCATATGCACGCAATAACTAACCTCTATGCAGTGAAAAGAAAACACCTAAGATGTGTTTCATCGCACTGCATGACATATCTAACTTGTTCCTCGTTATAACTATCCACGCAATAACTAACTTCTGTGCAAAGAAAAGAAAACACCTAAGATGTGTTCCAGTGCATTGCACGACATATCTAACTTCTTCCTGTGTTCCAGTGCATTGCACGACATATCTAACTTGTTCCTCGTTATGTATATGCACGCAATAAATAACTTCTGTGCAATGAAAAGAAAAAACCTAAGATGTTTCAGTGCATTGCACGACATATCTAACTTGTTCCTCGTTATGCATATGCACGCAATAAGTGCAATGAAAAGAAAACACCTAAGATGTGTTTCAGTGCATTGCACGACATATCTAACTTGTTCCTCGTTATGCATATACACGCAATAACTAACCTATGTGCAATGAAAAGAAAACACCTAAGATGTGTTTCATTGCATTGCACGACATATCTAACTTGTTCCTCGTTATGCATAAGCACGCAATAACTAACTTCTGTGCAAAGAAAAGAAAACACCTAAGATGTGTTCCAGTGCATTGCACGACATATCTAACTTCTTCCTCGTTATGTGCACGCAATAAATAACTTCTGTGCAATGAAAAGAAAAAACCTAAGATGTTTCAGTGCATTGCACGACATATCTAACTTGTTCCTCGTTATGCATATGCACGCAATAAGTGCAATGAAAAGAAAACACCTAAGATGTGTTTCAGTGCATTGCACGACATATCTAACTTGTTCCTCGTTATGCATATACACGCAATAACTAACCTATGTGCAATGAAAAGAAAACACCTAAGATGTGTTTCATTGCATTGCACGACATATCTAACTTGTTCCTCGTTATGCATAAGCACGCAATAACTAACTTCTGTGCAAAGAAAAGAAAACACCTAAGATGTGTTCCAGTGCATTGCACGACATATCTAACTTCTTCCTCGTTATGTGCACGCAATAAATAACTTCTGTGCAATGAAAAGAAAAAACCTAAGATGTGTTTCATCGCACTGCACGACATATCTAACTTGTTCCTCGTTATGCATCTGCACGCAATAACAAACCTTTGTGCAATGTAAAGAAAACACCTAAGATGTGTTTCATCGCATTGCACGACATATATCTAACTTGTTCCTCGTTATGCATATCCACGCAATAAATAACCTCTGTGCAATGAAAAGAAAACACCTAAGATGTGTTTCATTGCATTGCACAGAGGTTAGTTATTGCGTGCATATGGATAACGAGGAACAAGTTAGATATGTCATGCAATGCAATGAAACACATCTTAAGTTTTCTTTTCATTGCACAGAGGTTAGTTATTGCGTGCATAAGCATAACGAGGAACAAGTTAGATATGTCGTGCAATGCAATGAAACACATCTTAGGTGTTTTCTTTTCATTGCACAGAGGTTAGTTATTGCGTGTATATGCATATCGAGAAACAAGTTAGATCTGTCATGCAATGCACTGAAACACATCTTAGGTGTTTTCACTGCACAGAGGTTAGTTATTGCATGCATATGCATAACGAGAAACAAGTTAGACAGGTCATGCAATGCGATGAAACACATCTTAGGTGTTTTCTTTTCATTGCACAGAGGATAGTTATTGCATGCATACATAACGAGGAACAAGTTAGATAGGTCATGCAATGCATTGAAACACCTCTTAGTTGTTTTCTTTTCATTGCACAGAGGTTATTGCGTGCATATGCATAACGAGAAACAAGTTAGATCTGTCATGCGATGCACTGAAACACATCTTAGGTGTTTTCTTTTCACTGCACAGAGCGAGTTATTGCCTGCATTTGCATAACGAGAAACAAGTTAAATCTGTCATGCAATGCACTGAAACACTACTTAGGTGTTTTTTTTTCACTGCACAGAGGTTAGTTATTGCGTGCATATGCATAACGAGGAACAAGTTAGATATGTCATGCAATGCGATGAAACACATCTTAGGTGTTTTCTTTTCACTGCACAGAGGTTAGTTATTGCGTGCATATGCAATAACGAGGAACAAGTTAGATATGTCATGCAATGCACTGAAACACATCTTAGGTGTTTTCTTTTCATTGGACAGAGGTTAGTTATCGTGTGTGCAATGCAATCCTAAAACACAAGCGTTGCAAATCTCTTCGTTGCACAAAGGAACAAGTTAGTGTGTGCATTGTAAAGTGATCGCTCTTTTGATGTTTTCTCGTGAAAACAGAAATTAATTAGTTGTAGAATGGAAATGCATGGAAAAGCACGCGTGTTTTAGCTTTTCTTTTCATTGCAAAGAAAAACAAGTTAGAAAATGTAAGAATTGCAATGAAACAACACACGTTATCCAAGTTGTCAAAGCATAAGGAAGGGTTTAGTTCTTGAATGCAATAAAGTGCATATTACATATATGGTATTTTTGATGCACAACGTTCTTCATGCACAATCCACATCTCTTCATTGCACAAAGCAACGGGTGTTGTTTTATTGCAATGCATAAAATATCGAACTTGTTCCTCATTGCAATGAAAAGAAAATGTATGCATGTGCTTTCGCATGCATTTCTATTTTACAAACTAGATTGTTTGTGCACAGACGAGAAAACATCACGTTATGCCTTTTCATTGCAACGAAGAGTAAGTTAGATTGTTATGCAATCCAATGAAACTAGATATTAGGGGTTTTCTTTTCATTGCACAGAGAAACATGTTAGTTATTGCGTGCATATTCTTTAATTCACAACGTTAGACGTTAGATGTGTTTTCGTTGAACAACGGAATGAGTTAGATATTGCATTGCACGACCGCTCAAGTGATGTTTTTTCGTCAGAGCACAAAAGAATTAGTAGTAGAATCCATGCGACAGAGTCAAAGGGTCCTCAAAGCTTTTAATAAATATTAACTTATTGACTTTTGATGATTTGTAAGCTATAGATAGGTTCCTTTTTGTCCTAGTGAACATATTTCTGGCTCACGGGTACTTGATTCTAAGCCATAGAGAAGTCCATATCTGACCTATTGTACTAATTTCTGGTCTATGTTTCCTCAAATGTTTTTAAATAATATTAACTGATAGACTCAATCTGATGTTATATACATAGGTTTTGACCTACTGAACATGTTTCTAGCCTATGGGTAATTAATTGATCCTTCTCATGATGTTATTTCAGCCAGAAAGAAATTTGACATACTGAACATATTTCTGGCCCAAAAGTACTTGATCTTGAACTTTCCATACATACTCATAGACTCCAATAAATGTTCCTAAGCCATGGAAAGTCCATATCTGACCTTTTGAACTAATTTCTGGTCAAAGGTTCCTCAAAAACATTAAAACGACATAAACTTATAGACTCCTTCTGATGTTATATTACATAGGTCAATTTTTGACCTCCAGGAACACTTTTATGGCCCACGGGTCCTTGGTATGTGGGTTATTATACCGAGAGATTTGCTTCTCATGATGTCATTTCAGCCAGACAAAAATTTGACCTACTGAACATGTTTCTGGCCCAAAAGTACTTGATCTTGAACTTTCCAAACATACTCATAGACTCCAACAGATGCTTCCTAAGCCATAGAGAAGTCCATATCTGACCTATTGAACTCATTTCTGGTCAAAGGATCCTCAAAAGGTTTTAAACAATATAAACTTATAGACTCCTGATGTTACATTAGCTATACAAAGGTCAATTTTTGACCTCCAGAAACACATTTATGGTCCACGGGTATTTGATGTTTTGGTTAATGTACCGAGAGCTTTGCTTCTCATGATGTCATTTCAGCAAGAAATATATTTGACCTACTGAACATATATCTGGCCCAAAAGTACTCGACCTTGTACTTTCCATTCATACTCATAGACTCCAACAGATGCTTCCTAAGCCATAGAGAAGTCCATATCTGACATATTGAAGTAATTTCTGGTCAAAGATTTCTCAAAAAGTTTAAAACAATATAAACTTTTAGACTCCTTCTGATGTTATATTAGATATACATAGGTCAATTTTGACCTCCATGAACACATTTATGGCACATTTCCATAAGAAAATGTGAAGTGGAGCTTGAAGCGGCAAATCTCAGCACCCGGTTGCTAGGGTGTTCTGGGAGGTTGCTACGGTGTTCTGGGTGGTTGCTAGGTGTTTTTTTAGGGTATTCTGGGTGGTTGCTATGGTGTTGCTATGCGGTTGCTAGGGTATTCTGGGTGGTTGCGAAGCTGTTCTGGGTGGTTGCTAGGGTGTTGCTAGGCGGTTGCTAGGGTATTCTGGGTGGTTGCGAAGGTGTTCTGGGTGGTTGCTGGGTTGTTCTGGTTTGTTTCTAGGGTGTTCTGGGTGGTTGCTATGATGTTGCTTGGTGGTTGCTAGGGTGTTCTGGTTGGTTGGAGATTTATTTCTCATGATGTCATTTCAGCCAGAAAAATATTTTACCTACTAAACATGTTTCTGGCCCAAAAGTACTAGATCTTGAACTTTCCATACATATTCATAGACTATGTAATATAACATTCTGATGTTATATTACATAGGTCAATTTTTGACCTCCATGAATACTTTTATGGCCCACGGGTACTTGGATCTGTTGGTTAATATACCGAGAGATTTACATCTCATGATGTCATTTCAGCCAGACAAATACCTCCAGAAACACATTTATGGTCCACGGGTATTTGATGTTTGGGTTAATGTACCGAGAGCTTTGCTTCTCATGATGTCATTTCAGCCAGAAATATATTTGACCTACTGAACATATATCTGGCCCAAAAGTACTCGACCTTGTACTTTCCATTCATACTCATAGACTCCAAAAGATGCTTCCTAAGCCATAGAGAAGTCCATATCTGACATATTGAAGTAATTTCTGGTCAAAGATTTCTCAAAAAGTTTAAAACAATATAAACTTTTAGACTCCTTCTGATGTTATATTAGATATACATAGGTCAATTTTGACCTCCATGAACACATTTATGGCACATTTCCATAAGAAAATGTGAAGTGGAGCTTGAAGCGGCAAATCTCAGCACCCGGTTGCTAGGGTGTTCTGGGAGGTTGCTACGGTGTTCTGGGTGGTTGCTAGGTGTTTTTTTAGGGTATTCTGGGTGGTTGCTATGGTGTTGCTATGCGGTTGCTAGGGTATTCTGGGTGGTTGCGAAGGTGTTCTGGGTGGTTGCTAGGGTGTTGCTAGGCGGTTGCTGGGGTATTCTGGGTG
Organism: Pimephales promelas; assembly: GCF_016745375.1. Next base: position 7,211,629 of record NW_024121255.1, read on the forward strand.
GTTGCTATGGTGTTGCTATGCGGTTGCTAGGGTGTTGCTAGGCGATTGCTGGGGTGTTAATGGTGGTTGCTAGGGTGTTAACAGATGGTTGCTGGGGTGTTCTGGTTTGTTTTTAGGGTGTTCTGGATGGTTGCTACGCTGTTGCTTGGTGGTTGCTACGGTGTTCTGGTTGGTTGGAGATTTACTTCTCATGATGTCATTTCAGCCAGAAAAATATTTTACCTACTGAACATGTTTCTGGTCCAAAAATACTTGATCTTGAACTTTCCACACATACTCACAGACTATGTAATATAACATTCTGATGTTATATTACATAGGTCAATTTTTGACCTCCATGAACACTTTTATGGCCCACGGGTACTTGGATCTGTTGGTTAATATGCCAAGAGATTTACATCTCATGATGTCATTTCAGCCAGACAAATATTTGACCTACTGAACATGTTTCTGGCCCAAAAGTACTTGATCTTGAACTTTCCAAACATACTCATAGACTCCAACAGATGCTTCCTAAGCCACAGAGAAGTCCATATCTGACATATTGAACTCATTTCTGGTCAAAGGTTTCTCAAAAAGTATAAAACAATATAGACTTTTAGACTCCTTCTAATGTTATATTAGATATACATAGGTCAATTTTGACCTCAATGAACACATTTATGGCACATTTCCTGAAGAAAATGTGAAGTGGAGCTTGAAGCGGCAAATCTCAGCACCCGGTTGCTAGGGTGTTCTGGGTGGTTGGTAGTTTTTTTTAGGGTATTCTGGGTAGTTGCTATGGTGTTGCTATGCGGTTGCTAGGGTATTCTGGGTGGTTGCGAAGGTGTTCTGGGTGGTTGCTAGGGTGTTGCTATGTGGTTGCTAGTGTATTCTGGGTGGTTGCGAAGCTGTTCTGGGTGGTTGCTAGGGTGTTGCCAGGCGGTTGCTAGGGTATTCTGGGTGGTTGCTATGATGTTGCTTGGTGGTTGCTAGGGTGTTCTGGTTGGTTGGAGATTTATTTCTCATGATGTCATTTCAGCCAGAAAAATATTTTACCTACTAAACATGTTTCTGGCCCAAAAGTACTAGATCTTGAACTTTCCATACATATTCATAGACTATGTAATATAACATTCTGATGTTATATTACATAGGTCAATTTTTGACCTCCATGAATACTTTTATGGCCCACGGGTACTTGATCTGTTGTTTTAATATACAGAGAGATTTACATCTCATGATGTCATTTCAGCCAGACAAATACCTCCAGAAACATATTTATGGTCCACGGGTATTTGATGTTTGGGTTAATGTACCGAGAGCTTTGCTTCTCATGATGATGTCATTTCAGCCAGAAATATATTTGACCTACTGAACATATATCTGGCCCAAAAGTACTCGACCTTGTACTTTCCATTCATACTCATAGACTCCAAAGATGCTTCCTAAGCCATAGAGAAGTCCATATCTGACATATTGAAGTAATTTCTGGTCAAAGATTTCTCAAAAAGTTTAAAACAATATAAAACTTTTAACTCCTTCTGATGTTATATTAGATATACATAGGTCAATTTTGACCTCCATGAAACACATTTATGGCACATTTCCATAAGAAAATGTGAAGTGGAGCTTGAAGCGGCAAATCTCAGCAACCCGGTTGCTAGGGTGTTCTGGAGGTTGCTACGGTGTTCTGGGTGTTGCTAGGTTTTTTTTTAGGGTATTCTGGGTGGTTGCTATGGTGTTGCTATGCGGTTGCTAGGGTATTCTGGGTGGTTGCGAAGGTGTTCTGGGTGTTTGCTAGGTGTTGCTAGGCGGTTGCTGGGGTATTCTGGGTGGTTGCTATGGTGTTGCTATGCGGTGCTAGGGTGTTGCTAGGCGATTGCTGGGTGTTAATGGTGGTTGCTAGGGTGTTAACAGATGGTTGCTGGGGTGTTCTGGTTTGTTTTTAGGGTGTTCTGGATGGTTGCTACGCTGTTGCTTGTGGTTGCTACGGTGTTCTGGTTGGTTGGAGATTTACTTCTCATGATGTCATTTCAGCCAGAAAAATATTTTACCTACTGAACATGTTTCTGGTCCAAAA
>NW_024121255.1:7648907-7968106 GCF_016745375.1 Pimephales promelas
ATAAACTTGGTCTGAAAATTTGGTCCATAAATCAAACACACTTTGCAATTAATATATGAAACCGGTACACATATAGATCTCATCGTTTCATAATATTAGCCTACTTCACACTCTTACTTTTTACCCCAGCCCAACAGGAAGACGGCTATTTAGGGTTGTGTTTAAAACACATGCAATGGAATTTCAAGTTTTGCTCCTAGAGCACTGAACCAAATTCGACAAAACTCGATCAGCGTGAAGTCAAACATTAAGGATGAAGGTGCCAATGGATTTTTTATATCTCGAACGGTTTGGCCGTGGCGAGGAAACGAAATTATGGCGAGAAACATGAAACAGGATGTGTGTTATAACTTCAGCATACATTAACTGATCTTGAATGAAACTTCAGCAGTGTTTTCGCTGTAAGAGACCGATCACATGGATGTGACTATTGTGAGTCAAAGTTATAGCGCCACAAACTGGCAGCAGGAAGTGTGTCACTTTCAAAATGCTTTGAAAACCACTCTCTTATTTTTAACCGAATTTGCTTCAAACTTCATCTGTATAATGTAAATACACGGCAGATGCAGACCTGTGAAAGAATTTTTGATATCTTTGATACTGTTGCCGTGGCAACGAATCAAACTTTAACATTCTTTTTTGATGCTTTTGGGACTCTTAGCATGCTTGAAATTGCTTGAAACTCAACAGATACATCACATTTATTAGCCAGTAGACATGTGCAACTATGGCAAAAATTAAAGTAATGTCAAAAAAGTAAACACTAAAAGCCTCATATCTTCTAAAAATGTAATTATACATCATTTGTTTCTAAATTAAATTATACAAATATTATAACTTCCCCAATTTTTCCTTTTTTTCATTTAAGAATTATGTTTACGTTCAAAAACAGCCAGAATTGTAGTAAAATTCATAAAAAAATAATAATCTGAGTCATACGTAGTGCTATACTGCCCTCTTGTGTTCAATATCAGGTAGGCCTATTGTGTATATTCCCACCGGTTAATCAACGTGTGACTCCGCTGGGACTTGGGAGCTTTTAAATCGCTTACTTACAACCGAAAGTCGAAATACGGATGTCCGCACAAGACATTAATGGTGTGGAGTAGAGCGAGCATTTTAAATAAATTCCTATTAAGTAGGATTGAACTAAACAGAAAGAATGTTCACTCTGTCTGCTGGTTCCTCGCTGGTGGATCATATGATTACTTTGTCATAATCTATGACAAAAATGCTATTATAAACCATATTAATAATAGATAATACACATTGCTCTTATTTTTGAAAAATACATTCATGAAAAACAAGATAACAAAAATCATAAAAAAAACATATAGCCATGGCTGCTATAAATGTTTGAAATGCATAGGACAGATGTTTAATGACGCAGCAACATATAATTGAAAGGCAATTAATAATCTGTCATTACGTCACTGCATTATGATATTACGGCTCCAATACGGTGCAGCACAAAGCACTTATGTGCATCCCGAGCGGAGAATGATGTGCTTGAAGCCACATGAAGTTACAGCGCAGTGAGTCCGTATTGAAAAGTTCAAAGCACAAAGGAAATACATATTTATGAACAGTGTATTATACATTATCTATCTATGCAATAGTTTATTGAGCCTTTTCTTTTAAAGGTTTTAAATTTCAGTTACTGTGTGCGTGAAGAACAATTATAGTGCTCTGACTCTAGTGTTGTGATCTAACCGACAGCGTCCGACACCCGGTAGAAAGTAACACGATTAAGTTACAGCAATAAAGTCCAGCAAGAAAAAGTTTCTTCATTCGAAAATATAGACCTTTAGACCTTTATCTTAAAGATCCAGTATAATAGGATTAACATTCAATCATCTTGAAGATCGTTTCATCATTGACTGTAACCGAATGTGACGTGCTGTTTGAATGCTGAATGGAGAATGACTGACAGGCGCAGAGAGGGAAAAGTTTGTGTTCTTGAATTTAATGACTTAAATATTAATTTCTATATCACATAGCTTCAGAACACTAATAATACAGTACACAAAAACTTTATGGTACTTTAGAAAGTTTTTGTGCCTTTGTGCCTAACATAGAATAGTATATGCACAATATAGAATTTGAATCAGCCTCGTCAAAGATGGCAGTGTCAGAGCCGATACCGATCCTGAGTATCTAATCGGCGCACTTCTTTTCAACAGTCAAATTGAAATTGAAATTGCTTGAAACTCAACAGATACATCACATTTATTAGCCAGTAGACATGTGCAAAGTTTCAGAAACGGGCATAGTGCAAGGACTAAATAGCGCCACCTTTTGACAAAAGTGGGGTTGTTAGTTTTATCTACAGTTACAAAAATCGGTATATACATTGTACTCCTCAAGCCGGACAACTTTCTAATACATAGTCATTAGCTCGGACCAAGAGGAAGTCAGATATTTTGGTTTGAATATGGTGAGCCTCTCTCTGAGCCTACGTCCCTGTATGGCAAGCCCTTTTAACATTTAAAAGCTAAGTTTGCCTGTCCGGAATTAACATTGTAGATATCAACAACGTCTTTCTGTCTATTCGTAATTACATTTTGGATAGTTTGTATTATCATTTAAGATATCTGTAACATAATTGTGACTAGTCGAAATGACAGAGTATGGCAAGCCGTTTTAACATTTAATCATAAAAGGGCCAAAGCCTTCGGCACCGCCACCCGGGTGCATTTAGGTAACTAAAGGAACCGGGGTTGCGGTGCCACCGGCTTGGGCCCGCCATCGCTGCTCGCAGCTATATTTATTATATTATTATTATTATTTATACGACTATTTGGGCACTTTTGGGGCCCTTAACATGCTCAAAACTCTTGAAACTTTGCACACGGGTCAGAACCCGCGGCCATCAGAGCCGGGCTGAAGATGGTACCCGGGCGTGGCAGGGGGGCTCGTCAGCGCCCCCTGGAACGGGGTCCGAACACTTGGTCCATAACTCAAACACGCTTGTATGTAATAATATGAAACTCGGTACACATGTTGATCTCATCGTTTCATCTATACCTCGCGCTCTTACTTTTTACCCCAGCCCAACAGGAAGTCGGCTATTGAGGTTTGTTTGTAAAACGCTCGCAATGGAATTTGCAATACTCCTCCTAGAGCTTTGATCCAAATTCGACGAAACTCGGTCAGCGTGAAGTCAAGGCATTGAGGATGAAAGTTTGCGAGGGGATTTTTGATATCTCGAACGGTTTGGCCGTGGCGAGGAAACGAAATCATGGCGAGAAACATGAAACAGGAAGTGTGTTATAACTTCAGCATACATTAACTGATCTTGATGAAACTTCAGCAGTGTGTTCGCTGTAAGAGGACGATCACATGGATGTGACTATTGTGAGTCAAAGTTATAGCGCCACCAACTGGCAGCAGGAAGTGTGTCACTTTCAAAATGCTTTGATATCACCCTTTTATTTTTACCCGATTTGCTTCAAACTTCATCTGTATAATGTAAACATACGGCAGATGTAGACCTGTGAATGGATTCTTGATATCTTTGAAACTGTTGCCGTGGCGACGCATCAAACTTTACCCTTCTTTTAGGATGCTTTTAGGATGCTTTTGAGACCCTTAGCATGCTTCAAAATGCATGAAACTCGACAGACACATCACATTTATTAGCCAGTAGACATGTGCAAAGTTTCAGAAACGGGCGTGGTGAGGGCTCAGTAGCGCCACCTTTTGACAAAAGTGGGGTTGTTAGTTTTAACTAGAGTTACAAAAATTGGTATGTATATTGTACTCCTCGAGCCGGACAACTTTCTAATTTACACTTATTAGCTAGGACCCACAGAAACTCAGATATTTTTGTTTGAATATGGTCACTCTGAGCCTACATGTCTCTTTGTCTTTGGCTGTCTGTGTGTGTGTGTGTGAGTGTGCAGGGGGAGGGGGCTTAACCATTTCACTGCTGTGTGTATGACCTGCATAAAGAAAATACATTTCTCAAGCCTGGTATTTTTTAAATAAGTTTTTATTTTTATTTTTTATAAGTAAAGGCATATAACTAGTTTAATTGTAGTGCTTGACAATAGTTTTATATAATTAGTTTATTAATCAGATTAACTTGGTCAATAAACTTGGTCTGAAAATTTGGTCCATAAATCAAACACACTTGCATGTAATAATATGAAACTTGGTACACATATAGATCTCATCGTTTCATATATAGCCTACTTCACACTCTTACTTTTTACCCCAGCCCAACAGGAAGACGGCTATTTAGGGTTGTGTTTAAAACACATGCAATGGAATTTCAAGTATTGCTCCTAGAGCACTGAACCAAATTCGACAAAACTCGATCAGCGTGAAGTCAAGACATTAAGGATGAAAAGGTGCCAAGGATTTTTTATATCTCGAACGGTTTGGCCGTGGCGAGGAAACGAAATTATGGCGAGAAACATGAAACAGGATGTGTGTTATAACTTCAGCATACATTAACTGATCTTGATGAAACTTCAGCAGTGTTTTCGCTGTAAGAGACCGATCACATGGATGTGACTATTGTGAGTCAAAGTTATAGCGCCACCAACTGGCAGCAGGAAGTGTGTCACTTTCAAAATGCTTTGAAACCACTCTCTTATTTTTAACCGATTTGCTTCAAACTTCATCTGTATAATGTAAATACACGGCAGATGTAGACCTGTGAAAGAATTTTTGATATCTTTGATACTGTTGCCGTGGCAACGAATCAAACTTTAACATTCTTTTTTGATGCTTTTGGGACTCTTAGCATGCTTGAAATTGCTTGAAACTCAACAGATACATCACATTTATTAGCCAGTAGACATGTGCAACTATGGCAAAAGATTAAAGTAATGTCAAAAAAGTAAACACTAAAAGCCTCATATCTTCTAAAAATGTAATTATACATCATTTGTTTCTAAATTAAATTATACAAATATTATAACTTCCCCAATTTTTCCTTTTTTTCATTTAAGAATTATGTTTACGTTCAAAAACAGCCAGAATTGTTGTAAAATTCATAAAAAAATAATAATCTGAGTCATACGTAGTGCTATACTGCCCTCTTGTGTTCAGTATCAGGTAATGTTAGGCCTATTGTGTATATTCCCACCGGTTAATCAACGTGTGACTCCGCTGGGACTTGGGAGCTTTTAAATCGCTTACTTAAAACCGAAAGTCAAAATACAGATGTCCGCACAAGACATTAATGGTGTGGAGTAGAGCGAGCATTTTAAATAAATTCCTATTAAGTAGGATTGAACTAAACAGAAAGAATGTTCACTCTGTTCTGCTGGTTCCTCGCTGGTGGATCATATGATTACTTTGTCATAATCTATGACAAAAATGCTATTATAAACCATATTAATAATAGATAATACACATTGCTCTTATTTTTGAAAAATACATTCATGAAAAACAAGATAACAAAAATCATAAAAACATATAGCCATGGCTGCTATAAATGTTTGAAATGCATAGGACAGATGTTTAATGACGCAGCAACATATAATTGAAAGGCAATTAATAATCTGTCATTACGTCACTGCATTATGATATTACGGCTCCAATACGGTGCAGCACAAAGCACTTATGTGCATCCCGAGCGGAGAATGATGTGCTTGAAGCCACATGAAGTTACAGCGCAGTGAGTCCATATTGAAAAGTTCAAAGCACAAAGGAAATACATATTTATGAACAGTGTATTATACATTATCTATCTATGCAATAGTTTATTGAGCCTTTTCTTTTAAAGGTTTTAAATTTCAGTTACTGTGTGCGTGAAGAACAATTATAGTGCTCTGACTCTAGTGTTGTGATCTAACCGACAGCGTCCGACACCCGGTAGAAAGTAACACGATTAAGTTACAGCAATAAAGTCCAGCAAGAAAAAGTTTCTTCATTCGAAAATATAGACCTTTAGACCTTTATCTTAAAGATCCAGTATAATAGGATTAACATTCAATCATCTTGAAGATCGTTTCATCATTGACTGTAACCGAATGTGACGTGCTGTTTGAATGCTGAATGGAGAATGACTGACAGGCGCAGAGAGGGAAAAGTTTGTGTTCTTGAATTTAATGACTTAAATATTAATTTCTATATCACATAATAGCTTCAGAACACTAATAATACAGTACACAAAAACTTTATGGTACTTTAGAAAGTTTTTGTGCCTTTGTGCCTAACATAGAATAGTATATATGCACAATATAGAATTTGAATCAGCCTCGTCAAAGATGGCAGTGTCAGAGCCGATACCGATCCTGAGAATCTAATCGGCGCACTTCTTTTCAACAGTCAAATTGAAATTGAAATTGAAATTGCTTGAAACTCAACAGATACATCACATTTATTAGCCAGTAGACATGTGCAAAGTTTCAGAAACGGGCATAGTGCAAGGACTAAATAGCGCCACCTTTTGACAAAAGTGGGGTTGTTAGTTTTATCTACAGTTACAAAAATCGCTATATACATTGTACTCCTCAAGCCGGACAACTTTCTAATACATAGTCATTAGCTCGGACCAAGAGGAAGTCAGATATTTTGGTTTGAATATGGTGAGCCTCTCTCTGAGCCTACGTCCCTGTATGGCAAGCCCTTTTAACATTTAAAAGCTAAGTTTGCCTGTCCGGAATTAACATTGTAGATATCATCAACGTCTTTCTGTCTATTCGTAATTACATTTTGGATAGTTTGTATTATCATTTAAGATATCTGTAACATAACTGTGACTAGTCGAAATGACAGAGTATGGCAAGCCGTTTTAACATTTAATCATGAAAGGGCCAAAGCCTTCGGCACCGCCACCTGGGTGCCTTTAGGTAACTAAAGGAACCGGGGTTGCGGTGCCACCGGCTTGGGCCCGCCATCGCTGCTCGCAGCTATATTTATTATTATTATTTTTCTTACGACTATTCGGGCACTTTTGGGGCCCTTAACATGCTCGAAAACTCTTGAAACTTTGCACACGGGTCAGAACCCGCGGCCATCAGAGCCGGGCTGAAGATGGTACCCGGGCGTGGCAGGGGGGCTCGTCAGCGCCCCCTGGAATGGGGTCCGAACACTTGGTCCATAACTCAAACACGCTTGCATGTAATAATATGAAACTCGTACGCATGTTGATCTCATCGTTTCATCTATACCTCGCGCTTTTACTTTTTACCCCAGCCCAACAGGAAGTCGGCTATTGAGGTTTGTTTGTAAAACGCTCGCAATGTTATTTGAAATACTCCTCCTAGAGCTTTGATCCAAATTCGACGATACTCGGTCAGCGTAAAGTGAAGACATTGAGGATGAAAGCTTGTGTGGGGATTTTTGATATCTCGAACGGTTTGGCCGTGGCGAGGAAACGAAATCATGGCGAGAAACGTGAAACAGGAAGTTTGTTATAACTTCAGCATACATTAACTGATCTTGATGAAACTTCAGCAGTATGTTCGCTGTAAGAGGACGATCACATGGATGTGACTATTGTGAGTCAAAGTTATAGCGCCACCAACTGGCAGCAGGAAGTGTGTCACTTTCAAAATGCTTTGATATCACCCTTTTATTTTTACCCGATTTGCTTCAAACTTCATATGTATAATGTAAACATACGGCAGATGTAGACCTGTGAATGGATTCTTGATATCTTTGAAACTGTTGCCGTGGCGACGCATCAAACTTTACCCTTCTTTTAGGATGCTTTTAGGATGCTTTTGAGACCCTTAGCATGCTTCAAAATGCATGAAACTCGACAGACACATCACATTTATTAGCCAGTAGACACGTGCAATGTTTCAGAAACGGGCGTGGTGAGGGCTCAGTAGCGCCACCTTTTGACAAAAGTAGGGTTGTTAGTTTTATCTACAGTTACAAAAATCGGTATGTATATTGTACTCCTCGAGCCGGACAACTTTCTAATTGACACTCATTAGCTAGGACCCACAGAAAGTCAGATATGTTTGTTTGAATGTGGTCTTGCTTAATCTGAGCCTACATCTCTGTCTTTGCCTGTCTGTGTATGTGTGTGTGTTTGTAGGGGGAGGGGTCTTAACCATTTCACTCCTGTGTGTATGGCCTGCATAAAAAATAAATGCCTTAAGCCTGGTATTTTTTTTAATAAGTTTTTTATTTTTTATAAGTAAAGGCATATAACCAGTTTAATTGTAGTGCATTAATAGTTTTTATAGGTTTATTAATTAAATTAACTTGGTCCATAAACTTGATCTGAAAATTTGGTCCATAAATCAAACACACTTGCATGTAATAATATGACTTGAGTGTTAATCACATCATGTTTTCAGTTTGAATATAAAATATATAAATTATGTAAAAAAAATAAAGTTGATCCAGCTGGAGCGCAGGCTGAGAATAGCGCTGTCATGACTGGATCACGAGATCATCAGTCATGCCCTCTCATACCTTACGCGCACACCACGCCCACTTACATCAGATCACATCAACATGTCAGCCGGAGGGATAACGAGGGTCGTCGTCGCTTTTGGATTCAAGAATTTCTTACAACAAGATGGCAAAAGAACAGCGCTTTGCAAGACATGCAACGTTAAGATCGCGGACAGTCAGATGACAACCTCCAATTTCGTCCGTCATTTGAAGAGCCATTCTGCCCACTGTGCCCAGTAAGTGCTTGTCAATTTGTTAATGTTATCTGGTTAGCTCGTTCGTAGTTAGCTAGCTAATGTAAGTTAAAGGAGAACTCCGGCGCAAAATTACACATTGTTACCTAGTCAACCGTTATCTGAGATTTGTTTTCATGACTGCCGAATGTAAATAGTTTTATCTATAAAAACAGTTTAGCCTATAAGTGACGTCCGACATTCTGCATATTGTGTTATTTTGTTAAGCCCCACTAAAGGCATAAAAAACTGTAAAGCACAATCAAGTTTTCACACTATATTCCAAGACTTCTAAAGTCATTCAATAGCTTAATGTGTGGTAAAATTAATATTTTAGTCTCTAAGTTAAAGTTAACGGAAAGTCATCTCGCCTCAGTCATTCTCCATGCATCAGCATTAGCGCGTCGCGTTCGGTTGCGACAGTAACACGACGACACTCTCTTCAAGATCAATGTTCCCAATATTATACTTTATTTGTAGATAAGGCATAAAGGTCTATGATTTGCATAAAATGACTATCTTGCTGGAGTGGAGTTTATTGCCCTTTAGAATACACTAAGCATTAGTGCTGCACGATTAATTATATCGCAGTCGTAATAGCGATCTCAAACCTATGCAATTATATAACGCAAAATGCCGCGATTTTATATGAAATAAACAAAGTAGGGCTATTAGCGCAGCATCTCTTCTTTTTTGTCATCCTTTGACTAGTGTTACAAGATCCCCCTCTTATTGGTTCAAATGCCTTTTCGCATTTTGCACGACAAGAAGTGAAAAGCTGCCTGTGAGTGCCCTAGATTAGAATAGATGAGACTCGCATAATGCGCATGCACTGACCGTGTGCCAGCCCAGAATAAACAGTTCTCTTTCGAGCTTGAACGAACAATAGCACACACAATTATGCCAAAATGTGATTTTGTCTAGTATCTTCATAACATAAGAAAAGTCTATGGATGAAAAGAGTTGTGCTATGAGGCGCGTGTGAGATCCGCGTCTCGGCAACGGGTGCTCTTAAAGGGCCAGCAGCGAATAAAGCGTTCTTTCAGTAAAGTTAAAAGAACAAAGGGAAATTAGAAAATTACTCACTGATCTTGAGTAAAGAACTTTTGTAGCTTTAATAAGGATTATTATATATATAATTTATGATTCAGGCAGCGCAGACTGTTTGATAACTTTATTCAATTTCTGTACCTGTTAAGACAGGAAGGGCACAGGTAAATATGTTTTTTATTATGGGTTTATGTGGGATTGTTTGAAGTTCACTTAATTTAAAAGCTGTTATATATTTTTTTTAAGCGTAATAATTTTTTAAAAAGTTGATGGCTTTCAATTGATGGAATCACTGTAATGTTGGTTTGGTTGATGGTTTATTGATCATTATAGGTGTTATCAATCATTTATTGTTGTTGTTGTTTTTAGTTTGAGTTGAGAAATAAACATTAATCTGTGTGTGCATTTTACTTTAGAACCAAGCAAGTTGGACTCATGAACCCATTTTATTATATCGGAGTCGCAAATCGCAATTGCAATATTGGCTCAAATATGACATTTTCCCAAATCGTGCAGCCCTACTAAGCATAGATTATAGATACCATCCCTTCGCTATGTTCTTTTCAATGTGAAGCGTTGCGTGCTGTGACTTGGTGTTGCTTCAAGTGCATCATTCTGCACACGGGATGCGCATGATTGCTTATAATACTTTGGGGAGACAAGGGGGCGTGGCCTAAGGGAATAGCACTCGTGATGTTAAGTGATGTTACCCCGCCATCGCTGATACAACCTTTAGCAGTCATGTTTTTGCTTCTTGAGAGAGAGAGAAAGTGTGTGTGTGTGTGTGTGTGTGTGAGCAATGGCGGTTCTAGGCGGGGGCCTGGGGGGCCAGTGCCCCTGCGACAACAAGCTTGGACCCCCTTGTGGCCCCTAAATGTGGAGTCAGTGTGAAATATTTTTTTATAGTGTGTCACGCATTGAGCATGACAGTCACTCGTTTCAGTCTTTTGTCTCACACTCCCGTCACACATTGTATTTCTCATGCGGAAAAACTATTAATAATATATTTAATATACGCAATTTCTCTGGCCGCGCCGCTCTCACGTGAGAATCAAGCGCGTCTCGCCTGGAGTTCAGCAGTCGACCCTGCTACGCATCAGCCAATCAAAAAAAGAGAAGTGCTACTACATTGGTTGTTAGTTTTATCTACAGTTACAAAAATCGGTATATACATTGTACTCCTCAAGCCGTACAACTTTCTAATACATAGTCATTAGCTCGGACCAAGAGGAAGTCAGATATTTTGGTCTGAATATGGTGAGCCTCTCTCTGAGCCTACGTCCCTGTATGGCAAGCCCTTTTAACATTTAAAAGCTAAGTTTGCCTGTCCGGAATTAACATTGTAGATATCAACAACGTCTTTCTGTCTAGTCGTTACACTTTGGATAGTTTGTATTATCATTTAAGATATCTGTAACATAATTGTGACTAGTCGAAATGACAGAGTATGGCAAGCCGCTTTAACATTTAATCATGAAAGGGCCAAAGCCTTCGGCACCGCCACCCGGGTGCCTTTAGGTAACTAAAGGAACCGGGGTTGCGGTGCCTCCGGCTTGGGCCCGCCATCGCTGCTCGCAGCTATATTATTATTATTCTTCTTACTCAAAATTTTCTGACTGCTACTCCTCCTAGAGCTTTAACTCTACAAACTCCAAACTCGGGTCAGACCTTCAGACTGTTCTGACTCGAGTTGCTATATCTTTTTAGACTGATTCGACTTTCAGATTTCTTAAAAATTAATATTAAAAATCATAAAAATCCCATTGACTTTCATTGCATCATGGTCAAATTGAGCCAAGACTACGGTGGCCCAATAGCGTACAACAAAAACTCAAATCTAAATTCCCTGAAGCCCTAGACTCAATTAAACTACCATTCTATATGTACTAATGAACTTCTCATGCTCTATCTATCTATCTATCTATCTATCTATCTATCTATCTATCTATCTATCTATCTATCTATCTATCTATCTATCTATCTATCTACCTAATCTTTCTTTCTTTCTTTCTAACAAATCTATCCATCTTTCTTTCTAACAAATCTATCCATCTTTCTTTCTACCTAACTAATCTATCCATCTTTCTTTCTAACAAATCTATCATTCTTTCTTTCTAACTAATATATCCATCTTTCTTTCTAACAAATCTATCGTTCTTTCTTTCTAACTAATCTATCCATCTTTCTTTCTAACTAATCTATCCATCTTTCTTTCTAACAAATCTATCGTTCTTTCTTTCTAACTAATCTATCCATCTTTCTTTCTAACTAATCTATCCATTTTTCTTTCTAACTAATCTATCCATCTTTCTTTCTAACTAATCTATCCATCTTTCTTTCTAACAAATCTATCCATCTTTCTTTCTAACAAATCTATCCATCTTTCTTTCTAACTAACTAATCTATCCATCTTTCTTTCTAACAAATATATCCATTTTTCTTTCTTTCTAACTGATCTATCCATCTTTCTTTCTAACTAATCTATCCATCTTTCTTTCTAACTAATCTATCCATCTTTCTTTCTAACAAATCTATCGTTCTTTCTTTCTAACTAATCTATCCATCTTTCTTTCTAACTAATCTATCCATTTTTCTTTCTAACTAATCTATCCATCTTTCTTTCTAACTAATCTATCCATCTTTCTTTCTAACAAATCTATCCATCTTTCTTTCTAACAAATCTATCCATCTTTCTTTCTAACTAACTAATCTATCCATCTTTCTTTCTAACAAATATATCCAGTTTTCTTTCTTTCTAACTGATCTATCCATCTTTCTTTCTAACTAATCCATCCATCTTTCTTTCTAACTAATCTATCCATCTTTCTTTCTAACAAATCTATCCATCTTTCTTTCTTTCTAACTAATCTATCCATCTTTCTTTCTAACAAATCTATCGTTCTTTCTTTCTAACTAATATATCCATCTTTCTTTCTAACTAATCTATCCATCTTTCTTTCTATCAAATCTATCGTTCTTTCTTTCTAACTAATCTATCCATCTTTCTTTCTAACTAATCTATCCATTTTTCTTTCTAACTAATCTATCCATCTTTCTTTCTAACTAATCTATCCATCTTTCTTTCTAACAAATCTATCCATCTTTCTTTCTAACAAATCTATCCATCTTTCTTTCTAACAAATCTATCCATCTTTCTTTCTAACAAATATATCCATTTTTCTTTCTTTCTAACTGATCTATCCATCTTTCTTTCTAACTAATCTATCCATCTTTCTTTCTTTCTAACTAATCTATCCATCTTTCTTTCTAACTAATCTATCCATCTTTCTTTCTAACAAATCTATCCATCTTTCTTTCTAACAAATCTATCTATCCATCTTTCTTTCTAACAAATCTATCCATCTTTCTTTCTAACAAATCTATCGTTCTTTCTTTCTAACTAATCTATCCATCTTTCTTTCTAACAAATCTATCCATCTTTCTTTCTTTCTAACTAATCTATCCATCTTTCTTTCCAACAAATCTATCCATCTTTCTTTCTAACAAATCTATCCATCTTTCTTTCTTTCTAACAAATCTATCCATCTTTCTTTCTAACTAACTAATCTATCCATCTTTCTTTCTAACAAATCTATCCATTTTTCTTTCTTTCTAACTAATCTATCCATCTTTCTTTCTAACAAATCTATCCATCTTTCTTTCTTTCTAACAAATCTATCCATCTTTCTTTCTAACTAATCTATCCATCTTTCTTTCTAACTAACTAATCTATCCATCTTTCTTTCTAACAAATCTATCCATTTTTCTTTCTTTCTAACTAATCTATCCATCTTTCTTTCTAACTAATCTATCCATCTTTCTTTCTAACAAATCTATCCATCTTTCTTTCTTTCTAACTAATCTATCCATCTTTCTTTCTAACAAATCTATCCATCTTTCTTTCTAACTAATCTATCCATCTTTCTTTCTAACTAATCTATCCATCTTTCTTTCTAACAAATCTATCCATCTTTCTTTCTTTCTAACTAATATATCAATCTTTCTTTCTAACAAATCTATCCATCTTTCTTTCTAACAAATCTAACCATCTTTCTTTCTTTCTAACAAATCTATCCATCTTTCTTTCTTTCTAACTAATCTATCCATCTTTCTTTCTAACAAATCTATCCATCTTTCTTTCTAACAAATCTATCCATCTTTCTTTCTTTCTAACAAATCTATCCATCTTTCTTTCTTTCTAACTAATCTATCCATCTTTCTTTCTAACTAATCTATCCATCTTTCTTTCTAACTAATCTATCCATCTTTCTTTCTAACAAATCTATCCATCTTTCTTTCTTTCTAACAAATCTATCCATCTTTCTTTCTAACAAATCTATCCATCTTTCTTTCTTTCTAACTAATCTATCCATCTTTCTTTCTAACTAATCTATCCATCTTTCTTTCTAACTAATCTATCCATCTTTCTTTCTTTCTAACAAATCTATCCATCTTTCTTTCTAACTAATCTATCCATCTTTCTTTCTAACAAATCTATCGTTCTTTCTTTCTAACTAATCTATCCATCTTTCTTTCTAACAAATCTATCCATCTTTCTTTCTTTCTAACTAATCTATCCATCTTTCTTTCTAACAAATCTATCCATCTTTCTTTCTAACAAATCTATCCATCTTTCTTTCTTTCTAACAAATCTATCCATCTTTCTTTCTAACTAACTAATCTATCCATCTTTCTTTCTAACAAATCTATCCATTTTTCTTTCTTTCTAACTAATCTATCCATCTTTCTTTCTAACAAATCTATCCATCTTTCTTTCTTTCTAACAAATCTATCCATCTTTCTTTCTAACTAATCTATCCATCTTTCTTTCTAACTAATCTATCCATCTTTCTTTCTAACTAATCTATCCATCTTTCTTTCTAACAAATCTATCCATCTTTCTTTCTTTCTAACTAATCTATCCATCTTTCTTTCTAACAAATCTATCCATCTTTCTTTCTAACTAATCTATCCATCTTTCTTTCTAACTAATCTATCCATCTTTCTTTCTAACAAATCTATCCATCTTTCTTTCTTTCTAACTACTATATCAATCTTTCTTTCTAACAAATCTATCCATCTTTCTTTCTAACAAATCTAACCATCTTTCTTTCTTTCTAACAAATCTATCCATCTTTCTTTCTTTCTAACTAATCTATCCATCTTTCTTTCTAACAAATCTATCCATCTTTCTTTCTTTCTAACAAATCTATCCATCTTTCTTTCTTTCTAACTAATCTATCCATCTTTCTTTCTAACTAATCTATCCATCTTTCTTTCTAACAAATCTATCCATCTTTCTTTCTTTCTAACTAATCCATCCATCTTTCTTTCTAACAAATCTATCCATCTTTCTTTCTAACAAATCTATCCATCTTTCTTTCTTTCTAACTAATCTATCCATCTTTCTTTCTAACAAATCTATCCATCTTTCTTTCTAACAAATCTATTCATCTTTCTTTCTAACTAATCTATCCATCTTTCTTTCTAACTAATTTATCCATCTTTCTTTCTAACAAATCTATCCATCTTTCTTTCTAACAAATCTATCCATCTTTCTTTCTAACTAATCTATCCTTCTTTCTTTCTAACTAATCTATCCATCTTTCTTTCTAACAAATCTATCCATCTTTCTTTCTACCTAACTAATCTATCCATCTTTCTTTCTAACAAATCTATCGTTCTTTCTTTCTAACTAATCTATCCATCTTTCTTTCTAACTAATCTATCCATCTTTCTTTCTAACTAATCTATCCATCTTTCTTTCTACCTAACTAATCTATCCATCTTTCTTTCTAACTAATCTATCGTTCTTTCTTTCTAACTAATCTATCCATCTTTCTTTCTAACTAATCTATCCATCTTTCTTTCTACTTAACTAATCTATCCATCTTTCTTTCTAACAAATCTATCCATCTTTCTTTCTACCTAACTAATCTATCCATCTTTCTTTCTAACTAATCTATCCTTCTTTCTTTCTAACTAATCTATCCATCTTTCTTTCTAACAAATCTATCCATCTTTCTTTCTACCTAACTAATCTATCCATCTTTCTTTCTAACAAATCTATCGTTCTTTCTTTCTAACTAATCTATCCATCTTTCTTTCTAACTAATCTATCCATCTTTCTTTCTAACTAATCTATCCATCTTTCTTTCTACTTAACTAATCTATCCATCTTTCTTACTAACAAATCTATCCATCTTTCTAACTAATCTATCCATCTTTCTTTCTAACTAATCTCCATCTTTCTTTCTAACAAATCTATCCATCTTTCTTTCTACATAACTAATCTTCCCATCTTTATTTTTAACTAATCTATCCATCTTTCTTTCTAACAAATCTATCCATCTTTCTTTCTAACTAATCTATCCATCTTTCTTTCTAACAATTCTTTCTTTCTTTCTTTCTTTCTTTCTTTCTTTCTTTTTCTTTCTTTCTTTCTTTCTTTCTTTCTTTCTTTCTTTCTTTCTTTCTTTCTTTCTTTCTAACAATTCCATCTTTCTAACAATTCCAAATCTATACATCTTTCTTTCTAACAAATCTATCGTTCTTTCTTTCTACCTAAGTAATCTATCCATCTTTCTTTCTAACTAATCTATGCCTCTTTCTTTCTAACAATTCTTTCTTTCTTTCTTTCTTTCCTTCTTTCTTTCTTTCTTTCTTTCTTTCTTTCTTTCTTTCAAACAAATCTTTTTCTTTCTTTCTTTCTTTCTTTCTTTCTTTCTTTCTTTCTTTCTTTGTTTCTTTCTTTCTTTCTTGATGCTAATAACATGCTAATCATGTTAGCTTCTTGCTAAAAACATGCTAGCATGATGCTAGCTACATGCTAATCATGCTAGCATGATGCTAGCTACATGTTAATCATGCTAGCTTCTTGTTAAAAACATGCTAGCATGATGCATGCCAATCATGCTAGCATGATGCTAGCTACATGCTAATCATGCTAGCTTCTTGTTAAAAACATGCTAGCATGATGTTAGCAACATGCTAATCATGTTATTATGATGTTAGCTACATGCTAATCATGTTAGCATGATGTTAGCTACATGCTAATCATGCTAGCTTCTTGCTAAAAACATGCTAGCATGATGCTAACAACATGTTAATCATGCTAGCATGATGCTAGCTACATGTTAATCATGCTAGCTTCTTGCTAAAAACATGCTAGCATGATGCTAGCAACATGCTAATCATGTTATTATGATGTTAGCTACATGCTAATCATGTTAGCATGATGCTAGCTACATGCTAATCATGCTAGCTTCTTGCTAAAACATGCTAGCATGATGTTAGCAACATGTTAATCATGCTAGCATGATGCTAGCTACATGCTAATCATGCTAGCTTCTTGCTAAAAACATGCTAGCATGATGTTAGCAACATGCTAATCATGCTAGCTACATGCTAGTTATGCTTGCTTCTTGCTAAAAACATGTTAGCATGATGCTAGCAACATGCTAATCATGCTATTATGATGCTAGCTACATGCTAATCATGCTAGCTTCTTGTTAAAACATGCTAGCATGATGCTAGCAACCTGCTAATCATGCTAGCATGATGCTAGCTACATGTTAGTCATGCTAGCATGATGCTAGCAACATGCTAATCTTGCTATTATGATGCTAGCAACATGCTAATCACGCTAACAACATGCTAATCATCTTAACTACATGCTAATCATATTAGCATCAAGCTAGCTACATGCTAATCATGTTAGCTTCTTGCCAAAAACATCTATCTATCTATCTATCTATCTATCTATCTTTCTTTCTAACTAATCTATCTTTCTAACTAATCTTTCTTTCTTTCTTTCTAATTCCATCTTTAAAACTTCATTCAAACTTCAAGATTCTTCAAATGCTCTGGTCCGGCTTTCTCAAGCCAACTTAAAGTTTGTGTCATCAAACTTTTTTTTCTAGTTTATTATATTTTTCTTTTAATGTTGGAACTAATATGGTGAATTACCTAATCAGTGAGACAAGCCAGGATCCACACATCTTGGTGCTTGGGGACAAAGAGAAGTCCTACCAAGTTTTTATCATTTTCAACGGGGAGGTAATTGAAAATGAGACCATACTTCAAGCTGTGGATGTATGCTTCAAAATATTCTACATCTATGACATTAACTACACAAAGCCTTCTGCTCCAATTTGGGAGTTTTTACAGCATGCTGTAATATTCCTGGAGGAGTTCCTTCAATTCATTGTCACCTCCTTAAAAGCTTTGTTTTCAATACTGATCATCAGTAGGTCCAGTAGCCAAACACCATATCAAGGTGTTTATAACACAATAAATAAAGTGTACAGTATTTTAATAAGCGTGTTTATTTTTTATTGTTTTAAATGTTTGTACTGTATGTACAGATTTTTATTTTTTTGTGTGTGTTAGGCATACGTACATTTTAAATGTATGTACAGCATTTTTAATTGTTTTATTTATTTTTATTTTGTTTTTAATTTATGTACTCAATGTGCACAGATGTTTCAAATGTAATGTGCATATTTTAATATTCTCACATCATAATTGTTTGTTCTATTTATTATACAAATGTGTATATTTACATAGGCTCACTAATATTTATTACATTTGAAATTTAATACTTAAAATATTTTAAAACATATGTATTGTGTTAATACTCCAATAAAAAAATATTTGAAAACAATGTGTATTTTATTTTTTTTAAATAAGTAAAAATAAGGGTAATAATATATATTTATATATATAATATAAATATATATAATAATATATATATTTATTTATTACCCTTATTTTTACTTATTTAAAAATTACACATTGAAATACACATTGTTTTCAAATATTTTTTTAATTGGAGTATTAACACAATACATATGTTTTAAAATATTTTAAGTATTAAATTTCAAATGTTATTTTAACCCAACTAGTATTTAACCCATTGCACTGGGTTAAAATAACCCACAGTTGGGAAGGTGCTATACCAACCCATAGTTGGGTTATTCGTTGGTTATTTTTAGCCAACATTTTTAAGTGAGTAAATAATAGTTAAATACACCTAACATAAAGTGGGACCAGACATTCTACTAACTACTGTTTAAGTAACTGCAAATATATGTCAACTAACTCTCAGAATTAGTAGACTGTTAGGTGTTATGTTATGTGTTAGGGTTCGGGTTAGTAGAATAAGTTGACATACAGTAGTTGCAAAGTTACTTATAGTCAGTAGAATGTCTGTTGGGGGACTAATTATACTAATTATATACTAGTTAACTAGTACTAGTTAATTGTTAGTTGACATGTAGTTGACACAGTTAATTTTAGTTTGTGTAATATCGAGAGTGGGCAATTGAAATAAAGTATTACCAAATAATAAATTAAAAAACAATTAACTTAGCCAGCAGCCATATCACCCTGTACCCCAAGACTGGTTGCCCACTGAAGTTAAGCAGGGCTGAGCCTGGTTACTACCTGGAAAGCCAGGTTGCTGCTGGAAGAGGTGTTAGTGAGGCCAGCAGGAGGTGCTCACCCTGTGGTCTGTGTGGGTCCTAATGCCCCAGTATAGTAATGGGGATACTATACTGTCAAAGAGCACCGTCCTTCGGATGAGATGTTAAACCGAGGTCCTAAATCTCTGTGGTCATTAAAAATCCCAGGATGTCTTTCAAAAGAGTAGGGGTGTAACCCTGGCATCCTGGCCAAATTTGCCCAGTGGCCTCTGTCCATCATGGCCTCCTAATCATCCCCATCTATACCAATTGGCTTCATCACTGTCTCCTCTCCACCAGTAAGCTGGTGTGTGGTGAGCGTTCTGGCGCACTATGGGTGCTGTCGCATCATCCAGGTGGATGCTGCACACTGGTGGTGGTTGAGGAGATTCCCTTCTCTATGTAAAGCACTTTGAGTGCCGAGAAAAGCGCTATATAAATGTAATGAATTATTATTATTATTATAAATAAATATCTAAAGAACATGTAGTTGACAGAACACTAATTGTGTTCTTAAACACTAAAATGATGAGAATTTTACAAAATCAACACTAAAATGATGAAAATTCTACAAATAAAGTGTTTATTTAAAGGAATGGTAGGCAATTCCAGAGAGGTTAGCAATAACAAACTATTTTTGAAAACATAAGATTCCAACCTCCCTTCAGAGTGAATTCTAAAACCACACCTCATTCAAAACACAGCCAGAGCAGAGGCTACAAAGCGTCACAAGAGAATAACTAATACCTAAAAGTACATAACATTACAACAATAATAAACGTAAACAACTTACAGAACTCTACTTGTACCACCTGACGGCTGCAGATCATTTCTGTGTTGATAGTGTTGACATAGAAACGCATAAATCTGAGGATTTGAATAGCTCCAGAATAGCTAGAACGTCATGAGTTGCCATCTTGTAATTACGGTTATGGCATGCCGTGAAGGCAGGAAAAGCTTGTTATTTTGGTTCAGGAGGAACTGTAAAAGGCGGCTGATGTTTGTTGAAGAAGTTAGTGAAGACCATATGACATATGTGAAATATGAGGCATATGATGTGTAGGGGAAAAATTAAAAATCACTTGTGATCAGACTAAATATATTGGTTGTCAATTCCAGTCAAATAGTAATAGTCAATTAATGCAAACAGAAAAGAAAAATATATATATATATATAGTAGTAGGAGGGAATTTCCCATTCCTTGTTTGCATCATGACCCTTACATGGGATGGGCTGGATGAGGTAATTAGGGCCGGTGTATTTAAGTGTGTAGATGGGAAGCCCTAAAACATAGGCTGTACCCGCCCCTCGTTCGGTTACCGGGATCACTATAGTCGAGTGATTGCTGTAGCTGTTTTAACGGCGTGCCCTCAGAGTCACGTCAATCGCTCATCTGAAAGATTAAGAACATCCGGGAATGCATCCGGACATCGTAACATGCGCGTAATTTTTGAGCGAACTCTTGGTAGTTACTTGGTAGTTACACCAGGATGGAACACGTCTTCCCATTTTTTTGTTTTGTTTTCTGTGCACACTTAAATGGTTGAGAGCACATTCTTTTTTTACAGCTAGGTTGCCACCCCCAAGGTAAACTTTAGCGTTGTTATTTTTGTTTTGTTATTATTTTATTTTCTTTGTCTTATTTTGTGGAAATAGTTTATATATTTTTTTGTTTATGAGGTTTGATGTGATTCTGTGTTTAGATCAGTATGTCAGAAGAATGTCTTGATTTAACATGTCACATAAATGTGTCAGTATTTCTACCATGCTTAAAAGATGCCAGCAGATTAACCTAAATAAATCTCAGGCCTTGTATTTGTATGCTCCCCCTGAAGCTGATTTGAGTTCCCCGTTCCGTCTAGCTCCCTCTGGTTTTCAATATCTGGAAATAAATGTTACACCCGATCTGTGTGAATTTTTCAAAGCTAATTACACTCCATTAATTACCAAAATTAGCCAGGACTTGTCCGACTGGTCAAATCTCCCCATTTCATTTCTGTTCATTCTGTTCAAGTTCATTCTGTTCAAGTTAAATTCTAACAAATCAAAATTCATCTGGAGTAAAAAAAAGCCTAGACTCAAATTTTCTACAGTACTTTAATGAAACCCAGGGAACTGGGAGGGGTCTCACTACCGAACTTCCAGTTACATTTTTGGTCTGCTCAGATAAAAAAAATATGATAAACTGGTTTCTTAATAGAATGGATTCACGTTGGGTAGGAATTGACTCTTCAAGATGTTTCCCAAACTTGTTATGCACTTTACCATTTATTCACAGTGTACATAAAATCGAATCAGTATCCAATATTTATACGGTATCAAACACTCTCCTGGCTTGGAAAGACGTTTTGAAGTATCTGAATATTCATTATACTTTATCTTTAAAATCTCCTATTTCATTCAACCATGACCTACCCCCTGCTATTCAGAACATTGGTCTTCGATCATGGAGACTGAGGGGAATTTTGGAGCTGGACCAGTTATTTGACAAGGGCAATCTAAAATCGTTTCAGTTGTTAAAACAGCAATTTAACTTGCACAATAATGATTTCTATAAATTCTTTTGCAACTACAACATTTTCTGGAATCTCTTTTAAAGGACAATAGAATACGTTTTGATCTTTCTGATATAGAAAAACAATTGCATTCTTCAATTTCCCTCAAAAGGAAGATTTCTGCTTTTTATACCATATTATCTAATGTCAGACCTTCCTCCTTTGACCCTCTGAAACTGATATGGGAAAAAGACGTTGAAACAAATTTCAGTGATGAGGCGTGGCTATCGATCTGCTCTGGTGTCTTTTTTAGAGGAGCCTCTATATTGAATCACAAGCAAAACTTTAAGTTCATTTACAGGACTTATTTAACACCGGCTCGTCTTCATAAGTTTTCCCTAATGTCTCCCAATTGTGTTTCAAATGTAAATATAATATTGGTACAGTGATGCATATGTTTTGGAGCTGTGACATGATCAAGGTGTAGCTACTGGAAAGAAATACATAAAATTGTTCAGAGGATTATTGGTAAATCTTTTACTCTATCGCCGAGAATCTATCTCCTGAACTATAAAGCTGAATTGCACCTTAACCATGATCTAGAATGTGTTTCTATACATTTGTACCTACTTAGCGAGAAAATGTATACTCCTGTTGTGGTCCACTCCTCATCTCCCTTCTGTTAATATGTGGTTGAATCAAATTGCTATTTTTCTTCTTTTAGAAAAGCTAACTTGTGACTTACGCCGGAGGTCTAATGATTTCTGGCGTATTTGGTCCCCTCTTTGGAATTTTCTTGAGAATTTTTGTTGAATGCTTTAATTTTCTTCACTTGTTTTTGTGTTGTGTTTTATTTTTATTTATTTATTTATTTTTTGCTACTACCCTTCACTTGACCCTTTATTACCAGTTGATGGATGATTGTATGTGCTGCCATGAGACACCTGTACCATGGTTCTGATGTTGTAAAATTATTAAAAAAAAACAATTCTTCAAAAAAAAAAAAGAAAAAAAAGGTGCTAGCAGAATGGATTTCTTAACCAAATAAAATTACTAATTTGTTCATTGTACGAAGCGACTCTGTCTTTTCACTGCACCACCGAACCTGAGTTCCTTTCTTTACTTCCTTGGGTGAAACTCCTGAGGTGGCGTAGTCAGTGCTATTTGAATTAAAATATATTGAACGTATTGGCCAGGTTACATATATATAAATAAACTGTTTGTATTTAGGCTACAAACATGCTAACAAAGGATGTTTAAAATGTAATTTCCATGACAGAAACTGTGCTATGAAAAACACATACTGTAGGTTGAGATGTGAATGAAATATTCACTACAGTGTTTTCACACAAAAAAGGCTTAGTGAGTGTGAAAATTGTTGTTGTTGTTTTTTTTTTTTTTTTTTAATTTATTTTAATTTTCCTATTCCTAGTGGCCATAGTTGATAAACACACACACACACACACACACACACACACACACACACTGTGCAGGGTGCTACCATGTACATGTGGTGGGCTTGAGGCAAGAAGAGTGCAGTAATTAATGGAGTGTTAGAGAGTGTGTTTTGTGACAGGTGGTGTTGGTGCACTGCTCAGCTGTTCTTATGCATGTGAGAAAATGGACCCGACTCATGTCACCCCACACAGGACTGAGATTATGTACAAACACACAAGCACATCCAAGCAATGGTTGGTAAGTCCAACCATTATTGGACCTACACAGATATACACTGCATGCACACACAGCTCACCATATCTTTGCTATCTCCAGCAAAGGCTTGCTCCACGTACAATCTACCCACAGCATTCTCCATGTTGTTGTTCACATAGATGGCACACTGTCTCCAAACTGCTACTTCAGATGTAGTACCATAGATAGCCTAAGAGAGGTGGGATAAAGAGCATAAATGTTTTTAAAATTATGACAGTTAATTCACAGTTTGAATCTAACTTTTTTGGTCTTTACCTTTCTGAAAGCTTTTCTGGTTTCCCTGTATTGCCTGCTTAAACCAACCACCAGATTCATAACAAAACGCCACACCAGGTAGTTCTGTATGTCCCTGCACATACAATCACATGGTTTATATGTATACTGTATATTTTAAATTGGTTTAGTGTATTCAGGGAGCCCAGTTATTGAGACAGTTCTCTTTCGAGTGGAACTCAATGCTGCATTATGATGTTAACACAATGGGAATGCTTCTGTTTGAGCCGGCGTCTGAAGCACATGTGGAAAACAAGCCAATCACAGAGAAAGATCATGAGATATCAGTGTGCCATGAAGACCATAAATAGAAGCCCGAAAAATGTGTCATCAGATTCTTTGTCTCCCGGAAAGTCCACTGTGTGTGTTAGAAGTAAACAGAAAAAAAATCTAAATTTATTTTATTTTATTTTATTTATTTACTGTTTATTTGAATAGGGACAGATACAAAAAACATAGATTATTACATAAAGAACAATCCGATGCCTGTATCATAGTGTTAATAGCCAAGGCTAATTCGCAACACCAGTCCCTAGAAGGGCTTTTAACAATCAAGAGAAATACAGGAAAAAAAAAAAAAAATGACAGTGAATACAATAAAATGTCAAGAAACCAGTTAGCACCAATAAAAATGAGTTGATAAACACATTCACTCAAACTCACACAGATACACACCTCACATACACAACAATATACAATTTAATATGGCATGATCACACTGCTGCTGCCGTATGAACCAGTCTTTTGTTAGTTTTTTGATGGTGAACAGTTTAGTTAAGGTCTTTATATTTGTTGGAAGACAGTTCCACAGATTGGCTCCTTTCACAGAAAAAACATTTTGGGCAAAAGAAGTTTTAAAAAATGGAACTTTACAGTCTGTGTAGTAGCTCTTGTTGATCTGGAGGGTTCGAGCCTGTTCACAAATTTACAGGTGCAAGTCCAGTTAAACATTTACTAAACAAATTAATATGTCTGAAATTAAAAAAATTGACAAAATTTAAGAATTTGTGGATTGCTATGTGTGTGTGGATCGGTCTCGTGCATTTGTGGATTGCTTTGTGTGTGTGTGGATCTGTCGCGTGCACTTGTGGATTGCTTTGTGTGTGTGGATCTCTCGCGTGCATTTGTGGATTGATTTGTGTGTGTGGATCTGTCGCATGCATTTGTGGATTGATTTGCATGTGTGGATTGCTTTATGTGTGTGTGTGGAACTGTCGCATGCATCTGTGGATTGATTTGCGTGTGTAGATCTCATGGTGTGCATTTGTGGATGGGTGCCTACGCATGCGGATCTCTCGCGTGCATTTGTGAAAGGTTTTGACACTGTTTTCACTCCATAGATACCTCCAAATTCACTGTAATCCAGTGACGACAATTCATCAAGAAACACAATAATAAACATCACACAAGGTGTGGATCAATAGGCGCTTTTCCACTGCATAGTACGGTACGGTACGGTTCGGTACGTCTCACTTGTGGTGCTTTTCCACTGCATGGTACGGTACAGTACGGTTCGCTTCAGGTCGCTTTAAATGGTACCTGGTCTGTTGAGGTTCCAAGCGTACCGTACCGGTACTAAAATGTGACGTGAAACACTGCAGATCACTGATTGGTCAGACAGAATCGTCACTACCAGCGTCACTACTAGCGTCATTGGATTTGCGACACGAGACACTTTTTTAGCAGTA
The DNA here is from genome assembly GCF_016745375.1 of Pimephales promelas. The sequence continues at coordinate 7,674,197 of NW_024121255.1, forward strand.
TTTTTGTTTTGCTGCCATCAGCCTCATTTTAAACACATTTTTCCGTCTAGCAGTTAAAAACAAATTTCTTACAGAAAGGGTTCAAATATTCTCAGAGATAACACAGCTTTGACATTCAAGGGTACATAAAACATTGCTTACGCCACACCGCACGGCTGCCTATCACAGCAAATATAAAGCAAAACTTTGCCAGCTGTTTGGACTTTCCTTTTGGTAGACCTGCCAGTCTCAGTCCACTAACAACCAGTTTGTGGACATGTCCCAGGAGAGTGAATTCAGTCCCAGCCATTTCCTGACGGCTTCAACTGTTTTATTATTCATGTCACGTAGGACATTTTGTGGAATGTGAATGTTTGCAAAGAGGTGTTGTATCTTTGCCAGCGCTACTTCTCTAATGGCCTCCAGTTTCATGACTACAGGTAGGGGAGAGGAGTCCATCAGATCAATCCTGTTCTTAAAGGCACACGATAACTCCTATACCTGTTCACCCCACTCACCTGCAATGTTGAATTTATGTCCAAGGTAGGCGTAAGTTTCAACACGAGAGTAGACCCTGATAGGCTTGCCCATTATTTTACCACTGGTTTCCACCACTCCGTCGTTCATAAAATGCTGCACATTTGGTATGTTTCACCTCCAGCTTAGACCACTGAAGGAATTCATCCGTTCTGGCCAGCATGTTTAGGATGACATTCTCCCTAGAGGACACTTCAACATCGTCAGCGTACCCCTGGACAGGGTTTGGGGATCTGGTATGTGGTGGTGCACACTAACAGATCCATTTCATCCACTGATTGATAGCCAGAATGAAGTTAACAGCACTCCATGGGCAGCCTGTTTTAATCCCCACCTCAAGAGGTATAGGCTTTGTAAGTTGTTTACCACAGATGACTTGCACAAAATATCCTCTGTACACATCCGTTATGATGTCCACAAAAGGTTCAGGTATATGGATCTCCTCTAATGCATTAAGCAGCAGTTTGTGAGATAATGTCCCAAAGGCATCTCTGAAGTCCAGGAATACTATATAAATTTTACATGATTCATGTTTAAAATCGTCAATTCCAGTTTTCAGGCAGAATGGTCATTCATACCCTGTCTGTCTATATAGGCTTTCTGTTTGGGTGAGAAAATGCCTGCATCCACAAGCCATGGAAGGATTCAGGCAAGCAGGCATTTCATAAACACCTTATAGACAGTGGGAAGGAGAGATATGTCTCTCCATGTAGATGGATCACTTGGGATGTTGTCTTTCTTTGGAATTCTATGGACAAGGTCCCCCTTCCATGAATCTGGTACTTTCCCATTAATCAAACATGTGTTAAATATACAGGTGAGTATATGGGTAGACCAGTGTTTTGTGGCTTTCAGGGTCTCATATTTTACTCCATCATATCCATAGGCTTTGTTATTTGGCAAGTGAGTCAGAACTTTGTCTACTTCGTCAAGAGTAAAATTAGCCGTCGATGGATAATGAATTAGAGCAGGGTTCTCTATGTTGGTGGACCAAGGGGGCGTGGCCAATGTGTGAGACGGGAGTGATTTACATTTGTCCATGTAATACTTATGCATGTCACTGATGTCATTAATAGTGGGTGAAGGGGAAGGAAATGTACTATTATTAAGAATAATCTCAATAGCTTTAGACCTGCGATGTTGCCATAGGTACGATCATTTTTCTCCACTTATCGTCCTTGGCTGCCTGTGGTAAGTGACGGCTGGATGATGTCTCTCACGAAGATCAGCTGTTGCTCAATCCAGGAAGCAATGGAGACCGATGTTAATTCCACTGGATGTTTATCGCTCAAGTGGAAATTTTTCAAGATACGTGACACGTATTTCAGGAGTGGCAATCCAAACTCCCTCCTGTTGGCCCGCCTCACACGGAATACTCCGTTTTGAAAGAATACTCCGGAAAGAATGGATGCGACCCTACTCCAGACCCTACACGTACACACGCACACACACACACACTCACAAAACCGGTGCTTGAGGCTTACTAGTGGGCATCCAGCGACTCGGGCCTGAGTATCCACCTAATCCACACCAAACCCGTGCACAGCAACACAATCAACATAGCAATGGTCACACTGTGGAGGTACACTACACACACACACACACACACCAAAAAGGGCCCACCGCCTCGAGCATGCTGACCCCACCGTCAGTACTCAGCTCCTCAACAGATAACAAGGACAGAATAAAACAGAATTAACTGATTGTGGTTTCACACCATGAATCATACAAACAACAATGACAGAAATGAAATATGGTTGCAAAAACAACAGTAATCCTAATAAAAGAAAAAAAACAAAAAGACAAATGAAATAACTTTACAAAACGACAATAATGCTGGTCAATGAAATAAACAAAAAAGAAACAAATTAGCTCAGCAAAACAAGGGTAGTAAACAAAAAAGAAAGATACTTTACAGAACAACAATAATGCTAAGAAATGAAATAAACAAAGAGGCACAGGAAGCAACGTCAGAAAACAACAACAATGCTAGTAAATAAAATGACAAAAAAAACTTTTAAGAGACAAGGACACAAGCCCTCAACGATCAATAAATCACCTAGGGTAACGATCAATAAATCACGTGTGTTATCCTCATCCGAGGATAACACAAATCTGAGGGCAGAAACCTAGTCGGCCACACGAATGACCGTCGATGCAGTTTTCTTGGAATGATGAGCTCAGTCTATTATCTTGGACTCGGCGACAAGTTTAGCATGTACAAGTGATATGTATAAACAACATTTAAGCAGAGCAGCAGTTGCCCTAGGGCCGGCCGCAAATGCTTCCTTGCTATGGTAGCTATCCCTAAAACACAAAATAATAGTTCTATTAAGCTACCACCAAATTAAAGCAACCACATTTCCCAACTGGAGAAAAACTTACAGACACATGACAGACATGACAAGGCACCGTGTGCGAGTCAACAGCGGTAACACATGCCGTTCAATCCGATGGAAACAAATGGGATAGCCGAAAAAACAGCAAGGAGTTCTATGACAACTCGGAATCACACATAAACCACCAGCAAACTAGCAACAGTACAACATTTGTGAAAGACTTCTACATACCTGCGACACTACCAAAAACTGGGTGAACCCAAACAACACAAGCCTCCAGCGTCATGCACTGCCCCCAAGGGGAACGCTCGAGCTATAACATCCTTCTCCTGACATGATTGGCCACCAAGAACACACCACGAGCCAATCGTAGACCAGATAGGAACGGAAGGATAAAATCCACTATAATCAATGGGGAGGAGGGACTGGATTCAACCACAGTCCATCCTGCCGCATTTACAATAGACAGAAATAGATAAATAACATAACATAACATAAAACAGATAAAATGATCAATTTATAAAGGACAGAGATTACCCAAAAGCTAACCTGAACAAATGAGTCTTCACTTGCCCCCTAAAACTGTCCACATTCTCAGCAAACCTAATACTGGTCTGGTATGGCACCCAGACTAAGGAATGTCAAAGCATTCCTTAGTCTGGGTGCCATAGCGGTGAAGGCTCTATCCCCACGTCTTTAAATGAGTGCATGGTGTAGATAGCAGATTTTGGTTATTAGACCTGAGAGACCAGAGAGGGGTATGAACATTATTGATGTCAGCAAGATAAGCAGGGACCTGGCCATGAATAGCCCTATAGGTTATGGTTAGTATTTTAAATTGGAACCTGTAAGTTACAGGAAGCCAGTGAAGGGAGCAGAGTATCGGGGTAATATGGGTCCGCCTATTTGATCTAGTAAGTGACCTAGCATGGCATCAGACGAGCAATATAAGCAGTCCCACATAGCAACATTGTTTCTGCACAGATTCGGCCCACATCTGTCACTTTTGGCATGCAAATCTGGCCCACATGCAGCAATGACAGACAGCGCTTGGGTGGCCCACTCCTGTTTGCCAGATCTGGGCCAAAAGCAGGCCATAGCAATGCCACATGTCAGCCAAGAGCAAAGAAATAAACCAGAACTGGACTTTATCTGAGCCACAAAATCGGTGTATATTAAACATGGAGTCATCTCAACCTTAATAAGCCTGTTAACAAACAGAATCACTGAAGGAAAGAAGAGAATGGAAAAAGAGACAAGCAGAACAACTACAACTGACTTTAGACACAGTCTTACATGAAATCACCTGAAGAGAAAAGAAGACAATAAATCTGAAGATCTCAGCAGAGGAGGATTAAACAACTCCACTAACAGCATTACCAACTTCACTTATTACCAACCAGACTGACTTTATTTCTTTATTTCAGACTTCTACAGAAGATTTTTATTGAGAATCAACAGAGGTTTAAAGGTACCCTCTGGCATTTAAAATCAAATCATACACCATATTCCATACCAGATGGAGGCAGTATACCTTCAGAAAAACCTCTGCGGCCGCGCGCACTCATGTCTTCAAACAACACGGGCGCGTGCTGTGTTGCTCTGTCTCCCTCGTGCATATTAATCAAATAAATTGACACGATAGTAAAAGGTTGGAAGACCGCAGTTTCAAGTGGAGCATTTGGAGATTTTTATAGATTAGAGACTAAATTGATGTTGTCTCATAGACAAGTCGGTGCATTTCGACGATATGGGAAAATTAAAGCCCAGCCTATTATTTCTAGTTTTATGGTATTCGTTTTGTTCATATTACATTTTTATCATTAGTTTTAATTAATTTGACAGACAGCATTCCCTGATGTGTACCAAGCTTCTTTCAGAGCTTCCAACTCTCACAACACTTTTCACACACTCTCACGCCACACATCAATTTTGTCATGCACAGAAAAGGACATGGAGACCGATGTCAGCTCTCAGATTCTGTTAATTTTATTACGCAATTCAAACAATAAATACAGTTTTGGTGCTTTACACGACAGATCCCTAGCGCACGTGAACCGATCATCTCTACTAGCTAATGGTAAAAGAACACGAACACTGTTGAAAGATACAGCATGTTAACTTGCGAAAATATATTCCTCATGCATAATATCGACCAATCATTTTTTAACTCGTTCCTGAACTGAAATGTAGTAGTGGGCTGTATTTTCCACACGACATTCCATGACATCAGGTTCAAGCGGGTTCAAGTACACAAAAGCCACGCGACTTACTCGTGTACAGCAGTTTGGCTGGTGGTTATGTTGCTCGCCTGCATACCGCCTTCCATGGCCGAAACTGGTATTACGACACCTGCCGGGCCGGGGCTAGTAATTTAGCATGCTAATTCAGGTTAATATCTCGGCAGCACTATAACTTCTCATTTTTTTAATGACATCATCAACCTTATTTCTTCTCATTCTTTTGATGCGTGTAGCTCATTTTTGGAGATACCCCTCGCTGCAGACTGTAGCGCGGTGACGTCGCGTATTCACGTCACGTATGTACGTCACGTATGTACGTCACGTTTGTGTTACCAAGCATGTGCGCACGCGCAAATTACAGGCATTTGCGCACGCGCAGTCGCGCACGCAGTTCATTACAATCACTTCAGGCGATGGATTCGATGCCAGTAAGTCGATATGCATTATTTATGCTTTGACAATTGTTCTTTTGAGTTAATGGCTTTGAATTGTCTTAAAGTGATATGTAGAAGTCTTAGTTCGCCATTAAACAAATTAAGGCTTGAAATATGTCTTCAAATAAAGCAGAAAGGCGTAAATTAATGTAGTAATGTAGTTGATTGCTACATCCATTGCAAAAGAAATGTTCCTTAATATCAGATCGTACTGTAAAAGTTACATTCATGAATGTAGTGAATACTATACGTTATTTTAGTCAACTATAACCTTAGTTGTTTTTATCATTTAGACAGCATAACTTTTTTTTTAATTAGTTTATGTTGTTCATAAATAAAGAAAAGTCTCTTTACAGACAAAGCCAATAACTTTGTTTAAACAAAGTTATCGGCTTTGTCTGTAAAGAATCTTTATTTATTCAACAAAGTTATTGGCTTTGTATGTAAAGAGACTTTTCTTTATTTATGAACAACATAAATAATTTAAAAAAAGTTATGCTGTCTAAATGATAAAAACAACTAAGGTTATAGTTCACTAAAATAACATATACCTGTAGTATGCACTACATTCATGAATGTAACTTTTACAGTATGATCTGATATTAATGTTGATATAACAACATTTCTTTTGCAATGGATGTAACAATCAACTTCATTACTTCATTAATTTACGTCTTTCTGCTCTATTTAAAGACATATTTCAAACTTATATAGATATACATACCTTTCTTTGAAGTAAAAGAATTGAAAGTGGGGGTAAATCACATTATGAAATAAATGTTTTTCTCAAACACTTTGGCCACAATTATTGGCACCTGTTTATTAAATGCTTTTTGCAATCTCCTTTTGCCAATATACCAGAGTCTTCTACTGTAATGCCTGATGAGTTTTGAGAACACCTGACCTGAGATCAGAGAATTTTTTACTTTTTGCTTTCTGACCCCAAGACTCAACTAATCTCTGCAATTCTCCATCTGTGATCCTTGAAGAGTCTTTGGCCACTCAAACTTTCACCCTCACCATCCATTAAGAAAATATACACACACATCCTCTTCCTGGCAGATTCCTAACATCTTTAGTTGATTATAACTTCTTATAATAATAACTTCTTAATTATTGCCTTGATGGTCAAAATGGGGATTTTCAGCTCTTTAGCTATTTTCTTACATCCACTTTCTATTTTGTGAAGCTCAACAATCTTTTGCTGCAAATCAGAACTATATTCTTTGGTTTTACTCATTGTTGTGGATGATGAAGGGGATTTGGCCTTTGTGCTTCTTCATATTTAAACTCCTGTGAATCAAGAAGTCATGGCTGGACACTTTCATGTTCCTAGTCACCCTGGTGTGCTAAATAAAGGTGAATATTAATGGGAATATACTTCAGAGATATTTTACCTGTAAAATATTCTGGGGGTGCCAATAATTGTGGCCAAAAGGTTTTGGAGAAAAACATTTCATTTTTTACAGCCAGTTTTGAACATATTATATCAATTGTGACCATGACTGCACACACACACACACACACACACACACACACACACACACACACACACATAATCATTGTACGACTCTGTATGTTAATGTCTTTCTTCGAAATGGTTCAATATTGTTTGTTCTGTATTTTATCAAAATTAGGTGTTTTAATGCATTTTCCAGACAATACAAGCAAGAGTTCCGAAGGGTGCGCTACTCGTTGGTTCTGTGCTTGCACTGTGATATACGAGGACTGCCCAGCTCGGTCTGTGTGATGGCAGAAGAGGAGTCCTGCGTGCATTTTATTCCGAGAAGGAGATTGAGGGCTATAATTGCTTAGTTGATTGTTTTTTTTTTTTTTTTTTTTTTTTCATTGATGGAGGGGAAATTCAAGCTGAATAGTGTGTGTGTGTGTGTGTGTGTGTGTGTGTGTGTCTGTCTGTCTCTGTGTGTCTGTCTGTACAGATGTATGAGATTATCTGTATTTGTACATTGTTCTTTTACACAATTATATTTGTTTTGAAATAAAAGTTATCACTGGTATGAGTTTATTTTTTTGAATTGGCATGCATAAAATTGGATACAGAGATTGACAATGTACTGTATGTAGTAGTTGGTTTAATGTTTTATGATAGCCTAATGCACAAAAATAAACCATTATAACTATCAAAAGTAAATAATGATTAAAATAAGAAATAAGGTGCCAGTGTTTACAATAATTTTGTCATTTTCAAAGTGAAGTGCAACAGAATGTGAAAATAAACTTTAAATAAAATACTACACAGATATTACTCAATATTCACTCTGAAATGTCAAATAAGTTTACCTTAAATCAGGCATAGTTAAAACTATGGATGCGTGCTGTACTTCTTTTTTCTGCTTTCATTATTACTTTAGAGTTTTTAATACATTAACATATATATATTTGATATGTCAAGTTCATAGACAGGGACGTCAAAACACGTGACGTAACCACGTAACGCGCATGCGTTGTCAACGCGATTTGGCGCATGCGCGGTAACACATACCTGACGTACGTACGTGACGTATGGTAGATACGTGACGTCACCGCGCTACAGTCTGCAGCGAGGAGTACTTGCATTTTTGGGATATTTTAACCTCAATTTTTACATAGGGCACCTTTAACTCTGTGTTTCATTTGAAGTCACCATAACATCAGAATCTCTGAAGGAGAAAATCGTAATTGGTTACCATTATGGAGATCAGTGTTTGCTTTAGTTGGGCTCTTGAGCCTTAAGTATTTTAGAATTTGTTCGGCTATTGTACTTGTGTTATTACAGCCAAATGAACAAAGAGAAAAGGTGATTTGATGGTGTTCGCTGTTTAACTTAGTCATTATTTCACGATCATTTTAGCTGAGTAGAGCCCAATTTCTGAGTTAAATTTACTTTTTTGTTACAACACTGTCTTTAAAAATAATAATATTCTTAACTTTTACAATGTAATCCAAATAATTTCTTAAAACTTAATTTTAAAAAAGACATCAAGAATCAGCCTGTGAATCTCAATAATGGTCACAATTATAAAGCATTTTGCAGTGTATTCTGGATGCCACCAATCAAAACTCATTCATGGCTCCCATCATGCATTGCTGTATGAATAACTAATGAGCTTATGTTCAGAGTTAATCTTTTTGTCACCATTGTTGAGATTCATAGGCTAATTCTTGATCTCTCTAGGTGCCTATCTGAAATATTTTTAAGTTTGTTTGTTTTTGTTTTTTTTGCAATTGATTTGATCATTTGGATTTAATAGACGTCCGGGGCGTGGAACACTGGACCAGCTCTATACTTTCTACAGGGTGCTGGAGAGTTCATGGGAGTTTGCCCAACCAGTCCACATGTGTTTTGTGGATTTGGAGAAGGCATTCAAATGTGTCCCCCGAGGCGGCCCGTGGAGGGTGCTCCGGGAATATGGGGTCCGGGGTCCTTTGCTAAGGGCTGTCCGGTCCCTGTATGACCGAAGCAAGAGCTTGGTTTGCATTGCCGGTAGTAAGTCAGACTTCTACCCAGTGCATGTTGGACTCCGGCAGGGCTGCCCTTTGTCGCAGAATTTCTAGGCGCAGCCAGGGGCCGGAGGGTGTCAGGTTTGGGGACCACACGATTTCGTCTCTTTGCGGATGATGTTGTCGTGTTGGCCCCTTCACACCAGGACCTTCAGCATGCACTGGGACTGTTTGCAGCCGAGTGTGAAGCGGCTTGGATGAAGATCAGCACCTCCAAATCCGAGGCCATGGTCCTCAGTCGGAAAAGGGTGGTTTGCTGACTTCAGGTTGGTGGAGAGATCCTTCCTCAAGTGGAGGAGTTTAAGTATCTTGGGGTTTTGTTCACAAGTGAGGGAAGGATGGAACGGGAGATTGACAGACGGATCGGTGCAGCTTCTGCAGTAATGCGGTCGATTACCCACACTGCTTCACCGGTCTGTTGTGGTGAAGAAGGAGATGAGCCGTAAGGCAAAGCTCTCGATTTACCGGCCAATTTACGTTCCTACTCTCACCTATGGTCATGAGCTTTGAGTCATGACCGAAAGCACAAGATAACCTCTGTTAATTCTCAATAAAATCTTCTGTAGAAGTCTGACAGAAAAAATGCAGTCTGGTTAGTAATAAATAATGCTGTCTTAGAGCAGATCTTCAGATTTAATGTCTTCTTTTCTCTTCAGGTGATTTCATCTAAGACTAAGGGGTCAAGGTCTTGAAATAATCGGCTTGTATCAATACTCCCTCTATGTTACGTCACTTGACCTTTCTCCGGCCAATGTGATGGCTTGTTTTCCACACGTGCTTCAGACACCAGCTCACGCAGAACTTTTCCATAATGTCACCGTCACAATGCAACATCTCATTCCCTCTCAGAGAACCGTTGTATGCGTAACCTGAGACGTTCTTCTGTATTTTTTTTGTGTACACATCTTTAAATTTTGCTGTATTTTTTAAAACAAAAAAATGAGTCAAGAAACTTTAAGATGTTAGTCACTATGATTTTTTTTCATAATAAATTAATTGTGCACATCATTATTTTTTGTGTGTAATCATGATCTTTAATCAAAAATTTTAATGTCCCCTTCCCCTCGCAATGACATCTCTGATGACATGAGCAAAGACCTAGCATTAAGGTTTTCCAATAGCCAGATGAGTTTTAAAACCTCTCCTCAAGCAAACTGTCCCTAACATGAAACAAATGCTGCAGTTAGCAAATGACATTGACGTCCTGATGGAAAAACTCAGGCCTTGTCCCACATTAAGTCGCCTCACTCTCTTTTTGTTCCATGCTGACTTTAAAAAGTGTTTCAAATTGTTTCTGATTCATTTGTCAAGGTTAGCACATTGACTTGTAGGATACAGCATCTCATTCAGTGTGCACATTTTGGAAATGTAGTTAGCCCATGCTGATATTCCATGTAAGAAAATTTACAAGCATAGTATGCACATCGTATAGAAATCTAGAAATGTAATATAATATAATATAGTGTGGTTCTATAGGAGGATCTTTGTTGACATCATTGTACGCATACACGAGTCGTTGGGTGGCAAGAAAACAATAGACTGACCGGCAGTAAAGACGCGACAAACACTTTCAAGAGAGTTAGCAGGCAAAATCCACAATATATACTAAATCCACTTTAATATCTGAGTCTGACGACCGGAGGAGGTTTGGAGAGAAGCTCAAAATTTGTATTGGTGACAAAATTGAAGTTATTCAAAGCCCATATGTGATTTGGGATGTCAAAAAACGTCGGTCCGACTCGCCCGTGTCTTGGCCACTATAATCTGCTGGGGAGACATTTATTCTTATTTAATAGAAACCCCTGGACCCTTCACTCATGAAAGATTAAAGGCTTTCAAAAGTCGGGAGGCCTATGATTATTTTGTTTCTCGAAAAGCTGGGCCGATCTTTTCTGCCAAACAGAAAGCAGTGATAGTGCTAAAAGCAACATGACATCATGACTTTTGCTTAAACATACACGCCACTTTCAAATCAAGTGGCGTGTTATCTTTATGCATTTTGAGCTATGCGTGTATGTCTCTGCCGTTAAATGAAGCGAAACGAAGCAAAATGTAGATCTACATCTGGGGAGTGATATTTTTTTCCTAGGATGGTAGGGTAAGACTCATAAATGGTATTAACCACAGTGACGGGTAGGTTTAGGTACGGGGTTGGGGTAGGTCATATTTATATACAGTAATCTAACATTAAGTCAATGGCATTCATAAACACGCCGAAAATAGATTATGCGTGTTGGAAATACGAATTAGCGTGTAATACATGCGCCATTTCATGAGATCAGTCTGTTAAAGCAGAGGTTAGACCTGGCCAAGCAAAGTCACAGCGTGATTCGCATCTCCCGTGGGTGATTGCAGAACGGAGAAATAATCACTGCTCACTACAAAGCCAGGTAAATCTTCATTGATCAGTGTTCTTATTTATCTATTTATTTAAAATGAAATGAAAAACTTTTTATCAGGCCCCCAACAAGCCATACAATCGACCACACAGCAAGAGTGAACCATCCTCTTCTCTAAATCCTCCTCCAAACGTGCAAAACAATCAAATTACAGGTATCTAGTGGTGTTTCTTGCCACACGATTCCCATGATGCAACGCAACAAACGTAAACAATGACGTCACAAAAGATCCTCCTATAGCAACGCGTTCTATACATTTTAAAAGCATATTCTAGACTAGAACACTAGAAAGAAAACGGTGCATGCAGTGAACTACCTCTTTGTGTACTTGGCAAGAACAGGATTGAGCCTCTTAAAGTAATTTGGGGCGTACACAATAACCTCCTCACTGTCTGTAATAGGAACACCAACTGTATCCATGATCTTGTTAGTAAAGAGCGTCCAGTTGAACACCTGAATAGGAGCAGTGCAGAACAAAATCTATTATTTAATTTATATGAGGATAAGAAAAAAATAATACTGTTCATTAAAGATCAAATGATTTAAATGATTTATATTATAGTATAAAATATAGAATTTTATGCAGTAGCATGCGTGGTAGCTTTTCTTCTTCTTCTTTTTTTTTACCCTGGAATCAAAGTCCAGGGTGAAGTTGTTGTTCAGGGTCTCCAGAGGCACCTTGTTATAAAGCAGAACCGGGTCGTTTCTGTCCTCTGGTGTGTCTGTGGCCTATGACAACAGGGAGAGCATGGATTTCAGTGCATTTCCTGGGATGTAAGGAGATACAAAAGGTTTTTGTCCAGTTTTCTTCTGCCATTCCAGTCCCTCCACTTTATATATACACAGCAGCCCAATCCCCTAATATTTTACTTCATTTTACTTCTTTATTTGTTTCTTCACATTGCTTCAATAGAGAATCAAATCTAGGACATGTAGAATGCTGTGTATACTCCTCTGAACCAACTCCACTGCTGTTGCATAAATCCATTTGCCACCGTAGCACCGTTGGGATTTTTACTGAGCATGAGCATTTAAATGGATTATTATTGTCAAGAAGAATATCTCAGAAGCAGTGTGGGTCTCACTTGAGCTCCAACACAAATAACTAGGCCTGTAATGCATACTGTGTAAACTGTAAAGGAATGAGCTCACTATCATAAAAGGTAAAAAAAAACTCACTGAGCGAAAGATGGCAGTGATGTTTTCCAAAGTTGTGCTGTACAGCCACTCTAGCCAATTGTTTCAGTGTGGAGCACAAACACAACATATGAGTGAAGCAAAGAAACACACTGTTCCTTGGGAAAGTTTTAATAAAATTATTTTCCATATTTAGCTTTTAAAAAGCACAAATGTTTTCATACATTTGTACAGTACAAATTTGGTACAGTATTTAAAATGAAATAAAAAAGTAAATAAAATTGAATGGTCCCTTTCTTTCTAGCCCCTGGATTTACACCACATGGTAAAAAGTTTGTGGAAACCTGAACATCACATCACATGAACATCAGGTTTATGTTCAGATTTCATGGTCTTAGGTTTGTTCGGCTTGAACCGGCACAACACAGACCAATCGGTTTATGACATCAAAGCAGCGCAAGAGCGATTCAAAAGCATACAGAGCCGACTGCTCTGTAAACACTCTTGCGATACTTTGATCATACACTGATCAGTCTGTGCAGCACTGGTTCAAGTAGAACAAGTCTCTTGTGTCATTGTCTTTGTCATGTTTCCTGGTGTCATGTGATTCCCTGGCCCTCATCTGATCCTGCCATGTCTTCTGTGCTGTCATGTTGTCATTGACTACGTTTACATGCAGCCAATAACCCGTTCAAAACCGGGATATTAGCAATAACCCGGTCGCGAACGGCCATGTAAACACCGGCAAAAATCTGAATATTGCTCATATCCCGGATTTTAAAAGCCGGGATATTATACCTGGGGTACCCCTTTTCTAACCCTAATCTTTGGTCATGTAAACGCGCATTGGCATATCCCCATAGTGATTTGTGTTCTACGCGTGTTCTATTCGCAAGGAATCTTGGTCTTTTGAGTAAAGAAACTTCTTGGCGCATACAAAAATCCGCGCAGAGTATATCGGAAGTAAACATGGCGAGACCAGGTGAGACACAGCACAGCATACTTCTGGAGCGAGGTCAGTAATGTTACCGGCATCAAAGCGCAAAAAAGACGATCGCTATCTGCCCCGAACTATCCATTATCCGCAGTCTTGAGTTTCATGCCATACCTTTGTTTTATGTTTGATTTTGTTTTGAGTATTAATAAACTGTACTTGGGTTCTACAACTTGCCTTAAGTGGACTCCATGTTAAACACATGCCAAACATGAGGGCTTAAATACACAAAACACACCTGTGCACAATGAAACATTGAACCAATAGGCTTGTTCGACTTCAAGCAGCTCTGCGCAGACTGATCGGTGGCTGACTTGAAGCAGTGCATGCTGGTTAGAAATTTTGTCCGACTTGATGCAGCGCTGACTCCACATGACTTTGACGTATGCTATCAAAGTACCGCGAGAGCGTTTCGAGAGTAGCCGGAGGATTCAGCCAGCACATATTCTCAAGAGCGGCTGCACAAGCTCTGATGACAACACAGCTGTTCCACGATTCTCCGGATTCACCGCATGACAACGATCACGTGCGTTTCGTGTTTATTCTCACACTTTTAGTTCCACTAAAGCTCAGAAATCAGTCTTTTATAACAGTAAACTGTCTTTTCATATAGTGGCGATGTTATATTGTGTCATGTTAAGCTAAATAAAACTGATTAAAAAACGTTGACTCCACTTCATTGATATAGGCTTATTTTAAACTTTATTCTAGTTCAAACCATAGACTGTAGGTGGGGGTTGGTTGCATGACACTTGCACTCGTAAAGTCTCTCGCTCGCTTTCCCTCTCTGAGAGTGTGCACACAAACTGTGTTTGGAGCATAATCTCTGTCTCGCGTGCACGCTCACTCTACAATCCGGGAGAATTTAACTAATTTGCGCCATTACTACTCGATCACGAGTTGATCATCAGGTAGATAAGTAGATATATAGAAAAACTCATATTCCAGGCATTTGACCGACCAGGTTCACACTTCAGCGTGAGAAATCAGGGGTGTGGCGTGTGAAACCAATCAAATGCGGGTGTCTCACAGCCAATGCGTGAGAGTTGGCAGCTATAAAAGTTGCCTTACGTTTGCTAACATGGAAAAATTAGGCTCTTGCAGCATATATTATTGAACATCTGGTGATATTTAAGTGCTGCATTTACTATTAATCTTCTCAATAGATTGAAAGGTGTTGATTACTACAGTATATCAGGTCTGTTAAGACAGCAGAATTTTAGAAGCTTTTCATGCTTACGTTAGCAATTTCCTTTTCCATCATCATTACCCGGGCAACCTCTTGCTTGATATTAGTGTCATTAACCTTCAGACCCCGGTCAGTTCGGATAAGCTTTGCCAAGTCAGTCATGAAGTTCTCATATGTTACACAGGCCTGAGAAAAACAAAAACAAATTGAAAACACATGAGTGCTAAATTCAATACCTGTTAGCATGCACATGTTCTTAATTTATATGCAGTATGACAGCACCCATTTCCTGGCTTCACAGTTGTTTAGGAAGCATTTGTGCACTCTATAGGAAATTATTCAAGCTAATTCCTTCTTTCCTCTCATCCTCTGCTTTCCTGCTAAAGGTTATATAATAACCACTGATAATCTTTGAAATGCAAACAAAAGACAAGATCTTGATCCAAGTGTTTCCATCTGTTTTGGGGCAAATTGAGGCTCCCCCACTTTCTTTATTGCCTTTTTTGTTTCAAATTAACCAGGTCTGAAAAATATTAAAGGGAAATAGCACTTTTAAGTCTGAACTGTAACCGTAAATAACAATCAGTTTATGACAACAAACAGTTTGTATCTGAACAGTTCAAGAGTGACTGTTTCTCCAAGAGAAATGAAATGCAAATTGGAGAACCAGGAAGAAAGAACCAACAATTTAGTTTCTGAAAATCCACTTGTTCCTTTTTAACACGCAATTTTACCTCCTCGTATGGCCCAGTGCACACATAGTAGTCTCTTGAGGCAAGGCCAAGACTTGGCTGGTCGAACTGGCACAGAGAATAAAAACAAGAGTCAATCACACTTTCATTCCTAATTTGAAAATCCAATGCATCCACATGTAGCACCACCCTAATAAACCTGTATCAGTTACTCCAATTAAAAAAATTAACAGACCCATGAACAATAATACTGGTTTGTTTAAATTATGTGATAAGAAGTCTTTGGACTGACTTGGAGATACAGGTACAGGCTTGTAAAGAAAGTTTTTTTTTCTGCCATGGAGAAGTGTTTTAAACAAAACTAAACATGGATTTGTGTTTGTATGCAAAATAAGTAGTCTGTTGTCGAGCACACCTACATGAAGGATGTGTGCAGTGGAGTCTCGGTCATCTGTACCAATAAAAAGGCTAATTAGGACTTGCTTTCCATATTTTTCATTAAGTTTGGCTATGGCATGTTCTGCAATCCAATTCATTCCTGTAGAGGAGGAGAGAGGAAAAATTGGGATACAATGTACATATAAGGTAATTAGGGTTCGCTTTCAAGGGAACTTCGAGCTGCGTTAAGATGCGGTGGGAACGCTCTGCGTGATTGCGTTGTGCAGTACATGTATAAACAGTCCAATGGAAGAGCGAGATTTCATAGGCGGTGACGTCATAGACCAGGAAACTATAAAGCACCCCCGAAAACAGACCACGACAGCTTCTGTTGCTTTCAGCAAGCGCTCTCTGTATATCTGTCCTTGTCTATTTGAAGAGTTTGGTTCCAAAACGCGATAAACGCCATTTAAAAAAAAATGAGTCACTGCAAAAATCTGTATTGTATCTGGTCGGTCTTGAAAAGTCAATGTTTAATTTTACGCAAAATGCGATATCTGCCATGTTATTAGGTAATGTTTTCTCCCTTTCTTTCCAAACCGCGACAAACGCCAGTCTCCCTTCTCTGCAAAATGCAATACATCTGCTCAACCAATCACAATGCACCATTCCACGCAATGTAAACAGTAACGGCAGTGCTTTAACTCCGGCTTCCTAGGTTTGCTCAGAGCCGTTACTCATCTATTTTGTACTTTTCGATCAACAAACAAACAAAAAAATTAATAATTTTGACAGCATTGGTGAACCTGCGGAGGGTAAGGCATCCTGCATGGGTAAACGTGATATCGAAATCCAATCATTTATGTGAGATAAAGAAGATAAGGCACTGAGGAAATGGAGGAGGAAATGCCGGCTGTTGCTTGTTCTCACACGACAGCATCAAACTTCTGTCACGCTGACACACTGACCCCAGGGGATCTTTTGAAAAACGTTCAGTTGTTTTATTCAAAGTCAACGAAAACCGAGCAGGACCAAGCCATTTTACAGCTGATCGCCGTCAAAAAAATTCAGCGGCGACGTCCCAATCTTGACCACAGCGATATGCAGAAGTAACGTTAGATCATGCTTAATGAATCATAATTCATGATGATGTGCTCATCTTAGTTAATGTTTTAATTAAGGTGTTGTTCAACCATGAAGTCATGAATGAAAAACGTTGAACTGTTAAAAAAACTGTTGTTAGTTCCTGATGATATTAATGTATGAATTAATGTATAATTCATAATTCATAACCCTTAGAGTGTTACCGAATATTGTTATATTAAACAATGGATTTTTAGTATGCACAAGAAAACAAATCCAATGTGTATAAAATTTTATTTTGATTAATTGCATTTTGAAAAAAAATCTGTTTTTATAATAAATCTTTGAAAATCAAAACCTGGATTTAATTTTGTATTGTTATTATAACCTACAAATGCTATGTGAAAATTTGAAACAGAAAATAGTGGTTTTCATCTGCCCATTTTCTTGCTAAAGAAACGTCTCAGGTTACGTATGTAACCCTGGTTCCCTGAGAGGGAACAAGAGCTGCGTTTGGAACGCGATGGGAACGCTCTGCGTGATTGCGTCGTGAAGCACGTGTATAAACAGTCCAATGGAAGAACGAGACGTCATAGGCGATGACGTCATGACCAGGAAAACTATAAAGCACCCCAGAAAACAGACCGCATCAGCTTCTGAAAAGGCCTGAAGCAAGTCGATCACAGGCATGCAGGAAGTATGGCAGGCGAACGCACCTCTCGTTCCCTCTCAGGGAAACAGGGTTACATACGTAACCTGAGACGTTCCCTTTCAAGGGAACTCAAGCTGCATTTGGAACGCGGTGGGAACTCCATACCCACGACGCCATATGACAAATGCCTGTACTAAATAAAATAGCACACTAAGACAAAAGCACCCTAGACCCTGGAGTGGAGCCTAGGTACAAGTCATAAAAACGAACAAATGTATGCTGTGAGGACCAACCTGCCGCACTACAAATATCGTGCAAAGAAACCCCAGATATTAAGGCTTTCGAGGCTGCCATACTCCTAGTCGAGTGGGCGCGGACAGCTAAAGGTGAAGGCTGACCGGCCGCTTCGTAAGCAAGTGTAATAGCCTCAACTACCCACTTGCTCATAACCTGCTTGGAGGCAGGGCAACCTCTCTTAGTTGACCCGAAATAGACAAACAATTGATCTGATTTACGCCGCAGGGAAGCTCTGTGGACATAAGCATCCAAAGCCCGAACAGGGCACAACAGATTAAGCTTTTCCTGATCAGGAGAGAGAAAAGGTGGAGGACAAAAGGCCTGCAGAACTATAGGACCCGACACACTAGTGGGTACTTTAGGAATATAACCCGGCCTAGGGTGAAGAAAAGCTTTAACCATGCCAGGAGCAAATTCCAAGCACGAAGAAGCAACTGAAAGGGCTTGTAAATCACCTATTCTCTTAATAGAAGAAATAGCAATGAGAAACAAAGTCTTTAATGTAAGGAACTTTTCCGAAATCTCCTCAATGGGCTCAAAGGGAGCCAAAGCAAAGCCTTCCAGTACTACGGCCAAATCCCAGGCCAGTGTTCTCGTGCGCTGAGCAGGCCTAAGCCTCAAAGTGCCATGGAGAAACCGAACAATCAGGGGATCTCTCCCCAAAGATAAACCACCCAAAGGAGAGTGGTAGGCAGAAATAGCCGCCACATACACCTTCAAAGTGGATGGGGATAATCCAGCAGAAAACCGTTCTTGCAAAAAATCAAGTACTGTACCAATCGGGCAGCTAACAGGATTACAATTGCGTTCTACACACCAAGTAGAGAACAGTTTCCATTTAAAAGCGTACAGTCTTCTCGTGGAGGGAGCTCTAGATTGGAGTATGGTCTCCACGACCTCAGTCGAGAGACCTGACTCAATGAGCTCGGCCCCCTCAGGGGCCAAGCCCACAGTTTCCACAACTCCGGGCGAGGGTGATAAATTTAGCCCCCTGCTTGGGAAAGCAGGTCCCTCCTGATCGGAATCTCCCATGGAGAGCCATCTAGAAGAGACACTAGGTCCGAGAACCAGACTCGGGCCGGCCAGTGGATTCTCCCATGGAGAGCCGTCTAGAAGAGACACTAGGTCCGAGAACCAGACTCTGGCCGGCCAGTACGGGGCTACTAACAAAAGACTGACCCCTTCCTGGCGAACCCTCTCCAGAACTCCCGTAATCAGAGATATTGGGGGAAAAGCGTACAGGCGCGGCCTCGGCCAAACCTGACCCATCGCATCCAGTCCGAGAGGAGCTGGGTGCGTGAGGGAAAACCACATTCGACAATGAGTTGAATCTGATGATGTCAAAAGGTCTACCTGAGCATGACCAAATTTCTCCCACAGGAGCTCCACCACCTCGGGGTGAAGTCTCCACTCCCCGGGCCTCAGCCCCTGCCTTGACAGGATATTTTCTCCCTGATTCAGATGCCCTGGAATAAAAACTGCCCTGAGAGACAGCAATTTCTCCGGAATATTCCGGAATATCTCCGGAAGATTCCGAAAGACAGCAATTTCTTTCGGAATCTCCCATGGAGAGCCGTCTAGAAGAGACACTAGGTCCGAGAACCAGACTCGGGCCGGCCAGTACGGGGCTACTAACAAAAGAGTGACCCCTTCCTGGCGAACCCTCTCCAGAACTCCCGGAATCAGAGATATTGGGGGAAAAGCATACAGGCACAGCCTCTGCCAAACCTGACCCATCGCATCCAGTCCGAGAGGACCTGGGTGCGTGAGGGAAAACCACATTCTACAATGAGTTGAATCTGATGATGTGAAAAGGTCTACCTGAGCATGACCAAATTTCTCCCACAGGAGCTCCACCACCTCGGGGTGAAGTCTCCACTCCCCGGGCCTCAGCCCCTGCCTTGACAGGATATTTTCTCCCTGATTCAGATGCCCTGGAATAAAAACTGCCCTGAGAGACAGCAATTTCTCCGGAATATTCCGGAATATCTCCGGAAGATTCCGAAAGACAGCAATTTCTTTCGGAATCTCCCATGGAGAGCCGTCTAGAAGAGACACTAGGTCCGAGAACCAGACTCGGGCCGGCCAGTACGGGGCTACTAACAAAAGAGTGACCCCTTCCTGGCGAACCCTCTCCAGAACTCCCGGAATCAGAGATATTGGGGGAAAAGCATACAGGCGCAGCCTCTGCCAAACCTGACCCATCGCATCCAGTCCGAGAGGACCTGGGTGTGTGAGGGAAAACCACATTCTACAATGAGTTGAATCTGATGATGTGAAAAGGTCTACCTGAGCATGACCAAATTTCTCCCACAGGAGCTCCACCACCTCGGGGTGAAGTCTCCACTCCCCGGGCCTCAGCCCCTGCCTTGACAGGATATTTGCTCCCTGATTCAGATGCCCTGGAATAAAAACTGCCCTGAGAGACAGCAATTTCCCTTAGGCCCACAGAAGGATCTGATGAGCCAATTTGCAGAGGTGACGTGACCTCAGACCCCCATGATGGTTTATGTACCAGACCACCGATGTATTGTCCATGCGGACAAGCACATGGTGGCCTCTCAGGTCTGGCAGGAAGTGCTTGAGAGCTAGAAACACCGTCATCATTTCCAAACGATTTGTGCCAGGAAACCTGATGGTCCTGCCAAAGACCTCTCGCCGAGCGACCACTCATGATTGCCCCCCACCCTGTGAGGGAAGCATCCGTCGAAAGCAAAATGCGTCGACAAGAAGCCCCCAACACTGGGCCCTGGGCGAGGAACCAAGGTTTGCTTCACATGACCAAGGCACGAAGGCAGCGCCGCATGACCTTGATCAAGCGAAACGGATTTCCCCTCGGGGAAAACCCCTTGGTCCTGAGCCACCACTGCAGGGGTCTCATGTACAGAAAGCCAAAAGTGATAACGTTGGACGCAGCTGCCATGAGACACAACAGTCTTTGAAACTGTTTCACAGTGAGTGACCGGCCTAGTTTCACCCCTTTTACGGCTGAGAGAATCGATGAAATACGCGCTGGAGACAACTGTGCCCGCATCGTTGTTGAATCCCACACTAAACCCAGAAAGTTCGTCCTCTGAGATGGGAGGAGAACACTCTTCTTGGCGTTGAGCCTCAGCCCTAGCCGTTTCAAATGGGACAGAACCGCATCTCGATGCCGAACTGCCATCTGCTCTGAGTGAGCTAAAATCAGCCAATCGTCGATGTAATTTAACACACGGATGCCCTGGAGTCTGAGAGGAGCCAGGGCTGCATCCATGCATTTCGTGAAAGTGCGGGGTGATAACCCTAGGCCGAACGGAAGAACCCGATATTGGTACGCTTCGCCCCCGAAAGCGAACCTCAGGAACTTCCTGTGATGAAGATGGATGGAAATATGAAAATAAGCGTCCTTCAAGTCTATCGTCACAAACTGTGACACTATCTGTTTGAGTGTAAGCATCTTGAACTTGAGTTTCTAAACTGTGTGGTTTAAAAGACGCAGGTCTAGAATAGGACGCAACCCCCCATCCTTTTTTGGAACAATAAAGTAGCGGCTGTAAAACCCTGACTCTCTGCTGGGAGGAGGAACCCTCTCTATAGCTCCTTTTTGCAGAAGTGTCAGTACTTCCTGCTCCCTGACCAGAGCCTGCTCAGAGTTCACAACGGTGGGAAGAACCCCTATAAACCTGGGCGGACGAGAACCGAACTGAATTCTGTAACCCGAATGTATAATCTGCAGGACCCAATGAGATACATTTGGCAGAAGTTTCCACGCTGCCAAAAAATCTACTAAGGGTACCAGTCTCTCGAGACTGGCCTCTGGATTTAATTGAACAGCCACTTCGGTGTCCTGAAGCGGATAACCGACAGGGAACAACCGACTTGACTGTTCTATGACCTTCCTCGGAGGATCGTCTGGGGATGCAGACACCTTGGTGCCCTGAAACGGATAACCGGCAGGGAACAACCGAACTGACGGCGCTGCGACTCCCCTCAGAGAGTCGCTCCCCAGAGGGCACAGAGGAGAAACGATTCCTCAAAACCGTTTCTCCCCGGAGGGGACCACCCTCAGAAGCCTAACAGCCTTGGCGTCAGGACTTCTTCTTAGCCGAAGGTTTCTTAGAGACAATGACAGTCCTCAGATCTGACCTGTCTCTAATAGGCTTCGACTGCGAACGCCAGCCCACCCCCCCTTTGCCTGAGGAGGAGCCAGAAAAGCGACGGTTTCTTTTTGCTGTTTGCTCTGGATGGCAAAAATATCTCGTCTAATAAACTCTTTTTATTTATGCAAACATCCTGTTCTCCTGTTTCTGGCCACTCAATATTTAATCTAGAAACAGCACGAGTTAAAACCTCCATAAACTCCTCATCTACAAGTGATTTATGATATGGTTTCGTGTGTTCATGTTCACTTGCATCAATACTGACGACATCCAATTCCTCAGAACTGGATAGTCGCAGAGTTTGTGCCTCATCCCGGGAAGAAAAAGCGCAGCGAGTGCTTCTCCCTGAGATAAGGCACTAGATCCAACAGGTAAGGGCAGAGAAAGGGCAGAGCCCATCTCAAACCCCGCTGTTAGATCCATTTGCGATCCCCAAGACAAGCGCCGACGCTGTGCCTCGGCAGTAGCGGGACCCTCGCCTTGGGGAGCGCGCACCGAAGCGTCCTCTTCAAAGAACGCCCGGCGAGAGCGGAGCGTCTTCACAGACAGCTTCTCGCAATGCTCACAGTCAGCTCCCTCGAGAACTGACTGGGCATGCTCCACTCCCAAACAAGCAACACAAAGTTGATGTGTGTCCCCACCTGTGATGAAACGAGGGCAGGGAACAACACAACGTTTGTATTCTTGTTTAGCCATTATATTATATATTGTGAACAGACAGACAACAATAAATCAGACAGGGACAATTTCATACAGAGAGCGCTTGTGAAGGCACAGAAGCTGATGCGGTCTGTTTTCTGGGGTGCTTTATAGTTTTCCTGGTCATGACGTCATCGCCCATGATGTCTCGTTCTTCCATTGGACTGTTTATACACCTGCTTCACGACGCAATCACACAGAGCGTTCCCATCGCGTTCCAAACACAGCTTGAGTTCCCTTGAAAGGGAAACACAATTTTACTCAAATTCATCAAAACGGATTTATAGCGTTTTGCAACCAAACTCTTCATTTATTGTTGTTTGTCAAGCCCAGCATTCATTATTATGGTGAGCAAGCAAGTTTTAGACGTTGTGTTGTTTCCTGCCATCGTTATATCACAGGTGGGGATACACATGCTTTTTGTTGCTGTTTGGGAGTGGAGCATGCCAGCAGTCAGTTCTCAAGGGAGAGTTCTCGGGTTAAAGAGACGCTTGCGAGCTTTCTTTCTCCCGAGTCGGCATCATCATTATTAACCCCGACGTTACCCACCAGCCATCTTAAATAATGAATACATTTTTTATTAGGCAGTGGTCACAGTCTAGCCAATTAGAGACATGCAAGATCTGAGGACTGTTTTATCTCTAAAATAGCTTGGACAAAGAAGAAGCCCTGACACCAAGGCGATCAGGATTCTAAGGGTGGTCCCCTCTGGGGTAGGGATGGTTTTGAGAAAACGTTTCTCCTCAGCACCCTTTGGGGTGCGACTCTCTGAGGAGGGTCGCAGCATTGCCAGTTCAGTTTCCCTGCTGGTTCGCCGTTTCATGGCACCAAGGTGTCAGTGTCCCCAAACAAGCCTTCAAATTAAAAAAAAGAACAGTCAGTTCGGTTTCCCTGCCGGTTCGCCGTTTCAGGGCGCCGAGGTGCCTGCTTTTTCCAACGATCCTCTGAGGAGGGTCGTAGGAACTAAGCTAGTTAGAGGTTCAACCAAATCCAGAGGCCAGGCCCAGAGTTGGGGGCTTCTTGTCGACGCAAAATGCTATCGACGGATGCTTCCCTCACGAGTTGGGAGTGATCATGAGTGGTCGCTCTGCGAATGGTATTTGGCAGGACCATCTACCTTTTAGCACATAATTGGCTAAAAGTGATGGCGGTATTCTCGAAAATCTCAATACTTCTTGCCAGACCAGAACACACTGATGGTCTCGTATATCGGAGCAGATATCCTGTTGAGGCAGGGGCTGAGGCCCAAGGAATGGAGACTTCACCTCGAGGCGGTGGAGCTTCTTAGGGAGAACTTTAGTCAAACTAAAGTCAAGTCGACCTTTCACATCGTTTGAACAACACATTGCTCTATTGCCTCACACATCCAGCTCTGCTTGGACTGGATGTGATGTATTAGGTGTGGTTAACACTACACCGGTACGCATTTCCCAATATCTTTGCTCCCGGGACTTCACCCTCATTTGGAATTTTAGATACTGTGGGCTCGGCCTCTGAGGGGGCCCGGCTCATAGAATCCGGTCTCTCGACTGAGGCTGTTGAGACCATTCTCCAATCCAGAGCTCCTTCCATGAGAAAACTATATGCATTTAAATGGAAATTATTCTCAACCTGGTGTGGTGAATGTCACCAAGATCCTCTTAACTGAACTGTTGGTACAGTTCTTGATTTCTTGTAAGACCGTTTCTCTGTTGGATTATCTCCTTCTACCTTAAAGGTTTACGTGGCGGCTATATCAGCCTACCACATTAGAGATCCTCTAATTACTTGTTTTTCTCTGTGGTACATTGAGGTTGAGACCTGCACTGCACTGCACTGTTTCATTTATTAAGAGATTAGGAGATTTGCATGCCCTGTCGGTTGCTCCTTTATGCCTGGATTTTGCACCTGGTATGGTGAAAGTATTTCTATACCCTAGACCGGGTTATACTCCTAAGGTCCCAGTTAATGTTGGGGGCCCTATATTGCTGCAGGCCTTTTATCCTCCACCTTTTAATACCCCAAATCAGGAACGACTAAACCTGTTATGTCCAGTTTGGGCATTAGATGCCTATGTTCACAGAGCTGCCCTGTGGCATAAGTCTGAACAATTATTTGTCTGCTTTGGGTAACTCAAGAGAGGGTGCCCTGCATCTAACAGGTTATGAGGAAATGGATAGTCGAGGCCATACTGTATCATTGGCTTATGAAGCGGCCGGACAGCCTTCACCTATGGCTGTTCGGGCCCATTCTACTAGGAGTATGGCGGCCTCTACGGGCTTTATTTCGGGTGTTTCCCATTTGTAATGTGGCAGGATGGTCCTCTTCGCATACATTTGTCAGATTTTATGACCTTGACCTCTCCACTCCTGGGGCTAGGTTGCTTGCTTCTTAGTGTGCGCAAGGACTTCACACAGAACGGGCATTTCTCAGAATGATATAGTGGGTATAGGGTTCCCAAAGAGAAAGGTACGAGTCATGCAAGATGAGCATGGAAAAATTCAAGAAAAGTGGACAGGGAAATTTTTATTTGTCCTCCATGGATCGCACCCTTTGTGTTTACTATGCAAACAAACCCGCTCTGGTTTCAAGCGAAGTAATTTGGAGCGACATTTTCAAACGACCCACCCAAAATTTAATGAAAGTTACCCACCGGGAAGTGTAATAAGGAAAAGAAAAATAGAGCAGCTTTCTTCCTCTCTTTCTGGACAACAAAGGCTCATACACAGGACAACTTCTACAGCTGAACGTTTAACGGAGGCATCTTTTGAGATCGCATAGATTTTGGCTCGTGGAAAAAAAACCTTCTCAGACTCAGAAATTGTGAAAGAATGCTTTTTGGCTTCGGCAGAAATATTTTTTGGAGAATTTGACAACAAAGACGCAATTGTAAAGCAAATTAAAGGATTACAATGATCTGATACCACCATACTGAGGCGGATAGAAAACATCGGCAAAGACGTGAGTGACCAGCTCTGTGCAGATGTGTCAGCAGCACCTTGTTTCAGCATCGCGGTGGATGAAAGCACCGATTCAACAGATGTTGCCCAGTTGTGTGTTTGGGTAAGGTTCTCATAACAATTTTTTTTCTTTTCAGTGAAGAAATGCTGTGCTTGTTTCCACTTGTTGGCCAAACGAGAGGTGAGGACATTCTGAATGCAATTCTGGCATTTTTTGATGAAAAATGTCAGGCCTAGCAAGATGTTGGTCAGGCCTAGCAAGTGTGTGCGCTTGTTGGGCTCAAGAAAAAAAGAGAAGAAATACCAAACTTTGTCGGTTTCCACTGCATAATTCATCAGGAGTCACTGGTTTCAAAACTAAAAATTAAATCATTCCAAAATGTGATGCAAACAGTTGTTTGTGTGGTAAACTTCATAGTCTCCAGAGCGCTGTATCACAGACAGTTCCGACAGTTGATTGAGGAATATGAAACAGAGTATGGCGATTTACTGATGCACAGTGAAGTGAGATGGTTATCTCGTGGAAAAGTGCTTGAACGGTTTCAGAGCCTCCTCCCTGAAATTTTCTTTTTCCTGGACAGCTAAGGAAAACGGGAGCCAGAGTTGGAAGACCCATCCTGGATCATACAGCTGGCCTTTCTGACTGACATCACCTGTCACCTGAACACTCTCAACTTGCAGCTTCAAGGAAGAGATAAACTTCCAAGCAGCATGCTGAATGTCATCAGAGCATTTCAGAGCAAAATAACTTCCCTGTACATACCTGACAGAGAATTCGCTCACTTTCCCAAACTCAGAGCTGTCACCACAAATCAAAAGTGATGTCCTTCTTTGTGAGCACATACACTTGTGAGTCAACATTCTCAACCATGAACACTATTAACAGGAACCATGAACACTATTAACAGGAAACAGAGAAGCTGCCTCACCAATGAACATCTTGCATCTCTCACAAGGATTGCAACAACAAGCTACAAATACAACATGAATAAGGTCAAGGAAATTTATGCATGCTTCCGGTCATCCCAGCATTAAGTTAATCCTGACTTTTTGTTATTAAGGGAAATCATTGTGTCGCAGTTACAAATTTGACTGGTAAAATAAACAATGATTCCCATTTTTTTCTGAACTTGACCTTGAAGCACTTTGTGACCGTTCTTGTCTTTTAAAGGTGCTATATAAATAAAGTTTAATAAATAAAGTTTACTTACTTTTTGTATTTAATGCATTATGTTCAGGGGTGACGGATGGATAAGCAGACTGGAGGTTAATTTTTATTCTTTGCAGTAAAAGTGGCTCTCCTATTGACTTTTTCCTATAAGTGCGGCTCTCATGAAAAAAAATAGTGAAGACCACTGGTTAATGACGCTCGCTGTTCCATTGGATTGTTTAGACATGTGCTTCACGACGCAATACACAGATCTTTCCCACAGCGTCTTAAAGGGTTAGTTCACCCAAAAATGAAAATTCTGTCAGTATTTACTCACCCTCATGTTGTTCCAACCCTGTAAGACCTTCAAGACGTTCATCTTCGGAACACGAATTAAGATATTTAAGATATTAAGATCACTCCTGCATACAGTCCATAGGCTTCTTCAGGGAATGACTCTTGCTGGCCTCCAAAAGTCATTAAAGACATCGTTAAAATAGTCCAAGTGACTACAGTGGCTCAATCTTAAGTTTATCAAACGACGAGAATACTTTTTATGCTCAAAAAACAACAAAAATAACGACTTTATTTCAACTATTCACTTCCTTCTCTCTCTGCCTCGAGACAGGTTACTAGTTTAATAGCGTAAGCTTCTGTTATTGTATGTCACACACATCACACACATGACCAGCATCGGCCAATAGTGAGCCTACGTGTGACATAGCTCTACGCTATCACACTACGTTAACTGACTAGAGGCGCAGAGAAGGAAGTAAATAGTTGAAATAAAGTCGTTATTTTTGTTTATTTTTGCGCACAAAAAGTATTCTCGTCGCTTGATAAAGTTAAGATTGAGCCACTGTGGTCACTTGGACTATTTTAACGATGTCTTTAATGACTTTTTGAGACCAGCGAGAGTCATTCCCTGAAGAAGCCTATGGACTATATGCAGGAGCGATCTTAATATCTTAAATACCTTAATTTGTGTTCCGAAGATGAACGAAGGTCTTACGGGGTTGGAACAACATGAGGGTGAGTAAATACTGACAGAATTTTCATTTTTGGGTGAACTAACCCTTTAACGCAGCGTCTCGTTCCCTCTCAGGGAACCAGGGTTACATAC
The DNA here is from genome assembly GCF_016745375.1 of Pimephales promelas. The sequence continues at coordinate 7,702,104 of NW_024121255.1, forward strand.
GTAGCCTGAGACATTATGCATAAAAATCGACTGAGAAACATTCTCCTACCGTAGGTGGTGTCCCAATCATCTGTTGCTATAGGCCACTCAAAGACATCTGGCAGCATTGTGAGGAGAGGTGTCCCACCTCTCTGTTCAATGAGACCTGTCAGAAAAATATTAAAGTAATACAAGCTTATTCAAGCAGCCAATGAATATTGAAACTGTAGTTAAAATTGTAGTTAGTTTTTTTTTTTTAGTTCAGAATCTGTGCATATTTTGCAGCTCATTTAAACAACTACATAGTGATTTCATAATGACATTCTCCATGGACAATGTAATGACAGCATCTTTCTGACAATTTTTGAAAATGTAATATTAAGAGCCTATATAATTATACAGCCAATTGTTGTATACTCACTTTCATTGGTGCAAGACTTATAGAGAACGTTGGCTTTCGTCAGTGAACTACTGCTTCCACTCTCTTCTCTCTCTAGCACTTCTATAGAAAAATTATATAAAGTATCATTGCATTAGTTGGACAGCATAACAGACTTTAAAAATGTCCGTTTTTAATAATCAACATAGAGAGCAGCTAAACAAGGTCCCAAATGAAAACCTCATGCATCATGCTTCCGTGTCTATTTTGCTTTTGTCTGTCTCTCCTTCAATAAGTGGGCCAGCTGTTTCTCTAAATCTCTCATATCCTATTTGCAGTACTTGTGTTCAGATTTTATTTTAATTAGTGCTTGGGTCTCAGCATTTCCTGTGAAAGGGCACAGATCGTGTGTGTGTGTTATTGGATTATAGAGACTGGCTGGTGGCCATGTGGCACGGACCCCTACAGTTTCGAAACTGTCACTTCATCTCAAGTCTCTCATTTCTCCATCCATCTGACATGTGTAACTACATGCTTTTTTTCTCTCTTCCCATGTTATATGTAGGCCTACTTTACAGACAAGTACTTATTTCAAAAATTCTTAAAAAACTTGTAGCAAAATACAAAAATCTGAGAAAAGAATTCACTAAGCATTGTTTTTTTGCATGTGTTTCTACTGTATATTTTTTTAGCAGCTGATCCACTTAAAATGATAGATCACACAAAAAAATAATTTTCATCTGTCATCATTTACTCACTTTCATGTTCTAAAAAACGGTATAATTTTTTTCTTCTTCTATGGAACACAAAATAATGTATTTTGAAAAATGCCTCCTTCAAAATATCTTTTATGTTCATTTGAAGAAAGTCATAGAGGTTTGAAGTTACATAAGGGTAAGTAAAAAATTGGTAACACTTTACAATAAGGTTCATTAGTTAATGTATTAACTAACATGAACTAACAATGAACAATACATGTCTTACAGTATTTATTCATCTTTGTTAATGTTTCATTCATTGATTGATCACTGCTGTAGGAAGTACTTCAGGGGCAGATTTACAGCCATCAATTCGAGGCAATTGATGTGCCAATCGTGATGATGGCCTCTACAGAGTCCTTGGGCTGGACGCCCATCTAAGGCTGCACCTGTTTGTTTGTGAGTCGAGTTTTCCTTTGCAAAGCAGATCGAGTTTGTTTGCGAGCCGATTTTTCCTTTACAAAGCAGATCGATTTTGTTTGCAAAATGCTGGATTTGTTTGTATATTTATTTTCCATAAGACCCAAGCTGAGGAACAGGGTTCTGAGCCACATACGTAGAAAGGGTACAAAGCCTGCAGTGTGAAACCCTTTGGGGATTAGATCTTGGGTGATATCTCCTGGCTCTGAGCCACAACTGAAATGGTCTCAAATGCAGAATGCCCAGGAGACCTAGAATTCTTTTAAAGATTATGGAACATAATTTCTGGCCTAGTCTGATATTCATCAGGGTGTTTAAGATGGATTCCACAAATACGCAAGACAACTGTGCCCGCATGGTGACCGAGTCTCATACGACTCATAAATATGTTGTCCTCTGGGTGCTTTTCTTGGCATTGAGTATCAACCCCAGAGATACTAGATGACCTATGACGAAGCACAAGCTCTTGAGAAAAGAGAAAAGGCTTCACTCCTGCCTGACAAAACCAACACCTGACACAGTAATAATTCGAGATAGAAAGGTAGCACAAACCGCACACAATGCAGTCTCTGAAGACAAAGAAACCTAAAGGCACATCTGTTTCACGTCTTCATAGTTTCTCACGAGGGTTGCATTGGGAATGGGCTCCCAAGGGTGCTGTGGGACCAAATGCAAATTTTGTGGGAATGGGCAGTTTTACATTTGCAGCGGGCGGGAGTGGGTGGTCAAAAAAATACAGTGTGGGCCAGTAGTCCCACAATCCCGCGATGTGGTGTGTAAGTTGTAACAGGAAAGGAGTCGACAAATGAAGTCCATGCAGTTGATCACTAACTCTTTCTCCTTATCATTCTGTAGTAGGCTACGCCAAGTGATTTATTCATTGTTTCATTCATTTGTTAAGTACAACAAATACAACACCTATAAATCCCACCAAAAAGTCTCAAAGAACTTTCTTCATGGAGTTAAATATCTTCGGACCAGAACAGTGACAGTCAGAATGACAATTGACAGATGTGATGAGGATTATATTTTGTGTTGTATTTTTGTTCATCTTGATTTCTCGAAAATCGTGTGTCTTTCTGGGCGAGTGGGAGTGACCTGTGATGCTGTGTCATAAACGCAGTTAAAAGTTAAAGGTGCTCTATGTATTTTTAGCGGCGGCCTCTATTGGTGATGTTTCAAACTGCAACCAATTTTTACAAGAGCGCTCATGCTCTTGCGCGTGCTCGAACACAAGAGCGAGCACTCAAGGTACACGGCCACACTGTGACTTTCAAAACACCGGATAAATCATCACACAATAACAAAAACAACAATCACACAGCAACGTTACAATAATAGGCTACTTAGTTTTATTAGCTTTATGTTGAACTAATGTCCCATGCTCGTACCATGATAACGTTACATTTGTGATGCTATCTAGCATAAGGCATTTCACTAACTATTCGTGTATCTTTCACAATCAGCAATATCAACATAGGTGAATGAATAATTTGATAATGAAAACGGTTAGTGAACTAGACTAAACAATTTCAGTGTAACAATAAGATTGTAGTTAGTAACATTACTGTACTGAATGTGTCTGGAAATGTGTATTAAAACAAAAGTTACATCCTAAAGCACCTACTTTTTGTTATCCTGGAACAGTCTTTTGTATTAATTTCATGTCTCATGTATGCTGTAGTTTCCCTTGCTATTTCATTGCAGTTTACCATTATTTCACCATATCTGAAAACTTGTAATTTATCACAATAAAAATAGCGGAGGTCTCTCCATAATTCAAATGCTCTTCGTTCTATGTCGATCCGATTCATGTTTGACAAGCTTCAGCAGATACATTTTTTTTTTCATATTTATGTGGAGTTTGTGTTGGAGTGTGTGTTGTGCTGGAGGCAGGTAATTTTTTGGTGTTATCAGACTCATGTCGTGTGATGTTATGAATATGTTAAGTTAAGAACTCCATTACCCAGCATGCCTCAGTAGGGGGAAGCGCCAGGTCGGAAGAAACGCTATAAATCCATCCATTTTTTTCAAAAATGTATGGGTTGTCTTTTAAAGAACAAAAAAAAAAACAAGAGAACATGCAACAAATAATCAAGAACTATAAACCTGAGAACTAATAGAAAGCTCTATGTCTACTTTTAAACAAAACAATTAAAAAGGACAATAAATTGGCTACTCTCTGCGTATCTAGGCTAATTTGAAGTGTGCCTTTCTCTTTATAGGCCTATGCGCGTTCACTGCGAAGATGGCGAGTCACTATCATCAACTTTATCTTTGCTGCTGACACTAACAGACAACGTTCTCGGGTTACGACTGTAACCCTTGTTTCCTGAGAAGGAAACGAGAACTGCGTCAAATGACACTTTGGGGGAAGCCCCTCAGCGTAGCTATCTGAAGCATGAATGAAAACTAAGCCAATCTCCGATTGGAGAGCGTAATGACGTAATGTGTGACGACACTTTAGTGGAAGCTATATAAGGACCCGGTACACATGAGATGTCAGCTTCTATGATGAAGCAAGCGCTCCCAGGCAGGGGAAGGCGTGGCCACGAGACGCAGTTCTCGTTCCCTTCTCAGGGAACAAGGGTTACAGTCGTAACCCAAGGACGTTCCCTATCGAGGCAATTCCAACTGCGTCAATGACACTTTGGGGGAACGAGTACCCACTACACCACAACGCGCCCTGCCTGCCCTAGTGTGAAGCTACTTACAGGCACACTTAGGACGCAAGCACAAGAGAGCCGGGTGTTGACGGAATGTCCAAACTATAAAACCTAATAAAGGTATGCGGGGTAGCCCATCCAGCTGCATCGCAGATTTCCTGAATGGGAGCCCCCGCGATAAGGGCTCTAGAGGGGGCCTCAGCCAAGCCTTCGAGAACAACTGCCAGGTCCCATGTGGGAACCCTTGTGCGAACCGCAGGTCTCATCCTCCAGGCCCCACGGAGGTAACGTACAATCAATTGGTGTCTCCCCAGAGGCCCATCACTCAGAGGAGCGTGGGACCTGGCAGTTGTTCTCGAAGGCTTGGCCGAATGACTGTCCTGTGCGGATACAACGCATGCTAATTAGGCTGCAAAAATATGATGTGCACATGATATATACACAGGGGAAATACATGTACACCGCCGACACCTTGTCTAGAGCAGTTGATAAAGGGGAGCGTACGGACAGCGAGAGCACTGCAGAAATACAGGCGTACGTGGACATGATCGTGACAAATCTGCCAGTAACAGCTGATAGAACAGAACAAATACGGAGAGAGACAAATGCAGATGAAATGATGAAATAACTCAAGCGTGCAATACAGAAAGGATGGCCTGAAAACAAAAAGGATTGCCCAATGAACATAACAGACTACTGGAACTGCAGAACCGAGCTTATTGTGGTTGATGACATATTGTTGAAGGGGAGCAAGTTTGTTATTCCATCATCGTTACGTAAACAAATGCTCCAAAAGATACACAAAGGCCATCTCGGAGAAGTCAAGTGTAAATGACGGGCGAGAGAAGTAATGTATTGGCCGAGAATCAACCAAGATATCAGCCAGACAATAGCCTTATGTGAACTTTGTCGCACACACAGGCCAAAACAAAAAGCTGAGCCGCTGATGAGTCATCCGGTGCCCCACAGACCTTACTACAAGGTGGGAACTGACCTATTTGACTGTAATGGAAAGAGTTACATAGTGGTCACTGACTACTTTTCAAACTATCCAGAAGTCGGAGTTCTGCAGTCAATATCAAGCAAGGCAGTCATCAGTTACCTCAAGACTGTCTTTGCCAGACATGGTGTCCCATGTGAACTGTTTTCAGACAATGGGCCCCAGTTTTCCAGCTGTGAGTTAGCTGCCTTTGCCAAAGAATGGGGGTTTCAAAACTGTGCATCAAGTCCAACCTACCCAAAGTCCAATGGCTTGGCAGAAAGCTCAGTGAAAACAGTAAAAAACTTGATGAAAAAAGCGCAGGACAGAGATGACTTTCAGAGTAGCCTACTGATCTATAGGAATGCACCTCTACAGAATGGACTATCACCAGCTCAAATGCTGATGGGTAGACGCATTCGCTCTAACCTGCCAGTAAATGAGGATTTGCTTACACCCAAAAGCGCACACAAAGTCAGAAAAGTAAAGGAGGAACAAAAAGTGAAACAAAAACTGCTGTACGATCGAACTGCAAAACACCTCCCAAAGATGAAGCCTGGAGACATGGTGCGTCTCAGTGACATCTCTACAGGTACATGGAGACAAAAGGGACAGGTGGAGAAGGAAGTTTCTCCACCCTCCTATAGGATCCAGATGGAGAAGGATTGTCTCTGAGGAGGAACCGCACAGATCTTCAACTACAGCCGACTGAAAAGGACACTACAGCTCAAGAGACTGTTCAGCAGGACGTGACCGAATCTACTGAGTTAACTGACAGTAATCTTGCTGCAACACCTTCCAGTCTGTCGAAATCGCCAGCTGCTGAAAGACAGTCTAGACCTAGACTGTTCAACCACTGCAGAGGTTGATTGAGAGTTGCTAAAGTCTCCTAAGTTTTTTTTTTTTTTGGTTAGTTGTTGAATAAAAGAGCAACATGGACTGTTAAGATGGTCTAGCTTGTAAAAAAGTGTTTAAATTGAAACTGTTATTTACAAAGGAAAGTTGTAAGTTTAAAAACCTTTGTTCCTTGTTCACGCTTCTGATTGGTCTCATTTATTACTCATTTTTGATAGTGTTCACACCTGGTATTCATTGCATTTGTCACAGGTCGGGGTGAGCGCCGGCGGGCCGCCCACCCCCCAAACTGCAACACTGCCTGAGGAGCAGACCGTGGAACACAGGGGACACGACACAGAATTAAAACGACAAGTCTTTATTTTTGCTTGATCAACAGTCTTTAAAAAGTTTGTTCCGTGGTTCTTCATTTCCAGTGACAGAGACTGCTCAATGGTTCCTCCAGCTCTGAACATCAGAGGCCCAGCAACGCTCCAAGCTTCTCATTCGCTCACCGGCTCAATGGTTCCTTCAGCTCTGCACAACAGAGGGTCAGCAACAGCTCATAGCTTCTCATTTGCTCACCGGCTCAATGGTTCAGGGGAGGTTCTCAATTCGGTCTCAATTCAGCAGCTCTGATATACTTCAGCACAGATGGGGCGTCCTCTCCTCCACAAGAGAGGAGGATTGAAATTGATTTGGACTACTCACTATCTCTCACAAACAAATTCTGCCCCGTGTTTACCTCTTTCTCCCAACTCACAGCCCCACGCCCGTCTGCCGGCCCCACTTCCTCTTCACCACAGCTCACTTTCCCCGAGAACACCGTTCCCAAAAGCAACGCCCCGTTTGGCCTGTACTTCCTCCTTTTATATTCCTTTGATTGTGACGTGTTCCAATCGCGAGGCTTTACTCCCCCATGCACAGCTGTCAGCGATTTTAGGCTAATCACTCCATTCGCTGGGATTTTTGCGCTACCCTGGAACAAGCCCGGTGTCCCGTTGTTATGGGTCTGGCGGGAGGCAAATCTCGGTAAACATTAGTTCCGCCATTGTAAGAAAAAAATGAAATTTGTCACCCTGTGACACATTGGTTGGTTTGGTTTGTGTATTTAAGTTCTGTTTTTTCCTCAGTTCATTGTCTGTCTATGTTAGATATCATTGGGTTGTTCTGTTCAAGTGTTTGCCAGTTCTAGTATCTTGATTGTCTGTATTGTAGGAATTGTCAATTACTAAAGAATTGCTATGCCAAGATCCAGCTTTTCCTTTTAACTGCCTGCAACCAGTGCTGACAGATAGATAGACCCAAATGGATGTAGCAGTAGTTCATATTCTCCTCCTCTCGCAGGAGAACCAGTCCCTTGAGACACACATGGGTTTTTTGGGGGGATTTAAACCGCACAGGGTATCCAAAAAATGCACATGAAGTGAAAATAAATGAAAACAGATCTATATCAAAGCTAAACTACTGTTTTTTTTTTTGTTTTGTTTTTCTCTCTCTGTCTTAATGGAATGTCCCCAAAAGCTAGTATATGGCCCCATTGAAAGTTACTTTTGATACTGAGATCAGCAGTAGCCTTATCTCCCACATCTGTCACAGCAGGAAACAACCCTTCCCTCGAGCATCTCCTGCATGTATATGCACAAGAATTCTGCTGGCCCAGTTCAGAAATCTTTTCATATTTATATAGAAATCTTTTCATATTTTCATATTTATCTCACAGCCTATCAAAGGCTGGACAAAAAGATTAACATGTTTTATGTTAGTCCCTAGACTCTTTTTATGACTTTTTACACTCTATATGTGTTTTTAATTACACTCTAACTCTAGATATCTGATCGTATTTTACAACTCCTCACACCTGAGCAGAACACTTCTCAACCATGAGCAGAAAATACCCTTTATATAAAACATTTGAACATCCAAGGTATATGTCTACATTCAAGGCAAGATATTGTATTAATGCCACAAGTATAGGGATGTGCCCAAAGCTGAATACCTTATTCAGACAGGGACGAATAATGGCTTCAAAATGAATAATGAATTCTACAGAATAATTGGAAAAATGTTTATCAGACAATCATTCTTTGTGTTTGCTGGATAAGTCAAGTCAAGTCAAGTCAAGTCAAATTTATTTATATAGCGCTTTTCACAATACAGATTGTATCAAAGCAGCTTCACACTGATAACATGAAAGTAGCACAACACAGATCAACAACATTGCTAAACTAGGGATGCACCGATACCGATACCGGTATCTGGTATCGGCCTCGATACCACATTTTCTAAAGTACTCGTACTCGTTAAAAGTCCCCCGATACCGGGGACCGATACCATGTTCTGAGAAATGGGTTAATCACAGGCGCCGAGTGCCCACCCCCAGGCTCCGGCTGCAGCTCAGAGCGGGGAGATGGGGAGACATGTCAGCCGTGTGGAACAGTGATGCGCGGGTCAATGTATAAACAACCCGCACACTACCAACGTTTTCAACTACCCGCCCGCTACTCGGACCGCAAAAAAAAGTAAGAAAATATTGTACCCGACCCTCTTCCTGACCGTATTTTTTAAAAGTAGTACATGCTCATCGTAGCGTCATTGGGCCATAAACGTGTAACAACACAGCATCGCAAGAAGACGTAGCCTACATCATCTTTCATTATTTCGGTAAATGTCTCCCACACTTACTCTTTCTATTTGTGTATTTGCGGAGCTTCCACTCCCCAGTCTTCACCTTTTCTCTTGCCGCCTCCATCTCTCTGCAGACTAGTGATCATAGACATGGCCGGTTCGTGAACGAATCGGTTCTTTTTAATGAACCGGTCGAACCAGTACGCTAAATCGAACTGAATCATTCGCATCAGTTCACGTCTTGCGTCAGTGCTGATCCACAAGTTACTACAGTTACTCACTTTCAGACATGCCTGACAGTCCCTCCGAGTTGAAATAAACCAATATCCCGAATTATATTTTAGTCCAGTAACTCTAACAGTTCACTGAACTGAGACATGTTGTTGATACTGCTGATACTGCGCATCCGCGTATAGTAACGAACGCAGAGGTACAGCGGTTCTCGGATCACACCAGTACAGAACTGAGAACTGTTTAGACTGAGCTTGTGTGTCATCTTCGTGCCAGTTATTCAGCCAATAAATAAATTCGGCCTATATATTTCATAGAAAATTCTATCTAGTACTATATAAATACAAAGGTTTAATTGGCATTTTTTTCCAAACGACCTGACCGACCGCGACCCGAATATCATTAAAAATATTTTTGGATGACCCGTAACTGCGGGTAACCGCGGGTGACCGCGGCGCAGGCACCCGCTCATTTTGGATCAATCCGTGCATCACTGGTGTGGAACAATTTCAAAGTGAATGGCTTTGGATTAGGAGAATAAGTTTACTTGTAGTCGCCAAGTTACTTATAGTCAGTTGAATGTCTGTTGGGGGACCAAATAAATAAAGTGTTATCAGATATTAAGCTGATCGTACTAATACTCTAGTCTACTAATACTCTAATGACAGTTAGTTGACATGTAATTGAAAAGTTACTTATTAGTTAGTAAAGTGGACTATCGAAATAAAGTGTTACCCAAGTAATTTAATCAAGGACCTAAAAACCCGTATATAAAAATATTTAAATCATGTTTTTTTTGTTTTTTTATTAAGTACTCGGTATCGGTATCGGCGAGTACTGAAATGCAAGTACTCGTACTCGTACTCGTTTTCCAAAAAAGTGGTATCGGTGCATCCCTATGCTAAACACTAAATAATCCCAACTGAGCAAGCTCAAAGCAAGCCAAAAGCAAGGCGACAGTGGCAAGGAACCAAAACTCCATAAAAAATACATATTGTGGCATTAATATTGTACTATCCCCTGGATAACAGGAAAGCCAGGGGATAGTACAATATTAATGCCACAATATGTATTTTTTCTGCTTTAAAACTAGCAAAAGTAACTGTATCTATGTTATATATTTGTATTAGATGTGTACTTATATTATCCCGACAGTTTCCACCAACTTTCAAATACGGAGAAATTTATAGTTTAATTCGAAGACAAGGGACGTTTCTTTATTTCCGTTTCGTCGCCCGTCTATGGCTTCATATAACCTTTGACTCTTCTATTTTCTCTAACTTCCTTGCGGAACCCGTCAAAACCGCCAAACACAAAGGGGAACACTGGAGTACCGCCAATAAAGCAAAGAAAATGACAAAGAAAAAAAAGTAGTACGTATTTTTATGTGTAACAGACATTGTCCCCGGTGCTGCTCGCGCATAAAGCGCTCCCTGTTCACAGTAACCGGGTCGTCTCATTCAAAACTGATTCAAAACAGCCAACTGTTGCTGTTAGCGAGCCGCGCACATTGAATACTCATATGAGTCAGGCTGCGAATGTACGTGCCTGCTTCAGCGTGCTCATGCTTACTAAATAAACGCCTCACCTCCGGCACCGCGCACTCACTACATTCCCTTTAGCCTTTAGCACGTAGTGGATGCATAACGCAAACCCAGTCAAACGTTTGACTGCAGTATCTTATGTGCTTTATAATCCGGTGCGCCCTATATATGAAAAATGTTCTAAAATAGGTCATTCATTCAAGGAGCGTAATATAAATATATGCGTCTGTATTATAGTTATGGACCACGATTATGCTTTGCCTGCACGTTCTGCTGCTACAGCCAGCTCAGTAAAGCTTAAATGTACGGGTGAAAAATATGACCGAGAAGGGTTTGGGACAGGAGAAAAAGCATGACACGGGTAAACATTGGGGTTGCATTTAAAGCTTCTTGACAAGCTAAATCTACAGAGAGATGCCGTATATCCGTATATTTTGTGAAACGGTGATGTCGTGCCATGAGCTGAGCTGGTTGTCATTGACAGCGACAACAACTCCCGTGAGCCCACGCTCTTTCCCGACGTTATCAAAGTACATCTTTTGTTATTATTTTAAATAAGTGACCCCTGGTGGCCAAAAATCGCACACTGTGCGCTCCCCGCATGAACCATTTCACTTATGAGTGTGTGAAGTGAATGACCCCCATTTACAAAATGAGTGCACAACAGAAAATTGACCCTACGGTGGTTTCGATTCAAAACTTGCAATTTATAAATATGGATCTTACGTCAGGTCTCAGCTCATGTACGCACGTTTTTGAGTTGGTGTGAACTTGGGTGCTGCATAGTAAATCTGGTGGAAAAGTGTAATGTATTTTTTGTCCCCTGTCAAAAGCTTCACTTTTTGCTGCACCAAATGAAGTGCTTTGGGAACACTTTGTGTGTGACCAGCTATGAATAATGCGTGAGAACATGCCAATGCAATTGGCCTTGAACTTAAAACTCTGACGGTGTTGGTGGGAATGTGTTGCTTGTCAGAGTGTCTTCAGGTTTCATTATGTATGAGTGTCACACTTGTTCTGTCGGCTCTCTTGTCAGGAATTAGTTTCTAGCTTTTTGATGTATGCAGAAATTTCTTTGCGAAAGAGAAAAATGAGCATCACTCAAGGTGAGTGGTGTTCCCGTTCATAGTCCAATGCCTGAATATGACACACACCAGTTTTGCTTTGTGTGTTTGGGGGAAGAGCTTGCTGCCCTTGCATTTGAGAATGCCCTTGCACTGAGCATTGTGAAACAGTTAAAGTGCTTCGTGCTTATTTTGCTTATTTCTAAGGATTATCACCCACAATGCGATTGTGGGGCTCATATGTTGATATGGCTGAGGTGCGAGAGACGCCCCCCCCCCCCCCCCTCCCCTCTCTCTCTCCAGATTTCTGTGTCCTTTTGCCTGGGTCTGAAACACCTCTTCAGCTCGGGCAGGGGAGGCTGAATCCCTTGTTTCCATTGGAATGGAATGGAATGGAATGGAATTTGAGTTTGCCGCCACAGAGCGTTCCTCCCACGATGACAAAATGAGAGAGGACTACTTATGGTGGAGGTGGTTACTTATGGATTGGTCAGATTACAACTAAAAATAATAATAAACTTCATTTTATAGTGTGCTTTGAAAAGCAGCTTCTCAAAGCGCTGTAAATAAAATCGCAATCCTCCGGAAAAGACATCTAATAAAAGTTAACAAAAACAATAATAATAAAAATAGCTGTAATGCGATCACAAAAAGACATCAGACATCAACTAGACTGGCAATTAGCTTGCCAAACGCTCTAAATTAGAGGACAGATTTCTGTCTGGTGGCAAGGAGGAGGGACTTAAACAACAGTCTCTCCGCTTCTTTGAGGACCTCCATGATGAAATATCTCATTCATGGGGGAAATCTTATACATTTCTTGTTTTTTTGCCCTCAATATTGACATATTCGACTTGAATGGGCGCGAAGGCACACAGTTATACATTGATGCTTCAGGTTGAAGAGACGCTCACTATGTGTCCCCTTGTCTGCATCGTCATTATTATTATTTTTTTTTTTTATTTAACAGTCAGACATACATACAAACCAACAGAGTGCAGTAGTGAGCAATCTTGTAATTCCATAATTCCAAAAGTGATTTAATGTTTGATCTAAGTGTGTATGTGAGTGAGTGTGAGTGTGGGTATGTGCATGTGTGTGTATGCGTAAACAAAGTAACCATTTATTATTTATTACCATTGTCATTACCATCACCACCCCACTCCCCACTACCACCAAACTGCCAATATTGCATTAGTCGATTTTTATTTCCATCCATCCTCCTATGTAACAATTGCCATTGTCAACCCTGTATAAAATAAAAGATGATATAATAAGATAATAATATATGATAACCTTTCCCCACATCTCTTCAGTCCCTATCTTCTCTTACTTATTTTTTAAAATTTGTGTGTGTGTTATGTGCAATGTCTAAAGTGCATTAAAAGAGGGAGTACAGTGCGAGAGTGTCTCAACTTGAGGCCAGAGACACTGTCCCGCTGAAACCACTTCTCGCCTGTCTTGCCTGCCTTGGTGTTTGTGAGGCTTTTCATATATACATATTCCCTTTTTTTCTGCATCCTCATTAAAGAAACCAGCTCACCCTACAAAGCTATGCAGCACAACATCCAAGGTGGTGGGGAGAGCAGCAGGTCAGGTTGGTGGTGCACTGCACACCAAGGGGGTGTTACAGCCATCCCAGGCTTATCTGCTGAAGGATTTTAAAGGTGGCTGGCATGATCGACAAAGAAGCCTTCTTTGAGCTTTGTTGAGTCACATATTTGTCACTCTGTGCGACTAAAGCCTTGTTCACACTACATGATTTTAAGACGCCAGGCTGAACTGTGCGGTTCACACTACATGACTTGCTCTCAGTGAAATAAGGAGTGTTCAAGTTGTTTAGCTGTTCACACCACACCACAACGTGATTGATCCACAAAAGGAGGTAACTCACTACATGAGCTGACAACGCACTACATAGAGATACAACCACGATCAGATGATAAGAGATACAACCACGATCAGATGATAAGAGCAAATCATTTGTGACTCAATGAGAGCTGTTTCAGTACTATGTTACGGTCTAAATCCTGAAAATAATCAAATAAATAATGAGTTGACAACAACTCTGTCACCCAACAATTCTATCTTGTCTACACACCACGTTTTGTCACGAAAAAACACGCAATAAAACGAACCAGAAATGACGTGAAACAGCACGTGCGCCAATACCCAGCGAAGAAGAGAATACAACACGCGAATATGGACGTCAAACAGAAACTAGTGCTGCACACTGTTTGCGCGACGATCTGCTCTGAGAAAAAATGCAAAAAAAAAAAGAAAAACTAAGATTTACCTGGTGTCCTCAACCCATGCGTTGCTATGATTGGCTGAACTCATGACATCACTGAGGTTGAATTGCGCGACGGCTCTGGATATCTAGCAGGCTAGATATATTTCTGGGCTCTGCAACGCGTCTTCGAGCGTTTTCGCTGCGTTGTTGGCTCTTTCATACTAACAGATTGGCAAGCATTCACCGTCTGCTAATTCCCCACGATTTGGACGCGATAACACCCTGACCTATCGCCGAGCTCAACGATTTGCAAATCGGGCAGAAACCGGGCTTAAAATCCTGTAGTGTGAACTTGGCTTAAGCAAATGGCCCATGCAATCTGAGGCCGATCACTGGGTGCTGCAGAGAGACATCTGTGGCTTAGTTTAACTGGCATCTCTCACCTTCCGGTCTGATTGGCAAATTGGTTAACACAGTAGTCAGCAGATTCTGGGAGGTGAAGAAACATGATGAGGCCTTTGTGAAGATTCCTCCTTGCTGCACTCAAGGGGAGGGGCTGTTGGTCACCCAGTCCCAACCCAGTCCTTCTCAAAGAAGAGAGGCCCAAAAAGAGAATGTGGTTGGTCATGCTCATAAAGACAGGGGACCGGCTTATTGCACTCAACAGCCTCAAAAAAGACATGATTTTAGGACTATTGTCTCTAAGAAGAGGAAGTCCTAATAGCTTTTTGCCCAGGTCTGTGGGCGTGGTTCCCCTTGGTATGGATTGCATAAAGATACATCAACCAGCTCCTTCCTGGCACCCTCAGAAAACCACTGTAACATGCCCGCCACCTCTGGTGATTCAGGGGGATTCCTGGTATTGCCCAGGACAGAACATTCAATACCCGCCCAAAAGGACGTATTCAATTGGAACACTTTTAAAGAGACGTTGGCAGCATAGAAGCTACTACCGTGTATATCTCCTTGGGTGCTAAAGACACTATAAAAATAAATACACTACAGTCCTATTTTTAAAGGAGCAGTTCCCACTACCATGAAACCGGAGCAGGTGCATCTGCTGTCACAAGAGAATCCGAGCGTGGAAAGACAGTATGTCACGTTATAAAAAGACACTAAAAACAGCCAGGGCTGAGCATCTCCGCAAACTAATCGAAAATAACCAAAATAATCCAAGGTTTTTATTTAACACCGTGGCTAGACTAACAAATAAACAGACATCACCAGAGCTAAATATACCGTTACAGTTTAGTAGTAATGATTTTATGAATTACTTCAATGAGAAAATAGAAAGCATCCGAAAAACAATTATAAATGTACAATCCTCTATGGTGTCTTATGATTCAGCTTCAATTATGGCCCCTCTAGAACAACTAAACCGCTTTACAACGATAGGACAGGAAGAGCTAAATAAACTTATCATTGCATCTAAACCAACAACATGTTTATTAGATCCAATACCCACTAAACTACTGAAAGAACTATTACCTGTAGTGGAAGAGCCTCTCCTCAATATTATTAACTCGTCTTTATCTTTAGGTCATGTTCCAAAAATATTCAAGCTGGCAGTAATAAAACCTCTCATTAAGAAACCGCAATTAGATCCAAATAACTTGGCAAATTACAGACCCATTTAAAATCTTGCTCTTTTTTGCAAGAAAATGATATCTATGAAAAATTCCAGTCAGGATTCAGACCGCATCATAGTACAGAAACTGCGCTAGTTAAAATTACAAATGATTTACTTTTAGCTTCTGACCAAGGCTGTATCTCAATACTAGTCCTACTTGATCTTAGCGCTGCGTTCGACACTATAGATCATAAAATACTCTTGGATCGACTACAAAACTACACTGGTGTTCAGGGACAGGCATTAAGCTGGTTTAGATCGTACTTATCAGACCGTTATCATTTTGTCTGTTTAAATGGGGAAAAATCAAAGGTAACGTCTGTAGACTATGGAGTACCGCAAGGATTGGTTTTAGGCCCTCTGCTATTCTCAATATATATGCTGCCACTAGGTAATATTATAAGAAAACATGGAATTAATTTCCACTGTTACGCTGACGACACTCAATTATATATTTCATCACGACCAGATGAAAACACTAACTCATCTAAATTGACAGTGTCTCAAAGATATAAAATGCTGGATGATGCATAATTTCCTGCTATTAAATTCAGATAAAACGGAGGTATTACTTATTGGTCCAAAAAAAAACTACTCACAAAACCTCTCACAATACAACTTTAACATAGACGGGTGTCCTGTTACTTTATCCACTACAGTAAAAGATCTGGGTGTTATACTAGACCGCAACTTGTCTTTCGAAAATCATATTTCATATGTTTCAAGAACAGCCTTTTTCCATCTTAGAAACATTGCTAAGCTACGTAACATGCTATCTATTTCTGATGCAGAAAAATTAGTTCACGCATTCATGACCTCGAGACTAGATTACTGTAATGCTTTATTAGCCAGTTGTCCTTCATCCTCAATAAACAAGCTACAGTTAGTACAAAATACAGCTGCTAGAGTTCTTACTAGGTCAAGAAAATATGATCATATAACACCGATTTTATCATCTCTACACTGGTTACCTATTAAGTTCCGTATCAACTACAAAATACTAAGATTGACTGGGGAGTGGAAGCTCCGCAAATACACAAATAGAAAGAGTAAAAGTGTGGAAGACAGTTGCTGAAATAATGAAAGATGATAACCAAAGTGCTGTCTTTGTTATGTGCAGGCCTAAATCTTCTTGCGATGCTGTGTTGTTACACGTCTATGGCCCAATGACGCTACGATGAGCATTTACTACTTTTAAAAAATGAGTTCAGGAAGTGGGTCGGGTACAATATTTTTTTAACTTTTTTTTGCGGTCCGAGCTGCGGGCGGGTAGTTGAAAACGTCGGTCGGTTGCGGGTTGTTTATACATTGACCCGCGCATCACTGACGCCTTGGGATGAGAATGCGTTGCAATAGTCCAACGAGAGCATAAATCCCAGCAGTAAAGAAAGTACTTCCAGCACTTACATTTTTACTTTCTAGTATCATTTTTACCCTCTAGTGGCTAGGATGTAAAGCACGCCACAGTTGGTAAAACTGTTACAACGACTTAAATAGTTTACTCAAGACGTTCAATTTCAACATGCTAACTATCAAGATGATTGTGTCGCAATCCAACATCAAGATTGTTTCATTACAATTAGTCTCAAGGACACATGTTTACACATAAAAATTCTGCCACAACACGGGAAGTTTCTGAGTTTCGCTTTCTGGGCTAAGCTTACTAATATCAAGTTATTCCATCCGACCTAGCCTTTTCACCCAATAAGAGCTGGCGCTTCGACATTGAGAGTCTACTGCTTTAAGTCTACTGATTGCAAAGTCTCAAATAGAGCATCCTGAAGTGCTCGAAGCACCAGGGAAAGGTCCCAAGAGGGTAAGGAGGGGGGTCGAGGAGGATTTATTCGTCTCGCCCCCCTAAGAAACCTGACGACCAGGTTGTGCTTCCCAACTGTTTTGCCATCTATGTGGTCGTAATAAGTATAAGAAATATATAATAGAATGGAAAAAATAAGAAATAGCTGCAGCATCTACATGTACACAGCTTGTGATAGCTCGTCGGCCACATGGTTGAGCACACCGGGGACATACATAGCTCGGAGCGGCCTCAGATGCTTCTGACTCCAGAGGAGGAGATTTGCGGGCAAGTTGCGACATGCGACGGGAGCGTAGACCACCTTGTCGGTTGATGTACGCAACGGTAGCAGTGTTGTCTGTATGGACCAGCACATCCCTGCCCCGCAGCGGCCTGTTCAAGCGGCTCAGAGTGAGATGTACTGCTAGCAACTCGAGGCAATTCATGTGCCAATACAGTTGGGAGTCTGTCCACACCCATGACACTGCATGCCCGTTGTACGTTGCACCCCAGCCTGTGGCAAGGGTCTCATATGAAGCTGGTCGAGTGGGGTTACCACTGCTGCCATATACCCCAGGAGCCTCTGAAAAAATTTCAGTGGAACCGCCATCCTGCTTTTGAATGTGATCAAGCAGTTCAGCATCGACTGTGAGGCACGCTGTCTGTGCGACCGAATTCAAATCCATACCGAGAAAAGAGGTCCTCTGCACAGAGAAGAGTTTGCTCTTTTCCCAGTTGATCGGAAGACCCATCTGGCTGAGATACCTGAGTACGAGGTCCCTGTGTTTACATTGCTAATCTCGAGAGTGTGCTAGTATGAGTCAATCGTTGAGATAGTTGAGGACATCACCGCTGGCGATAGAAAAGGCGGATGAGAGTGGTGAGGATTCTCTCCTCGCACTGCTCTCCAGGCCCTCTTTGGACCCAGAGATGATAGAAACTGCTCTTTTATAGAACATTTGGGTACTGCTGGTTGCATTGCAATGGCCCGCTCCACTGGCAGGATACGCGTGTATTTTAAAATCATTTTGAAGCACAAACTCTCAGCAACAACATTCATTAGTCAAAAGTCTTGTGGACACATATTTAGCATGTGTTTTGTGGCCTTATTTCAGAAACTTGCCGGCAGGAACCAGCAAACAATCAAATAAATCAGGCCACCACAAACTCTCAGACTAACATTGACACTCACACCAACTCTTTTCTCCACCACATCAACAGGTGTGTGGGCAGAGTGACCACACACAAAAAATAGACACTTTCCCCAATCAGAATCCCTGGATGAATCGCGAGGTTTGCCTCTTACTCAAATTAAGAGATGCAGCCTTCAGGTCTGGAGACCGGGAGGCTTACAGCTCAGCCAGAACCAACCTGAGGAGGGGTATCAGCCAGGCTAAACACACTTACAAACATGAAGACCACTTCAAGTCCTCTGACGCCTGACGTATGTGGCAAGGCATACAGACCATAACAGATTATAAGAGATACTCCATAACAGATACTCCCTCCCTGACGAGCTTAACCAATTTTATGCTCGCTTTGACCGAGTTAACTTGGAGGTCTCCCTTAAAGTGGATCTTCCACCTGGTGAATTGCCTTTGACTCTCTATCTCAGATGTTTGCTCTACTCTGACTCTACTCTGCTCTACTTTCAAGACCACCACCATTGTGCCAGTGCCGAAGCACTCCACTACTCTGCCCTTAACCTGTTACGGTCATAAACCTGGTACCGGGTGTGAATTGCGTTTATTAAAGCCACACCGTGGAACTCTTCAACCAGTACCGGGCGAACCGGGCGGTCGCCTGGGGCAGCATTTTTTTATGTCACATGGGGGGCGGCATGCCGCACGAGCAAAAAAAATAAAAAATTCACTGTGTGTGTGTGTGTGTGTGGGGGGGGGGGGTATATTAACAAGCAGTAACAAAAAAAAAAAAATACAAAACGATCATCATATCACCTCACCAAGGTCAATTGGTTTAGTCTTGACTTCTGACCGTGACGTGAGTGAGTGACAGTGTGTGTGTGTGTGGGGGGGGGGGGCGGCCCGCGGGCGGAGGATGGGAATCTTTTGATTGTCGAGTGCCAATAAGCAGAGATGGACAGAAAAAGGTCAAAGCCATCAGGTGCACAATTTATTAAAAAAAGAAAAGAAGAGGAGGAGAAACGAGCAAAAGATAAAGGTATGCAAGTTCAACTACTGTATGTTCTGTGTATGAGATTACATATGTTGTCATGAAGGGCTAATGTAATGTTGGTTATATAATGTTCGTTAGCCTTTTTGCTATGATGCTTAAATTGCTATTATGCTTAATTCGGTTTTAAGTCAACAAAAAAACGAGATCTAATTTCACCATAATATTGTGCTTTGCAACAAAACTGTTACAAGTTCAGTATTATTTATTTCCATCAGTTGGGTTAATGTTAGGCCCTGTAATTAGTCAACGGAATTTTCAAATCTTTGTAGGTAGTTTCAAAGACGAACATAACTCTATTTATTTGGCATGCATGACACATGTCATGAATATGAAGGAGGCTTTATGCATGCATGCATGTTTATGACAACTCAATTGTCATTAAGTGTCATTTGCTCAAATTATGACATTTTAATGCAAATATATCACATTGTTTTTGTGAGATGCCTCTGATAAACCATAAATGTCATAATAAAAACATGACATAGCAGATTAATTAACTTAAAAAAACGACTTAGCTTAATGGGTTAAGTTACATTAAACTGTCATGATGTAGGTTTTGATATTGGCTGTCATGAGGCCATTATAAATGTGTTTTTGTTGTTGTTGTTGTTGTTTTTGTTTTCCAGTGGTACAAATGGTTGAATGTCAGTAAAATGTCATACTGTAAAGTTTTAATTCTCTGTCAAATTGTTTTATTACAGTGTCATGTATACTTTTCTTGACCTCAACTACAGTGGTACAATGACATTTTAATGACAAATTCAATTTGTAATTGTACCTCTGTAGTTGAGGTCAAGAAAAATATTCATGACACAGTTATAATGGCCTCATGATGACAGCCGATGTCAAAACCCACCATATGACAGTTTAATGTAATGTTAACCCATCAAGCTAAGTGGTTTCTTAAGTTTGATAATTAATCTGCATGTTTATGACATATTTATGACAATTTATGTTGTCTTGATAATATCCAGAAGTTGTCATATTTATGTCTCTCCTATTATGTTTGGGGTCAATTTGACTGGCTGTTTTAGCTGTTATAAAACATAAACATACGGTCTTTTAATTTCAGATTCAATTGAAATTCAGGGGCACTTCTAAAATATTTTGGAGCATCCTCTGCCACTGGTCAGGATGAGCCACCCACCTCCCCCTCTACACAGGCCTCTTCTGGAATGGTCTCGACCCTTCAGGAGGATGAGCAACCACCATCTTCGTCCACAGCTACACATTTGTCTTCACAAATATCTGATATTGAGCATGAAGTCCTCTTTGCCTCTACTTCAATCCAGCATGAGCCTTCAGGTGAATTTTGCATATGTGTGTGCGTGTGTGTGCTTGCTATGCATGTGTGTGTGTGCGTGTGTGTGTGTGTGTGTGTGTGTGTGTGTGTGTGCGTATGTGTGTGTGTGGAGGGGGTATGCCTAGGCTACTGCTACAAGACAACTGAACAACTGCAATGTAATGACATTTTAATATTATGTGTTACACTGCTATGTGCTTTGAGTAATGTGCCAATATGCTGTCTGATAGAAATGCCCGGAGCTGAACCCCCACTGAGCCCCACTGCTGCGGGTGAGCCTCTGTCAACCGACCCTGCTAACTGGCCCTCACATCTTACTGACAGGATCCGGACTGAGCTGGTTCGCAGAGGACCATGTTAGGTGCCACCTGGCTTTGTTTTCTGTAGGAATGAGAGTGATGGGAGAAGTTGCCACCACCAATATTTTATGAAGACATTAGTGAGTGGTGAAAAGATGGAAAGAAGTTGGCTGATTTATTCAGTGAAGAACAACAGCCTTTTTTGCTTCTGCTGCAAATTGTTTTCCAAGAGGAACATTCATATAACAAGTGCAGGAATGTCAAATTGGAAGCATGCGAGTGATTACCTCACATCACATGAAAACAGTCCAGAACACCTCCATTGCATGAAAGCATGGAAAGAACTGTCAGTGAGGTTAAAAAGTGGGGAAACTATTGATAAGGTGGAGATGGCACTTCTGGAGGCTGAGAGGGTTAGATGGAGAGCAGTGTGCTGACACGTCTCACTGCTATCGTGCAGTCACTGGCTGTTAGAAATTTGGCTCTAAGGGGACACACAGAAACGCTGTTCACACCATCAAATAGGAATTTTCTCAAAGAGGTCGAACTAATGGCAAGATTTGATCCCATAATGAAAGAGCACCTTGACCGTGTTCAAAGAGGAACAGCAAGTCAAAACAGCTACCTAGGCCATCTTGTGCAGAATGAGCTAATTGATTTTTTGAGCAGCAAAATCATTTCTGCTATAATAGATGACATCAAGAAGTCAAAGTTTTTTTCAGAAATTCTGGACTGCACCCCAGATATCAGTCACACAGAACAGTTGTCAGTGGTCATTAGAGTGGTGTCACTGATGGAGAAGCCCCATATCAGGGAACATTTTATGGGATTTTTGGAGGCAGAGGAGTCCACAGGCCAGCACTTGGAATCCATGATCCTGACAAGACTTGAGGAGTTGGGAATTCCTTTTGAAGACTGCAGAGGACAGTCATATGACAACGGAGCAAACATGAAAGGCAAAAAAAGGGAGTTTGAGCCAGGCTCTTAGAAGAGAACCCCCGAGCTCTGTTTGTGCCATGTGGGGCGCACACATTGAATTTAGTTGTGTGTGATGCTGCTAAGGGATTTGTTGATGCTATAAGTTACTTTGGTGTCCTGCAAAAGCTATACACATTATTTTCAGCCTCCACCCAAAGATGGGCCATACTGAAGAACCATGTGAGCATTACCTTAAAGATGTGGGCAGAAACAAGGTGGGAGAGCAAGGTCAAGAGCGTCGAGCCCATGAGGTACCAGGGAGCTGCTGTGAGAGAGGCTTTAATTGAGGTGAGAGACCACACCAAAGACCCTGCTATAAAGATTGAGGCCCAGTCTTTGTCTGAGGAGGTGGGGTCATACCGCTTCAGCATCTGCACAGTTGTTTGGTATGACATGCTATCTGGAATACAGCATGCCAGCAAACTCATGCAGTCTCCTAGTATGGATGTGGACCTAGCTGTGAGTCTTTTGAAGAAGACTGAGCAAGATCTCCAGAGCTACAGGGCAAGTGGCTTTATGACTGCACAGATGGCGGCCAAAGACATGTGTGAAGAGATGAATGTGGAGACTGTTTTAAAACAAAAAAGGCTGAGGTCCACAAAGCGCCACTTCTCGTATGAATCACATGATGAGCCTTTCAGTGATGCACTTAGGAAGCTGGAGGTTGGATTCTTCAACGTTGTCGTTGATGCAGCCACGTCAGCCATCAAGGAGAGATTTTCAACATTGGAAAATGTGGGAAAGAAATTCGGGGTTTTGACAAATTTCCCAAGTCTTGTAGATGAGGAGCTGGCAAAGCAATGCGAGGCACTAGGCACCACTCTGCACTTTAAGGGGCACTCTGATGTGGACAGTAGAGAGCTTGTGCAGGAAATTAAGAACTTCCCTGACCTGCCATCAAAGACCATGAGCCTCCTTGAGCTTATCACTTTTATGCATGATAAGGATCTATCGGAGATTTATCCCAATTTTTGGACTGCTCTCAGGATTTCACTTACTCTGCCAGTCACAGTGGCTCAAGCAGAGAGGAGCTTTTCGAAACTAAAGTTGATCAAGTCATACCTGAGATCAACCATGTCCCAGGAACGGCTCACAAGCCTTGCCGTCATCAGTATCAATCACTCAATAGGGGAGCAGATTTCATACGATGACATCATTGATGATTTTGCATCAAGGAAGTCCAGAAAGGTCCGTTTTTAGTTTAGTGTGTGTTTTCTGTTCTTAGTGTAATAATTTGATTCTCTTTAGTGTTTTCACATTGTGTGATAAAGTATTTGTGCTATAGAATATTTGAAGAGTTCAGATGCAAAAGCCTTAATTTAATTTTTTTGTCTGTATTTGGCACATATATGTATATAGTGTTTATTTAAGTTATTTAAGTGAAAAGTGATAACAGTTACACTATCATAGTTTGTGCAGAATTGTGTTCATTTTCTTTTGGCAATGTTGGATGTGTAATGAAGGATTTGTGCAATGGAGAAATATAATTTTCTCTTTAACTTATGTTATTGTAATAAATAGGACTGTTTGTGGATAAATGAGTGTGTGTGTTTTTTTTCGCGGGGTGGGGGGGTGGGGGGGCGCTCAAAGGTGCTCTCGCCTGGGGTGTAATTCAATGTAGAACCGCCACTGCCTTCAACCTTTATAATATATTACCAAAACCCATTGAGATGGTACAGTAGGTGGACAACCAGAATGTCGTTTACCGCCGCGGCAAGTGCTGCGGTAAATCTATAATCTATTATGTAAAGGTAGCCTACATTTTAAATAGAATATAGCTTTAACTAGAATATAAACTTTTAGGCTATAGGAGAACATTTTATTAATCAAAAGTTAAAATAGGCTATTGAGGAATGCGAAGACTGAAGAGCGCTTCTCTCGCGTGCGCACACTGACTGCTGAACAACCGAACTTCTAGGCTTTTGTCAGTGAGAAAAGTCGTGGTCGAGTGGTAGAACTTTGATACAATCATTTTGATGACACTGTTTCAAATCCCGCATAAACATGTATTAAATTTACCTTGCATTTCTATTTTACATTAAGGAACAAATCTCTTGACTGAATTTACATCTTCAAAAGCAGTTATGTTAAAAAAAAATTCCATGTAGATTTAAAAAAAAAAAAAAAAAAAAAAAAAAATTTGCCGGTGGTGTATATGCACAGTAGGCTAATCAGTGCTATAATTCGCCTAAATAGACAATATCAAATATGTGCATATATATATATTTTTAAATAGGCCTATGCAACACGCACGTTTAAACAACAAATAGCCTAATAAAATCTGTACCAGCGCTTCTGCGCCTGTATTGAGACATGCAGCGCGCGTTTCAGTTTCAGTGGCCTTAATATTGTTCGACAAACGCGGCGGTGCTCACTTGAATTTATTTTTCTCATCACATATATAATAAAATCATATTTTAAAACTGTAAGAGGTCTCTTTTTTCATTTAGCCTAAAGTAGCCCAGGCCTACATTCACAATAGGCATAACGACAAACCTTTTTCTTGCTCATTACAGCGTTACTTCCAGCGATCGGTCGGCTTCTAACTTCCTAACACGTCCTAACACTTCCTAACAACATTTGAATACATCCGAACGTGGTCGGAATGAAAGTCCGAACACCTCCTAACTAAATCCGAACACATCCTAACACAAATCCGAAAACTCCGAACAGATGGGGCAAAAGAGCCAATCAATTCCTACCAAACGGTGGGAGAAAGACCCAATCAGCAATTGAGATGACACGACAATCTCGCCGCTTATTGGCTGAACTAGTTTCGTCACATTCCAGATGTTTGCTTGCAACTGTCAACTGCGATCCAGAGATTCAAGGTACAAATCTGTGTTTAAACATTAATTCAAGGTTTTTAATAAATATGAATGTATGAAAATATTGGATCGGTATGCTGCCGTAGCAAGGTAAGTTAACTTAACATTGACCTGTGCCGTGTTTTGCTAGCTAACGCTAGTTATGTAGATATGATTTATTTTGAAACCATTTTTAAGTTTTAACAATGAGATAATGGGTTTTTTTTACAATCAATGATCACTGATTTGTCATTTTTTTAAATATTAACAACATTTGTCACTAAAAAAGTCATTCGGTTTAACAATGAATGTATTTAAAATTACTAATTTGCTGACCATTATTCATAAACAAACCTGATTTGACATTGACGTTGATATATAGTATCATTTTCGATCAATTTATTGGGACTACTCTAAACCCTCCAACATATTCAAGTTAAACATTATGAATAGTTTAAACAATACTCAGGCACATAGCTACAAAAGCACATTTTATTGTACAAATGTAATATTACTACTTCAAACATTAAAAATTTTCATTATTGAAGACTATTGTTGTTATTGGAACAAATGTATTTACATAAAACATGTGTTGTCTACACAAACCCCATGTCTTTACAATGATTGATGTCCATATAGTTAAATCCCTTTGGATTCAGTAAAAGAGATAAAGTATTACTACTACCTTACATGCTATGAATGTCATACATTTGTTTATTATTATTATTATTATTATTATTATTAAGGCCTTTGGACAAAAAAAAATCACATTATTGATCCATTAACACAGCTATAGCTTCTAATGCACAACTACATTGATTTGTTCCACAATATTTTTCAGATATGACAAAAACAGGCAAATTCTCTGCCTTCTGGACAGACATCTGCCATAGGTATGCCCAGGGCACCTTCCAGTTCACGACAGGCAAAAGGCCTGGAAGCAAAAAATGGAAGGAGGCCCTGGAGCGAATCGATGCCTGTCCCCTGCAAAAGGGGAATAAGGTGGATCTGTTTGGAAGGCACATAGTGTGCACTTGTGGGTTCCATAAGGTAGGTATATGATATAATATATCAAAGGCATGATAAGTCCCTGTTCTATTTTATGGAGAGTACCCTGATCTATTCTTAAGTGCACAGTACTGCAGAATAATTGGCAAAAGTATTTAACATGAATAGTATGACCTTCTTTTGTTCCTAATCTTCTTTTTCTCGCAGTCAACAGATAAGGCCTTGACTGAGGCGGGGCCTATGGCAGAGGAAAGCAGCAGCTCAGAGAAGGCAGGGACATCACATGGAGAACAGGGGGTGAAGTGTTCACTGTGTGGTGTGGTTGTGGAGGCAGAGAAGTTCACAGAGCACCTCTCTGACCACCACGTCGAAGAGAGGTGTGACAGCTGTGGGGCCAGGGTCAAGGGGGCACTTGGACTGCTCAAACACATTGAGTCCAGTCATTATGGGGCCCTATTGGCTCAAAAAAAAAAAGCCCCTCAAAAAATCCCACACCATCTCCATCTCCATGCCCCTCACCATCTCCACGGCTGGAGCAACCTCCACAGCACTTGCCATCTTCACTGCCAGCACCAGTGTTTCCAGCTCAGCAGCCCATTCCATCTCCACTGCCCACTCCACCACCATGGCGCTCTCCACCAGCGCGCTCTCCACCACAACAGCCCACTCCACCACCTCAACGCTCTCCTTCTCTGTGGCCCACTCCATCTCCGCAGCCCACTCAATGTCTGCTGCCCACACCACCACCACGGCGCTCTCCACCACAACAGCCCACTCCACCACCACAACGCTCTCCATCTCTGTGGCCCACTCCATCCCCGCGGCCCACTCCATGTCCGCTGCCCACACCACCACGGTGCTCTCCACCACATCAGCCCACTCCACCACCACAACGCTCTCCATCTCCGCGGCCCACTCCATCCTCATCTCCAGCACCCTCACTGCAACCCACACCTCAGGCTGTTACTGATTGGGAGAGTTTTCTTCCCAGTCAGTTCAAGAGAGTCCTTCAGCCAGCAGATTGGGTGTGGATTGCCAAGTGCCTCTATGAGCCCACAGGGCAGCTGAGGCAGAAGATCCAACTGGTTTTATCCGCCAATGCTGCCCAAGCCGTCTCCTCCAGAACCCGGGTGGTTTTTTCGGCAGAGGATGTTTTTGTGGGCACCTATGAGGATGTGGGGCATTCCTCTTAAATGCCCACAGTGTGGATGGAAGATGCACCATTCAGGGATCTACCCGAAGGTCAGGGAAGTGATTGACATGGACAGCTGCTACTACCTGCTGGGTGGGGACTATCCACGCTGTAGTGCTTGCAAGTTGCCAGTATGCCCATAGAGCAAGGACATTCTTTCACAACTGGATGTGACACACAGGACCATGTTTCCAGCGATGCTGACCACTAAACTTGCCCTGGACATGAAATGTGTGACCTTCCTCAGGCCAAGAACCAGCGGCAACAGTTCTTCCTACCTCCAGTCAGCAGTAGAGGAAGTCCACAGTGAGGAGTGGGCACGATGGACCATCCAGTACCTCTCTGACTGTGAGCATTATTTGAAGAAGGTTGCCCTAGTCCAATCTGCTACGGCACCTGCCTTTCCGGCACCTAAACCCTTCAGGCCACTTCCACTCGCCCAGTGGTTTGAGACTGTCCACTCCAACGACATCCTCAGCCATCTAGACGAGATGAAGGGGGTGATTACTTCCACCTATGGCCGAATCCTAAAGATGGATTCGAGAAAGAAGGTACAATACATAAATGTTTGAGCATGAGGTTTATTTTTAGCCATCCATGTTAAGTAAGTGGAATAAAAATCATTTATATTTTTTCTGTTTTTTGGAGGTGGATACATTTAAAATGATTAAAAAGTGTGCATTTGTGTACATTTGTGCACACACACACACACACACACATATACTGTAGATCGACTTGCAATAGGTTGAATGACGCGTCTGCCGTCTCCTGGAGGTGTCTGTATCGCTTTTACTTGCACTTTGTAACTTCGGGTTTCGGGTAGGAACCCGAGCTTATAAAAACTACAAAATTCGATCGCTTTATGGCATACGTCACTTCCCCCACCACCTACAACTTCCTCAGAATCTTGACTGCCGTCTGTATGTTTTCGTCATGCCGAACAACAGCTACAAGGAAGAAGGCAACGGTTTTATCAGAGAAAAACTAAAAAAGAAAAGGGGAGAGTGACCAATTAAAAGCCAGGACTAGGATTAACACATTGGTCCAGCTTTCGCTTCCCTCGCTGGCGTGAGCTAACGGAGGAGAAAGAGTGCTCGACCGATGCGGACGCTTGCCTGCACACAAATGCCGTTTCTAAGGTAACCCAGATAAATTCATATAAGCAGTGTAGTATTTTCTGGTATTCCGGCCACAGCCGATGGTGTTATGAGTGTAATAAAATGCTCACAGCCCAGTGTTCATTTCTACAAACAGCCCGCCTCAGTACAGGGCTCGCACTAATAAAATCGGCTCATGTCAAATATAACGTTAACGTTACATTAAATGTATTGAACGTCCCCACGATTCAGTAGTACCCACAAACACTAACATTACACACTACATGTCCCACGGTTGCTGTAAAAATAAACCAAAACACATAACGTTACAGTCAGCTCTGGCCGACGGTGTTTTCAATGCAGTGAATGTGTCAGCGCTGTCCCGCGCCCACATTTCCCCACGGGGATCACCCTGCTCGCTCTCTCAGCCGGCTGCTATAAGGGAATCAAGCGCGGCGAGGTTGCCCGGCCCGCCTCATACACTGCAAGCACCATAGACAGTAAAAGCACAAGCACACACAATCTAAAGACACGGGAGGCTGACCGGTTGACTGTTTGTTGACTTTAATTTGCGACAGTGCTGCGGAGCTTGTGGCCTCTAGGGACGCTGGATGTGAAAATTACATGTCGAGCACCATCTAGTGGCCAAAAAGTTCCGCAGTGTGGCTTTAAGATCATTATTATGATCACACTTTAATATTTAAAGGTCCTGATGAAACATTAACAGTCATATGTTATATCATTACAAAGCTTAGACCCTCTACTCTACTTTTCACACAAAACCATCATTTTTTAATTCATTTTACATATTGCTTATTTTAATTGTTTAAATTCCTCCACCCGCAACCGAATTAACCATCAAAAGTAAGCGTGGTTATGAATTTGAATATTGATGGAATTGGTAAAATTTGATGAACAAAGGCAAGTCATATATCAAACAAAACCTTTCTTTCTCAGGATTTTTGCTATATGGTTTATTTAGTTGACATAATACAACAGATCAAATTATTGCAGAATTAATTGCGAAGTACATCTTTTGATATTTGTAAAAACACTAGGAAAAGTGTTGCATTTGAAGAGTTCAGATGCAAAAGCCTCTAAATGCCATTTGAAATTTTCTTCAAGAATGTTAATTTCTATCAACCTTGTATATTTAAGTTCAGTAATTTCACTTAAAGGAACACTCCGACTTTTTGGGACTTTAGCCTATTCACCTTATCCCCCAGAGTTAGATAAGTCCATACATACCTTTTTCATCTCCATGCGTGCTATAAGTCTGTTTGACGCACCCACCGCTAGCCTAGCTTAGCACAAAGACTGGATGTGAATGGTTGCAGCTTTCATACTAATCCAAATGAGTGGCAAATAACGCAAACGTTTTCCTATTTACATGTTGTGATTTGTATAGTCACAGAATGTACAAATAACAAAATCAAATGAGACACAGACATCTTTTAACCGTATAAAACCTGGGAACTATTCTCTGAAGGCGAAGCACTGCTACTTTGGCGGAGTGATTACCGCATCACCGGAGACACGCCGTGGTGAGGAGCAGAGAGTTCGCTCAGTGTTTGGGTAACAGAGTCAGCAATTTATAAATAATAAAAGCGTAGTTTAGAGTCATGGGTTTTCGCTCTATTGTAAATAGCTGCGACAGTAAACAGGGGAGGTAATACCATGTTTCACAGAATTCCAACTAAAAACGCTGACTGGATGAAAAAAATTGGTAACTTACTTACTCTGGATATTGATCCAAACACACCTAAATAGATTATCAAGGGACATTATGTTTGCTCGATACATTTCAATGGACGACTATTTTGAAAAAATTGAATTTGCCACACGGACCATAATGTGCTGAAGGATACGGCTATCCCATCGATAGCACAGACAGGACAAGTGGATCACCTGTGGCTGAGGTAAGTGTTCCGTTATGTTTTTAGATGACCTACTGTAACAGTGCCATTAGCCAGAGCTAATGTAACGTTAGTGACAGTATTATATGATTAGGGTATGAATATGTTTTTATCTTGATGCGGTGCGGACGCGCTTGGAAAAAAAAACGAGCGCGTTCACCGCGTTGAACTTGCACCCTGCGCGCGGCGCGCCTAGTAGCCTAAATTTGAAATAACCATGGAAATAACGAACTTGAGCGTGCAAAAGGGTACGATAGGCTGTGAGTTCATTGTGCAAAAACAATTTGTGCTATTACTTTCCTCTTATTCTATCCTATAGTAATGCAATTTTACTGTATATTATATACTGTTGAATACATTTGGTTCAGCTAATAAATTGCATTTAAAATATATTGATTCCTGTAATAATAATTATTTATTCATGTGATATTTATAAATCTGGGTGCGTTTTTGGTTGGAAATCAATGAAATATGGTACTGTATTACCTGGTCTCCCCTGTTTATTGTCACAACTCATACAATAAAGCAAACACCCATGATAAACTATGCTTTTCTATCTAACGTTAGTAATTGCTGACTCTTTACTCCAACACTGAGCGAACTCTGCTCCTCGTCACGGTGTGTCTCAGGTGATTGTTATCACTCTGCCCAAGTAGCAGTGCTTCGCCTTCAGAAAATATAGTATTTATACGGTTAAAAGATGTCTGTGTCTCATATGGCCTTGATATTTGCACACTCTGTGACTATACAAACCACAACATGTAAATAGGAAAACGTTTGCGTTATTTTGTCACTCATTTGGATTAGTATGAAAGCTGCAACCATTCACATCCAGTCTTTGTGCTAAGCTAGGCTAGCGGTGGGTGCGTCAAACAGACTTATAGCACGCACGGAGATGAAAAAGGTATGTATGGACTTATCTAACTCTGGGGGGTAAGGTGAATAGGCTAAAGTCCCAAAAAGTCAGAGTGTTCCTTTAAATGGCAATGAAGATTACCTATGAATTGCCATTTAAGTGAAATGACTGAATTTAAATATACAAGCTTGATAAAAATGATTATTCTAGAAGAGAATTTCAAATGGCACTTAGAGGCTTTTGCATCTTAACTCTTCATTTCGTCTCTGATTACAGCATGTCTGAGCTAAAAGTAGTCAAAAATATGATCAAAACTGGCTGTAAAAAATAAATCTGCATTGTTTATCCTTTTGATCTTCCATTAAAAAAATTGGCAAAATTCTAATCTTTCATTGAAGTAAAAAAAAATTGAAAGTGGTGGGTAAATCACATTTTGAAATAAATGCTTTTCTCCAAAATATGCTGGCCATAATTGTTGGCACCCCTATCTCTGAAGAACATTCCCATTAATATTTAAATTTTGAAGCACACCAGGGTGACTAGGGACATGAAATTGTCCAGCTATGACTTCTTGTTTCACAGGAGTTTAAATATGAGGACACACAAAGGCCAAATTCCATATGATCACAATGAGTAAAAACAAAGAACATAGTTCTGATGTGCAGCAAAAGATGGTTGAGCTTAACAAAATACAAAGTGGCAGTAAGAAAATATCTAAAGAATTGAAAATCATTATGGTATTTTTCATTTTCATTTTCATTATGGTAATCTACATATTATGCATAGTTACTCAGCTGCATTTCTACCACACATTTGTAGATTTTCAGTAGCATCTCTGTATTATACGTTATTATATTATACACATCTCTGTATTATACGTTGTATAATGCACTGAACTTGATTTGTAGATATTTATTTTATAACATGGGAGAGTTTGTAAATGCACTGATTTTGTTGATGACTTGATAATTTGTTAATGTGAAGTACATAAGCCATAAACAGTCAACTAAGCTTCATGTGTGTTTCACTTTATTTGGATAGTCACAAGGAACATCTATGGATGATTTGTAGAGTTTGTAAATGCACTGATTATGTTGCTGACTTGATAATTTGTTCATGTGAAGTACATAAGCTATAAACTGTCAAGTAAACTTCACATCTGTTTCACTTTATTTGGATAGTCACAAGGAACATCTAGATAGTTACTTGAATGACATCACATGTGTTGTGAAAGGGTTACGGATACATTAGAGATGTTGTGAATACACTCCTAAATATTTGCTGTATGTGTCATATAGAACACCAGATATGAAAAGATACATACAGAGATGCTACTGAAAATCTACAAATGTGCTGTAGAAATGCAGCTGAGTAACTATGCATAATATGTAGATTACCATAATGAAAATGCAAAGATACAGAGATGCTACTGAAAAGCTACAAATGTGTGGTAGCAATGCAGCTGAGTAACTACGTAAATTATGTAGATTACCATAATGAAAATGCAAAGATAGAGATGCTACTGAAAATCTACAAATGTGCGGTAGCAATGCAGCTGAGTAGCCTAACTATACATAATATGTAGATTACCATAATGAAAATGCAAAGATATAGGGTTGGTCTGTAAACCCATCTGGCATTTAACAACCAGCACACGCCAGGTCACAATCGACTGACCAGTCTAGTATCCGACAATCAGCCCAAGCTAGCTCATAATTTGTGCACCACATAGACAACATATTGTGTATGTACGGAGCCCGGGAAGTCACCTGTGGGGGAAAAAAAAACAGTCCGAGGCGACGGTTTAGCAATCTGTCCCCTCAGTTTATAAACTGTACTCACGGATTCTTAAACTGTTCCCTCGGTTTAACAATTCGTGCCCACGGATTAATAAACCATACCCACGAGTTCCTAATCCGTACTCTCAGATTTGTGAACCGTGCCCTCAGTTTTTGCAATCTGTACCCACAAATTCATAAACCGTGCCCACGCTTTCGCAATCCGTACTCACGGGTTTGTAATCCGTACTCACGGATTTGTGGCTCATCCCCCAGAGTGTGCCGCATGATTCAACCAGGCCTCCTGTTTAGATGCGGGATGCATTGCATTGTTTTTCAAATCCTTTTTTAAAATGGATAATTTCTTGCATTTTCTAAAAAAATAAAAATAAAAAAACTAGGCTACTTTTATCTTTAAAGTCCTTTTTTTAGAGGATAAAGCTCAGTAGCCTAGAATAAGCTAAAAAAATAATAATAATAATAACAGTTCAAAAACTGTAAAAGGTTTAGTTATAAGTTATAAATTATTTTATGTTAAACATATTACTGTCTTCGGTGAACTCATTCATAGTAATAAACGCAAATAATAATTAACGTTAGCTATCAAAATCCATTTAGGCTACATAGGCCAATTTTATCCACAAAAAAAGAACAAAGCAATTCGTCAAATCAGTCTTAGACAATAATAATGGGCTACCCTAGCACAAGGGTATTTGATGTCCTATTTACATCTGGAAGACGTATTTTTAAGAGTGTTTGCTCATCTGCAAGACGTCTATAGGACGTTTCCTGTCAGATGTCAAATAGACGTTTGTAAGATGTCAGTTTAACATAGATTCTAAATCATTACATCTTAGAGACATCTTCTAAACGTCTATTTGACATCTGCAGGAAACGTCCTATAGACGTCTTGCAGATGAGCAAACACTCTTAAAAATACGTCTAGGAGATCAAACAGCCTTGTGCTATGTGGGTAAGATTATAACAAACAAACGCAGCCGCGGCCGCAGACACTTCCTATCAACAGTGGAACAATTTAAAATAGGCTAATAGCATTTCTGGTCATACAAAAAAAATACATTATACATAATACATTTGCTACTACTTTTATTTGTGTAAACTCACAATAACAAGAAAACGTTATTTGTAAAATAAAATATTTTTGTTTTGTTAAAAATATTGTTTATCAGGCGCGCTTTCATGATCTCCGGAGCGCGTCTCATAAATAAGCTGAAACAAAAGCCTATCTAAAGCTTGAAATGTCCACTTTTAAACGAACAAATTCGAATCGAAAGCAAATACCGTCTGATTAGGCTATACAATCCGAAAGGTGCATTTCTCTAAGGTGCATCTGCTTTACAGTGGAGATCGCCCGTCACTAGAAACTGTTTATGTAGCCTAAGCAATAAAAATCCATCGTTAT
The DNA here is from genome assembly GCF_016745375.1 of Pimephales promelas. The sequence continues at coordinate 7,736,097 of NW_024121255.1, forward strand.
TTTTCAGAGACATTTATTATGATTAGCCTATAAATCACCTATAAATCATCTCTCTATGGTTCCAGAGACATGCTCTTCTCATTTAGCAATGCGGGCAAAATATAGTTTTTAGAAAGTCTATTTTGTTTTTCTTCATATTAATTTGCGAATATTTTAAATGTTTAATAAAGGCAAAAAGTCAATTTTATTTATTTTTTGTGCACAAACTCTTGGACATGCGTCAAAATCTTGTGTTTATTTGTGATAATCTCAGCCCTGTATTATTTTCTAACCTGTATTATGACTGACATTTGACGAATTGCTTTGTTTCTTTTTTGATAAAAGCGTCTTATAGCCTATCTAAATATGTAGCCTAAATGTAATAATAATAGCCTAATTATTATTATTAGGCCTATTATTTGCGTTTATAACTTTAAATGAGTTCACTTAAGACAGGAATATGTTAATCATAAAACAATTTATGAAAGTTTTATTATTATAGGCCTATAACTTTGTGTTTGTGTTATATTTATTTTTTTGAATGTGAAGTCCTTTTAAAACAATGCATCACACATCTAAACAGGAGGCCTGGTTCAATCATGCGGCACACTCTGGGGGACGAGCCACAAATCCGCGAGTACGGATTGCAAAAGCGTGGGTACAGATTGCAAAAACTGAGGGTACAGTTTACAAATCTGAGAGCACGGATTAGGAACTCGTGGGTACGGTTTATTTATCCGTGGGCACGAATTGTTAAACCGAGGGAACAGTTTAAGAATCCGTGAGTACAGTTTATAAACTGAGGGGACGGATTGCAAAACCGTCGCCTCGGATTGTTTTTTTTTTTCCCCATAGGTGACTTCCCGGGCTCTGTATGTATGTACTTAAAAAAGCTATAAGTTTCTGTATATATATAAAAAATAATAATAATGAATATACAAATAAAGTTGTCCTCCGAAGAGGGGGGGTGGAGGTGGTTGAAAAAATAAATAAATAAAGGAAATCGATGTTGTTTGGTAGATTCACGAGCAACAACCAATGGAAAAATTGCAGATGGAAAACTATTTTTCTTACCCAATCGGAGGAAGCGTACCTAGACATATTCTAGCAAATCGGAGGTCTCTGCAACCTTGCAAGGGGTGTTACTATAGTAAGGAATATGCCGCAAACAGCGTTGAGTGGTGGAGGAGACGACAGAAAGCGAACGGACGTGTCGAGTATAAACAAGGCTTTACTGAGCGAGAGCGCGCTGAGATTTAAATGAGAGAGAGACAGAAGAATTAATTAATATATATATTTAGCCTGGTGAAAAATAAATATGTTAAGTATATTAAATCTTAGCATACTTGAGCATACTTAAAGCCAGACTAATCATCAGTATACTTAAAGTTTGTTAATGATTATTTAACTTGAAGCATGCTATTTTGGAACAACTAATTTATACTTAATATATTTTAGTTGTAATTTAATTGTAGAAAGGCACAATTTGAAGTGTACTTAGTGTACTATTACGTGCTAAAGTGGAACCACTTCAAGTGACCACAACCAACTTGAAGTATATGGCTGTCATATACATGCTTGATTAATAAGCATTAAGTGTACCATATCTGTGTTAGAAGTACATTTAAAATGGACTTTGAATGTCGTACAAATATACAAGCATTATACTTTTAAAATATTATTATTGTGATGATAGTCTGCTCAGTTCTACTTTGGGTTTATTCAAATTAGTAAGAAAGTACACTTTTTAGCTACTTATCAATATCTGTTATTACTCTGCTAGGCTACTTTTTGGTTAGCATGTAGGCTACCAGTGTACTGAAGGCTGAATTAAATAAGGGACTACTCAACACACTCTCCAGGTGAAAAAATTACTTTATTGGTCAATAAATACAGTATTTTCACATTTTCAATAGTGCATTGCCAATACTTACACAGAACTGTACTTTGTGAATATATTACACGTTTACTATACTAACATTATGCTGATAACAATTTTCACAATAAAACTTTACACACTTGAAATAGAAAGTAAACTTTCTAGTAACTCATTAGGAAAAATATTAGGACAGAACAGTGTTTTAATTCAATGTCACAGCATTCCAGTATTACAAGATAGCGGACAGAAGAAGTCACAAACCTCTGGTTGAATTTAACTTAAGTGGCCAGACATCCGCATTAGAATTGCATTTTCTTTCCAATTCCAAATTTTCTTATAGCAGCTGTCTGAAAAACAACAAATATTAATATGAAAAAAAAGAGAGTTATATATGCATGCAAGGTTGTCAAGCTTGAACTACTATAAACACCAATCAACACACCACCATTATTGGTCAGCTCAAGACAAAGTAACTTTGTTCATAACATGTATTTTCCCCCAAAACTTTTCAAAGAAAGATCATTGACATAATGACACCAATTTTTTCAAGAAATCAGAAATAAATACACAGCTTCATTTTTCAAATAAAAATAATGTTAATGCAATGTTGTACATGTTATAATGACTAATTAGTTTTTTTGCATATGCATTGGACAATGTTTTATATTTGTATATTTGTATAAGACAAACAAATGTATCCACATAGATTTTAAAAAGATTTATTAAGATTAAAAATCTAAATAGTGATCTTTTTATTTAGCAAAAAACTAAAACTTACCAGTAACTTCTAAGGCAGCATCTTCATCTCTTCGAGTCTGCTTCGACGTCACTTGAAAAGCTTGGCTATGATTGGTCAAATTGAATGTAGCTGAACTGAAAAAGACGTGCTGTTAGACTGTGTGTCAAAAATACTACTGCCAAAGACAAGTGACGTTAATGTAATACAAATCTTACCTAGAATCACAACATAATGAGGTTCCAAATGTCACACGCCATGCAAAGTTGAAGAAGCAGGGTAAAATCAACACTATGTGTTCTCAAAACTCTACATTTAAAAAAGTTAATCACAAAAAAAAAATCACCTAATCCATATGAATCGCGTGGTTTCTTCCTAGTCCTCTAAAGACACATGATTGCTCTATAAATTTTAACAGTTTAATAGACCTCTAAATCTAATCACAGTCAAGTAACATTTACACACAGCAGAATGTTATCTGACAAACAGAGGCTCTGAGTGAGGTGCGAGGCGAGCTCATTATCATAAGAACCAATCACAACATTTCAACGGCTCTGGAACCAATCAGGACTCACGTGTAAGTAGTATGCTATTATTTGAATTTAAACAATTACAAACTTTTTTATCATCTCTGGAAAATGTATCTGATCAAATTCAAATAATATGATGTTGAAATCCTTGTGGGAATTTAAACATAGCATGCAGTGGACAACATCCTTTTAAGAAGCCCTTTACAAGTAAAAGTGAACATCAGTAATTTTAGTTATGCTTATTGCAATGCTTAATATAGTTGACAAATGTTTCTAATACATTACAAGTTGGTACATTGTAATATATATATATATATATATATATATATATATATATATATATGTATTAAATGTTAAATGCATACATTTTTTAAAATATATTGCAGTAGGCATACTTGTTTATAAAATTCATATATTTTAAACCCACTAAAAGCTTAATAATTTTGCTATGTTCTTACACAAAGTACTCCAAAAATTTATTTTTAAGTAATAGCAACATAATTATGTTTTCTTTAAATGCACTAAAACTTCACTAAAATTATGCTTGTGTTTAGCATATTTCTTAAAAATATAATTAAGCATGTATTTATTCCTAATGTACTTCTAGTGCATTTGTTAGAAATATGTTAAAAGTATACTTGTGTTGAGCATATTTCTTAAAAGTGTAACAAAGCATATATTTGGAACCAATGTAGTTATACTGCACTTTTTAGAAATATGTTAAAAGCATGCTTATCAATATACCTTTAGAAAATATACTTAAGTACAATTATTTTAAAGTGTGTTTAAAGTTGTATTGTGAAAATAGGTAAAAAGCATGATGCTACTATACTTTTAATGTATTTAAATATAGTACATTTTTGTTAGTATATTTGCAATGTACTATTGAAAAAGGGAATATATTTCAAATACAATAAAGTATACTTTTTTCACTAGGGTATATATATATATATATATATACACACACAATTATAGCATTATTTATTATTTTATTATTTACAGTGGAACAGGCTCTGGAGGCTCTGGAACAATTACTGGAGAGTGACGAGGAGAAAGCATTGCTTAGAAAATTCTAAGCATTCCTAAGAAAAACGCCTGGGACTATTTGTAAAGAAAGTTAGATTTTTCAGTACCGCTTCCTTTTATAGTACAGTACTTACAGTGTACATACCTAGAAAGTACTGGCTAATATAAGGTAAGTACATGGGTTAGGGGTAGGTTTAAGGGTAGGTTCAGGGTTAGTACCTAGTTATTACCCAGTAATTGTAATTACTACAATAAGTGCATAGTACGTACATGGGTAACAGGACTGTAAAAGGAAGTGTTACCGATTTTTCATTGTTCTTCAAATATTTTTTTTAACAATTACACATGTCTGTCAAGCAAAGGATTTGACAAATATATTTTTTGTTCAAAAACTGTTCACTATTATTGTGTGATGTGTGATTTTCAGAAATAAATGACAAAAATCAATTTTCCGTTTTTGAAATTCTCTATTATATAGTAAATGTTTCATTCATACTTCCTTTATAAACACATTACATGCGTGATAATGTTAGCTTAGGGTCTTCTAAATCCATACATACCAAACATAGTGTTCCATCTCCATTACATTTAGTATATAAGCCCAATTAACAGAGGGTTAAAAGACATTTCAAGTTTTCTATATATTCCTGAGACGAGCTCCAGTTCACAAGCTATGCAATATATCGCTCCATCGTGTCCATGTCCTGATTATATTGTCTGCTATAGCATATATTTGCTTATTATTTAATAAATCCAGGCAACTGGTTGATGAAACATTGATTAAAATTAAGATACAATTTATACAAAACAAAGCTTAATGTGGTCAAAATTTAGCTTGAAATGCCCATCCCTACAAAATACGAAATGTCTTAAAGGGTTAGTTCACCCAAAAATGAAAATTATGTCATTAATTACTCACCCCATGATGTACCAACCCCGTAAGACCTTTGTTCATCTTCGGAACACAAATGAAGATATTTTTGATAAAATAATATCAAACCTCTCTTAAATCTGAGAGGTGGATCACTGCTACATAGGCTGCCTAAGGGATCGACACTTGACGGCCCAGAAAGTCAATGAAGAAAATGTTTAAATATTCCATATGACTACAGTGGCTCAAGTATAAGTTTATCAAGCGACGAGAATACTTTTTGTGCGAAAAAACAAACAAAAATAACGACTTTATTCGACTACACCATTTCTTCCTTGTAGGCCTGAGATAAGAGTTCAAGAGATTTCCACGACGCATGCGCGGGAATTGCGATGATCTTCAACAACTTCAGTTCAATTCTTGCGAATGCGTGGTGGAAATCTCTTGCCTACAAGGAAGAAATGGAGTAGTCAAATAAATTCATTATTTTTGTTTGTTTTTTCGCACAAAAAGTATTCTTGTTGCTTGATAAACTTATACTTGAGCCACTGTAATAATCATCCGAAGGAAAACAATAGGGCTCTCCGCCCTTTTAGGGCTTGGGCCCTAATAATCCTAAGGAAAACAATAGAGCTATGCGCCCTTTCAGGGCTTGGGCCCTAATAAATAATCCTAATGCTACGTTCACACCGGACGCGAATAGCGCGTCAAATTCGCGTCTAATTTGACGCTTTACCACTTTGTGTTAATTCACGCGTCATGAGCATGTTAAAAATCAAAAGTTTGAAGCGAAATTTACGTGCGTCTCACACATCAAAATCGAAACCCATTGGCGGCCATCTTTTTTTTATGTTTATCGAGCATTCATCGAGAGATTCACCGCACTGTATTTGCTCTGGAGAGCTAGAACAGCAGAGTGGGGATCGATGTCGCCACATTTGTGTCCACCGGACCCTTCGGAGTCGAAACGTTAGGCGAGTTTCACCATTTTCTTGCTCCAGGAGCTGCGCCTCGATGACGGCCGCTGTCAGCGGTACTTCCCCCTGTCCCGCGGCCAGTTTGATGACCTGTTGTCATTTTTATGCGCGTAACGCATCTTTGCATTGACTTAACATTGAAATCATTCGCGTCTGATGTGTTATTCGCGTCCGGTGTGAACGCACCATAAGGAAAACAATAGGGCTCCTAAACCCTTTCAGAGTGTGGGCCTTAATAAAGAATAATAAATAATCCTAAGGAAAACAATAGGGCTCTGCGCCCTTTCAGGGCTTGGGCCCTAATAATCCAAACGAAAACGATAGGGCCTTCGCCCTTTCAGGGCTTGGGCCCTAATAATCCTAACGAAAACGATAGGGCCTTCGCCCTTTCAGGTCTTGGGCCCTAATAAAAAAGAATAATAAATAATCCTTTGGAAAACAAATATGGCTCTGCGCCCGTTCAGGGCTTGGGCCTTCATCATAACCCTAAGGAAAATAATAGGGCTCTGCGCCCTTTTAGGGCTTGGGCCCTAATAATCCTAATGAAAACAATAGGGCCTTCGCCCTTTCAGGGCTTGGGCCCTAATAAAAAAGAATAATATATAATCCTTTGGAAAACAAATATGGCTCTGCACCCATTCAGGGCTTGGGCCTTCATCATAACCTTAAGGAAAATAATAGGGCTCTGCGCCCTTTTAGGGCTTGGGCCCTGGGCTAATTAGAATCTGGTTAAAGCAAATGTCGAACTTTAAAGAAGCTGTTAATTCTGATGAAAAGACAGAACATAGAACAGGCTTTAAGTTGATTGATCGTCAAGCTCTATCTGATTAGTAATACTTTTGTCATATATGATGCAGAATTGAAGCCCCGTCTGATTCAGTTTAAGTACTGATAGAAATTGCAACTGTGAAGCTGTAAATGAACAACAGTCATGGGTTGAGATAAACAAAAAGGGTTATAGATATTATGGCAAGAACAAAGCGACACAATTGTTCAAACATCGAATTATCGAGAGAGCCATTAACATTTATGTGAACAAAGAAGTAGAATGTAGATGACTGACATTGACCGTACAGCACGACCTGACCTGACAGAAACAATTGATAACTTTGGATACATTGTAAGACTGAGGGCTATTGGCCTTCAAATGCTCTGATAAGACAAACATGGCCAAAATATGTTGAGAAGACACTGAGCTTGGCTGGGTAAAGGCACGGCAAGAAGCCATTCTTCTCCCTAATAAAATTGCTGTATTCTTCTCCATAACAAAATTACACGACAGTTTTGATGGGAAGTGCCAGGGTGAAAGAAACTATGTGTACTAAACCTTGAAATTTGTTTTTCTTTACAGAGCATGCAGATTTTGATACAGGAATGTGCCCAATAAAATAATGACTATGTTGAATTTGCTTGTTTCCTTGGTGGAAAACTATTTTCAATATAGCTAGAGTAAGACCAGCTACAGGAACGTGGAATTACCATGTGGTTACAATGTGCTTCACAGTTGCATTAACCATTAAAATACTTTGCTCACAACAGGATTGAGTAACTCTGAACTTTGCACTTTTTTATCATCCTTCTAAAAAAAAAAAAAAAACATTGGTGTGGCAAGATTTTGAGCCAGATCACATCTCATATTCACATTCTCATGCTGGCTCCCTGTTACAACAACAGGACCAAATTTGGTTTAAAAAACACGTTTTGTTTGCTATTTTGGGGTTCTTGACATATAGGTGGTCAGAAAGCTCGGATTTTATAAAAAAATCTTAATTTGTAATGATATTCAATAAAAGGAACACCCACTGTTTCTTTTTTTTTCATATTAAACTGTTATTCCCTTAACTAAGACAAGTTGATGCATACCTCTCACATCTTAGTGCATGCACTCAATCACTCTGGTGCATGGCGACACAAACAGAGATGAAGTTAGAGGCGACCAAACACCTCCATGTTTTCCCTATTTAAATACACTTATACAAAGTAGTTACACGACCAAGTCTGGTGACAAAATAAAACATGGCGCTTATTAAACTTTTACAACTTTTGAGTGACAGTGATAATGAAGGTCAAAATTTGAAAGGCCTGGAACCACCGCCTCGTATTAAGCCACCAGCATTTCAAACATTTAGTCAGTCAACTCAAAGCCCCTTTTCAGCAAGACAGCAGCCTCCTCAGACAGCTAGTCAGCCATCAGCTAGTGACTAATCATCTTTCTAACTTGTTACTGGTATTTTTATATTTATTTTAGCTGTGTTATAAATTAAAACATTAACAATTCTGTTTTTGTGACACATCCGCATTATTAACAGTGTGTTTAAGTATCTTAGCTACCGTTAGAGCACACTGCAAAAAAAAAAAAAATCCAGTCTTTTGTAGACAAACGTTGGCAAGCGTTTAAAAACTATTTATTCAACCTAACATTAAAGGTTGTATCAGCGATTTCAGGCCCAAACAAAAATGATCAAATTCATATAATCTTTCATAAAAATCGGCTAGCTGCCCACCCCATAAGCAGGCTGTCAAAAAACTGCGTATCTGTAGGCAGCTTAGGCTCGGAGATCTGCACACAAAAGTAAATGGGTACAACCACCACTCACGGCGCCTGCACGCGAGGTCGAATCTGAAGAATAAGCCAGCATCTATCAACCCTATGCTATCAACGGGCCAGATACATTTAACATGTAGAGGCAATCCCCAAGAAGAGGAGGAGGATTAGGGCGAGGGCGAGGGAATACCGTTGTTTTCGTCCTAGAAATAAATAATAATCGGGAAAGCTTTGGAATGGTGGCGAGAACTCAAATAATTGAACATTTTTAAATCAGACACCGAGGTTACACTGTTACTTCTGGTTACAGGTGAGTAGCTTCTACTGCTGACTTTTTTGTATGTGAACAAAATGTGAACAAAAAAAGTGTGTGTGAAAATATAATTCTTAAAAAAATATGAGTGAAGCTTGACTAAACTTGGATAGCTCTAGCAAATATCAGAGTGTAGGGATTTAGTGTGTGAGTTGCGTGTGTTATAGGTGTCTACTTTGATGTGTAGACATAACATTGTACTATTATCAATAACACTAGCCTACGTTCAGGACTAACTTTAGCCGAGTAATAATAAAAAGCTGTAATATCTGAAATATTATTCCAGATAGCTGTTGTTACAATGAGTTTTCCCCATACCATTAGATTTGTTTATATGACTAATTCTGGTACATTTTACCAAACTGCTGCTTCCAGTGAAGCACCAGTAAAACTAGCTGTATGATATGACATTGCTTGACTGCAGATTTTATATACATCATTATACTTTGTAATTAAAAGCAGCCAAATTCACATTTTACAGTTCACAGAATAAGCCATTGAGGTAGACAGTCAATCTGAAAATAGTGTGTTTTTGTCGCTTTAAGAAATGCGCATGCATGATCGTTTTTTTTTTTTTTTTCATGATGCACGAAACGGGAGGGAGGGGCGAGCTAACTTGGTTTGTTTGGGATCTCGGTTCAAACGCAAACAGAAGTGACGTTACCCACAATCACTGATACAACCTTTAAGTGTGAATTACAAAACCTGTACGTTGCTTGTTCTTAACATCAAGTTTTTTTTTTTTAATGAGTTAAAGCTAATCTATAAATCTGTCTGTCTTCCAGTTTAGTTTACATGTATTTGTGTGAGCACTGGCAGAGCATATGGGTTCTTTAGCTTGTAATCATTCTTTATCAATTCATACTGGACGGTCTCGGGCTCAGGCTGGACGGAAGCCCCCCTGCTTGTTACTGCTTGTTATTATAAATTATGTACTTACTGTCACAGTCTGTCGTCTTCACCTGTTTGTCCCGTCATCTGCACTACACTTCCCCGGATCCTTTTGTTCCTCTCCCGGACTCACTCCCCAATCAGCCACCTGTTCCTCGTCCTGTCATTATCATTTTCACCTGTGTTCACCCCACTTAGCCTGATTCCTCTGTGTATTTAGTTCTGTTCAGTTTCATTCAGTCTTGTCGGTCGATGTCTATTGTGTTTATTGTGAACCCGTGTGGTTGCCTTATTCCTGTCTTCCTGCCTGTTTATATTTATTAAAAACCTGTTCTCTACCAATACTCCGGTCTCCTCGTCCTTCAGCCAGAGCCACACCGTGACAGATCGACCGACCAAACTGAAACATGAAAGCAGTGAGTTTTCCGGGGAGTCACTACCCGATTCGGCGGCCCTCTCCGCTGGCTCCGTCCAGCCTCTCCGAGCCCGAGCTCTCTTCTTCGCTGGTCCCGTCCAGCCCTGTCCAGCCCGCACCAGAGACCGTCCAGCCCGCACCAGAGACCGTCCAGCCAGCGCCAGAGACCGTCCAGCCTGAGCCCGAGACCGTCCAGCCTGAGCCCGAGACCGTCCAGCCAGAGCCCGAGACCGTCCAGCCAGAGCCCGAGACCGTCCAGCCACCGAGCCCGAGACCGTCCAGCCAGAGCCCGAGACCGTCCAGCCAGAGCCCGAGACCGTCCAGCCTGAGCCCGAGACCGTCCAGCCTGAGCCCGAGACCGTCCAGCCTGAGCCCGAGACCGTCCAGCCAGAGCCCGAGACCAGGATCCCACCAATCCTCCCTCTCCCGCCTCCTCCCACCATTCACCCATTAGCCCTCCTGTCCCATAGCCATCCAGACCCAGCAGGGTCGTTGGATCCCCGGCCTTCGCCTCACACCTCCTCTATCTGGACACTTCCTCGGCCCCCGGTCCCATTGGCTCCCCCGTGTCTCTTACCTCCCTCAGCTCCTCCATGGCCCCTCAGTTCACCACCTCGGCCAGGCTCCTTCGACCCTCCGGATTCCCTACGCTCCCTCGTCATCCTCCCTTCACCGTTGGACTTCCTTCCCTTGGCTCCGCCCCGTCATGTCACCCCTCCGGTTCTGTCGGACTCCTCACTCCCTCCAGTCACCCGTCAGCCCTCACTCGCTCTGGCCTCACCGTGTCCCTCTGTGCCCCTGTCGTCACTTCTGTCACCTGAGCCTACGGTGTCCCCATGGTCCCTCGGTCCCTCTTCAGCACCCGATGTCGTCTGTCCCTCTGCTTCACCCTGGTCTCCTCTCCCATCTGCTCCGCCCCTGTCTGTCGGCCCCCTGGTGTTGTCAGCCCCGCTTCCATCGGCTCCACCAGGGATCCTCCCTCCATCTGCTCCGCCCTGGTCTCGCCCTCAGCCTGCTCCGCCCTGGTCTCGCCCTCAGCCTGCCTTGCCCTGGGGACGCCCTCAGCCTGCTCCGCCCTGGGGACGCCCTCAGCCTGCTCCGCCCTGGGGACGCCCTCAGCCTGCTCCGCCCTGGCCACGCCCTCAACCTGCTCCGCCCTGGCCACGCCCTCAACCTGCTCCGCCCTGGCCACGCCCTCAACCTGCTCCGCCCTGGCCACGCCCTCAGCCTGCTCCGCCCTGGGGGGCTTCCTCCTCCTGACCACGCCCTCCACAGCCTCCAGGGTGCCCACCCCCCCTCCCCATTGATGTTACGGCGTGAGGCTACCGGGAGGGGGGAGTGATGTCACAGTCTGTCGTCTTCACCTGTTTGTCCCGTCATCTGCACTACACTTCCCCGGATCCTTTTGTTCCTCTCCCGGACTCACTCCCCAATCAGCCACCTGTTCCTCGTCCTGTCATTATCATTTTCACCTGTGTTCACCCCACTTAGCCTGATTCCTCTGTGTATTTAGTTCTGTTCAGTTTCATTCAGTCTTGTCGGTCGATGTCTATTGTGTTTATTGTGAACCCGTGTGGTTGCCTTATTCCTGTCTTCCTGCCTGTTTATATTTATTAAAAACCTGTTCTCTACCGATACTCCGGTCTCCTCGTCCTTCAGCCAGAGCCACACCGTGACACTAACTATTTATCTGTCTGTATTTTATTAATGTGAATCTATATTTTCTGTTCACATTATAAATACCATTAATACATTATGGGTAAAACAAATTCTAAACATGTCTTAAAATCGAATGTAGTACACCAAGTTCAATTTAAGGTGCCTTTTAACTTACTTTACTCATTTAAATTATAATAATGAATTTAATCAGATTAAATGCATATTTAAGCTGTTTCAGACCTCCATGTGAACATTGCACAAGGTTTTGTGGATATTAACTTGTAACATTAATTTAATTCAGCCTAAAATGAAGGATGTGAATATAAATAATTTTACAATTTGACACCCATGCTTTATAGTCAGCTCTCAGCTTGTGTGGAAAAAAAACCAACAAGATATTGTGGTCATGAATTAGGAACTCGTTTACTCAACTTGGAAGCTAATTTTTTAATTTGTGTCCACATTGGTAGCCTAGTAACATGCTAATGGCAAACTTTATGGAAATCAATTGTAAGTTAAGTCTCTGATGCACTTCACGTGAAGAGAACTAATTGTATGATGCTAATTGAATGATGCTAATTGAATTAAGTTTCTGCATATGTACAGCGTTATAATTGGTTACTAAACAGGTATAATATTTCATTGCAGCTTCCTCAGTAGACAATGCTTATTATAGGTAAAAAACAGCAAGAAGCTCACTAGGAACAGAGACACATTAAATATTGTGTCATAAACATGATCTTAGTGGGAGAAATGGCTTGGTGAGTGGTCCACATACTTTGAAAAATTGTACACTTGTTTGCAGATGACCCATATTCGATTCTGGCTGTGTTCATTTGCCGAACCCACCTCCTTCTCCCTATGATTTCCAGCCATTTCTTCACTTTTATAAAACTAAAAGCAAATAAATATTCATGGTTTTCTTTTAAGGAGTCTTATTGGCTTTTATTGCATGTACACTGTAAAAACCAATTAGTTCAGTTTACTTAATTTTATTATGCAAACTCGTTGCCTTAATTTTATTAAGTAAGCATAACTTAACTGCATCAAGTTATTTTACCATTGCAATTTTATTTGCTATCGTTACATTTGGGTTATACTTACAAGAGGCTGCAGAAAAAAAATTGTAATGGTCAATTAATTAAATCATTAAATAAATGTAAAAAACTGCAATCAATTGGAAGAGAAAACTGCAATCAATTGGAAGAGAATTACAAAAATTTAAATTAAGTTCCAAGTCTCCAACCAAAGGGAACATTAAACACAATAATGAGAAAAGGAAAATCAACAAGTCAACTAAAGAATGTTGATGCTCTCCCCAAATTTGTAGGTGTTTTGACAATATTATTCAAGATTGACTATTTCAAAATAAATAAGAAGAATGATGACTGCAGAAGTGGAAGAAATTAGTGAAAAGTCTATTAAAAATTGCCCTGTCTCATAAACCATTTGCTCTGCCAATGGAAATGTGTGGGGAGGGACCAAAATGGTACTCAAACCAGTCAAGTGCTGTTTACAAGGTTTTTCTAAGTAACGAAGGCATAGCATGCAAACAGTACAGATTACTAAGAAAATTTAAGTAAGTTAAAAAAATTATTGAACATTAAGTAAAATTTAAGTAAGTTAAACAAATTATTGAACATTAAGTAAAGTTAACAAAAAAATTCTTACAATTCAACAATATTAGATTTTACAGTGTATAATTATTTTCAGTGGCTTATAACTAAACCTACAGCACATAACAGTAATAAGTTGTTGTTCTACCTTTGAGTACCACCTCCAGTTCATCTCTGAGGATGTCAAAGGTACTGTAACGTGAACTGGTCTCAGGTATGATGTTCTTCTTTAGCCAGCCACCACAGGCATACTGATAGAAGTTGTCACAGGGGTTCACCGTTGGATCCATGTTCTCAATAAGACGGGATGCTACAATGCCAGAGAACATTATGTATGAACTTTATAACGATGCCAAAATTGAATGACAAATGTCTTTAAAGGGTCATGAAACGAATTGGTTATCTAATGTAACCTTGGTTCTCTCTAGAAGAGGGAACGAGTATTGCGTAAGCTAGCTTTCGCTACGGGAAAGATTAATCTTTTCTGAGAAATTGAAGCCAAAAAATGATCCTTAATTTTGTATCCATTGTCAACGCAGTGCAGCAGCTGCAGACCTAGAGCGGGCTATGTAGCGAGCTCATTGGTTGCTCTGCGGCAAACTGCAGCTATAGATGAACCTGAGTGAACTCGCGTCCAATGACTAGAGTGTATATAAGCAAGGTTCAGGAGCTGCCTTCCTGGTTTTCATCGACTGAAGCGAAAGTCACTCGAGGCGCGAGCACTGCTGGTTACACAATACACGTTCCCTCTTCTAGAGAGAACCAAGGTTACTTTAGGTAACCGATTCGTTCTCTTACGATAGGTTCGTATTGCGTAAGCTAGCTTAGGCTATGGGAAACCATTGTCAACGCAGTGCACGCCAAGCATCCACTGCATCCACTGTGTGGAATAATAAGTAGCTTGCAGAAGTGCGGGCCAGTGTGTGTACATACATAAGCACCTCGCGGGAAGGAAAAACAGAGCGGCAGTGCTGGTCTGTATGGAATATATCCTAGCAGTGCAGCTCACCAGGAGAGCTGTAGCGTATTATACCGCTAAAAGTTTTGCCTGCAGGGCGTGCACTTCCAGATTATAAAATCTGACAAAGTTGGAGGGGGAAGCCCAGCCCGCCGCCACACATATGTCATGAATGGAAATTCCACTGGACCACGCCCACGAGGAGGCCATGCCTCTAGCGGAGTGAGCCCTAATGCCTAACGGGCATGGCAGGTCTTTTGAAGCATACGCAGCCGCAATAGCTTCCACTATCCATCTAGACGTGTCTGTTTCGAGGCGGCGAGACCTTTAGTGCACCCACCGAATGAAACAAAAAGCTGCTCAGAGGGTCTGAAAGAGGCAGAGTGCGCAGTGTACAATCTCAGTGCTCTTACTGGGCAGAGGAGATTGGCGTCACATACGCTATTGGATGCTGGCAGAGCTGATCGGGAGATGACCTGTGCTCTGACAGGAGTATCAATCACCTTAGGGACATAACCGTGTCTAGGTTTTAAAATGAAGTTGGAATCATTTGGTCTTGCGAACTCAAGACACGAGGTGCTGACAGACAGCGCATGGAGGTCTCCCACACATTTAACTAATGACAGGGCTGTCAGAAAAACGTTTTTGAGAGAAAGGTATTTCAGATCCACAGATTGAAGCGCTTCAAAAGGTGGAGCTTTCAAAGCCTCGAGGATTATAGAAAGATCCCATATAGGAACCAATGGGGGGCGTGGAGGGTTAATCCTTCTAGCTCCTCTTAAGAAGCGGATGACCAGCTCATTTTTTACCCAGTGACTGGCCGTGCAGGGGTTCCACAAACGCCGCGACTGTATACTTATACTTTGAGCGTAGATGGGGACCTGCCCTTATCCAGTAGCTCTTGTAAAAACATGAGCAGCGACGACACCCCACATGTACGTGGGTACATGTACGTGACTCTGTCAGTGCACCATTTTGAAAACACAGACCATTTGGACACGTAGAGTCTTCTTGTGGAAGGAGCTGTAGCGTGCACTATAGTGTTTATCACTCCTTAAGGCAAATCGACGGGTAGTTGTTGATCACCCACACATGCAGTGACCAGCGCTCTGGGTGGGGATGCCAGATTGAGACACAAGCCTGAGAGAGGAGATCTGCTCTCACCGGAATGGGCCACGTGGCTGTCTGTGACAACTGCGTATGCTTCGGGAACCATGTCTGATTCTCCCAGCGTGGGGCTATGAGGAGCACAGAGTGACACGTTTCCCTGATTCTCTGTATTACCTGTGGTAATAGCGAGACGGGAGCGAAGGCATAAAGCGGGCGACTGGGCCAGTCCTGGGCCAGTAAGTCCTCGCTTTTTGAGAAAAATACTGGGCAGTGAGTGTTCTACTCTGACGCAAAGAGGTCTATCTCTGCTCTGCCGAATAGGCGCCATAACTTCTGGACTGTTTGAGCTTGCAGGGACCATTCCCCTGGGGGAACGTTGTCTCTGGACAGTCTGTCTGGGCCGGCGTTCAGGTGGCCTGGCACGTGCGTCGCTCTCAGCGAGCGCAGATGGCACTGAGACCAACCCAGTATGTTTTCTGTCAGATTGCAGAGGTTCCTGGATCTGACTCCGCCCTGACGGTTTAGGTAGGATACCACAGACCTGTTGTCCAAGCGGACCAGGACGTGGTGACCTTGAATGACTGGGAGAAAACACATGAGCGCGTACTTGACCACTATCATTTCCAGACAATTTGTGTGAAGGAACTTTTCCTGAGCTGACCATAGGCCAAAAGCTGGTGAGCCCTCGCAGACAGCGTCCCAACCCGCGTTGGACGCGTCTGTCGAGATGACTTTTCTGGGAGAGATAGCTCCCATCGTCACTCCCCGCTGATACCATTCGGCCACTTTCCAGGGCTGCAGAGCTGAGATACAGGTCTGAGTCACTCTGATCAGCTGGCGGCCTGAGACCCAAGCCCGGCGATATTCACGGGTTTTTAGCCAGTGTTGTAGCGGGTGCATGTGCAGTAAACCCAGCTGGAGTACTGCTGCGGCTGAGGCCATGTAGCGTAGCATTCTCTAAAAAAATTTTAGAGGTGTGAGACGATTCATTGAAAAGATGCGGCTAGGCGCTGAACACTGCGCATACGCTGTGTTGATAAGCGAGCCGTCATAGCCACCGATTCTAGTTCTATTCCAAGGAAGGAAATCGCCTAACTGGGCTGTAATGAGCTCTTGGTCCAACTGACCAAGAGACCCAAGCTGTTCAGATGATTGAGGAGTACTGTCCTGTTTGACAAAAGCTCCGTGCGTGATTGTGCCAAAATCAGCCAATCGTCCAAATAGCTCAGGATTCGCAAGCCCTGACTCCACAGGGGGGCGAGCGCCACATCCATGAACTTCGTAAAAGTATGGGGTGCTAAGGACAGGCTGAACGGAAGGATGGTGTATTGATAAACCTGGCCGTCGAAGGCGAATCTCAAGAATGGCCTGTGACGGGGATTTATCTGAATCTGAAAGTAGGCATCTTTCAAATCGAGAGATATAAACCAGTCCCCCTGGTGCACGTGCGCAAAGAGTTTCCTGATTGTTAGCATTTTGAATGGTCTTTTCGCAAGCACTCTGTTAAAAAATCTGAGATCTAAAATTGGTCTCGTTGAGAGAAGGCACTCTATGGCCATTTTGCACAGAAGGTTGGCTATTTCTTAACGATGCATGAAAGATGCTTCCGTGTTCACAGTAGTTTCAAGCCACGCTCGGAAACGAGGAGGGCGGCGGTCGAACTGTAGTGAATAGCTCTTTTTTATTGTGCTCAGCACCCATTTGGATATCCCCAGAATAGCTTCCCACACTTTGAACTGCAAAGCTAGAGGATGAATGGCCATCTCGCCCTGATTGCCGCACACGGCAGCTTGCCGACAGCAGTGACAGGCTGTTCTGTGAGTGATGTCCCGATTGTGGTGAATGGGGAATGTTTCACGTTCGTTATATGATGCGCGAGCATAGTAACGGGCATGGGAGGTGAGGTGTTTGCTAGGGATGCACCGAATATTCGGCCGGTGAAAATTTTCGGGCGAAAATGGCCCAAAAGTGCATTTTCGGTTTTCGGCCGAAAGACTTTTATCACCGAAACAATACGGCCGAAATGTTGTGATGATGCAAACAGAAACCGCGACCTGCACGTGATTGTCTGAAGCAATGTCTGCGGTGCGGACGTATTTCAGTGAATCTAAACCCGCGATGAGAGGGAAACCTTGTTTATCCACTTATATCTGCTCTAAACAATGTGCGCCGCCATGACGACGACTCCAGTTGCGAGCGGGTCAAGAGCGGTGCGCGCGCTGTCTGTGGAGACTTGCGCTGCGGAGGCGGGCGAAAGTATAAACAAGGCAGCGTGAGTCTCCACAGACAGCGCGCGCACTGCTCTTGACCCGCTCGCAACTGGAGTCGTCGTCATGGCGGCACGCATTGTTTAGAGCAGATATAGGTGGATGAAACAATTAAAAATTATAAATAAGACTCGCGCTGCGGAGGCGGGCGAAAGTAAACAAGGCAGCGCGAGTCTCCACAGACCGCGCGTGCACCGCTCCAAACAGTCGAGGCGTTTATACTTGACCCGCTCTCCGTTGTACTATTCCTTGAAACGACAGGGGACGACTCAAGTAACTGTACTCTAACCATCAGGAATCGGTGAGAAGAAGACAGATAAATACATGACAATGTTTATTTTTTAGTATTCCACCACCAATACAAAAATAATCATGTAAAACCCAGTAAACCCTGAGATTATTACTTGTGACATTACAAAAAAATATGTATATGGAAACATGTATGTATAGAACTAAATTAATGCTCTTTTAAATATTTTCTACATTCACTAAACATGTTTCATTAAGTTTCATGAACATTTGTATTAAACATGGACCATTGTTCATTTAAAAAGGCTTTTTATGCTATTGTATGCTAAATTTTTAAAATGTAACTAATTTAGACGTGCAAACTGGGTGCTAGTGTGATGAGAAGTTTGCGCTCGGCTTTGTTTTTTGAGAGAACATTTCATTTAAAAACCTTTCTGCAGGCCAGTAGATTATTATTCAGTGTACACATGAGTGGGGTCAAGTTAAACATTTTAGTTTGAATTTTATTTTATACTGTGCATTGTGCTAAATAAATATTTGCATAATTTGTAATTGATTTATTACAAAAGATTTATTACCGAAGAGACTGGAAGGAGAGAGCCATATAGTGCAGAGCAGATAGAGCTGGGCTGGCGGTGGCATAGGCGTGGCCAATACAAGCGGAAGTAGTTCTGCAGGCCTTAGACAGGAGCACAGGCTTAGACCGCCATCTCGCAGAGGGCGGGCAAAGGTGTGCTGCTACCGAGTCCTCAACAGGAGGGATAGAAGAGCAGCCCTTGTCCACCGTAGAAAGCGAGGTGGAGACATGAGACCGGGTCCTGGCCGAGAGAGGCGCGTTCCACGACTTAATGAGCTCCCCATGGAGTTTTGGCAGGAAGGGAGCGGCCCAGGCCGTGGGCGCCGTGCGGCGGCGGTTCTGAAGGAAGCAGCCGTCGAGTCTGTTAGGTGCCGACTCGGCAGGCGGAGACCACTCGCGCCTGATGCGGTCGACGGCCTGTGCGATGAGAAGCATTATTTCCTCTTCGACTCCGGCACGGTTCCTGCTGGATTCGAGGGAGAGGCTCCAGCGAGACAGCCGCTTTCAAAGCTGGTTCCTGCTAGTCGCTGCTCGAAATGGCGACGTGGCTTCTGCAGTTCAGAGATGTGAAGAGCTTTGCTGAAGAGATGAAAATGCGAGAAGGAGCCTTTGAATCTCGATTATATACACTCTAGCCACGCCCCTTCTGGTGGGCTATGATGCCATGATGGCGAGAGTGCCTCTCATTGGACAGGAGTTCACTCAGGTTCATCTACAGGCTGCTGCAGTTTGCCGCAGAGCAACCAATGAGCTCGCTAGATAGGCCGCTCTAGGTCTGCAGCTGCTGCACTGCGTTGACAATGGGTACAAAATTAAGGATACTTTTTTGGCTTCAATATCTAAGAAAAGGTTAATCTATCCCATAGTGTAAGCTAGCTATACGAGATAACCTCTCGTAAGAGAACCCTATTTCATTCTTCCAGTTTAAAAAGAAAAGTTTAAACCAATGTCATGAAAAGTGAGGTGTATCCATTAATTCCGATTGGTGATTGGCTTCAGTGACTGGAGAGTACACATCTACATCATCAGTTTCTGCATATAATCATGAGAATAAAATATGACTGTAACAATATTTAAAGGGATACTTCAGGATTTAGCATTAAGCTTTGTATTAGTAGAAAACCTGTAGTATTTTCAAATTACCATGTTTTCCACCCTCATATCCGCCTGAGACGAGAGATTTCTGTATTTTTTTGGCTGGGAAAAAAATCCTCTGATGACGCAAAAATCGTTATTTTGTGTCATCAGATGATTTATTTCGCCAGAGGCTAAAGACTACAGCCAGTAGTAGGGGCTGTCCCGCACTCACAGAATGTACACATAGTGTCAGCCACCTTTTTTTGGAAGCTAAAGTAGCAGGCTCTTGTTCTGTGCAAAAAGCTGAGTAATATGGGTTACCGTCATCTTTTTCCCGCCCATCGATGTCCAGGATTCAGCTTTTGCTTTCTGCAGTCACCATTCATTGTTTACATGCACACCTTTTGTTTCAATCTAACTGAATTCATTCCATTGGTGAATCTGAATGTAGTGTTTACATGAACCCTAAACAAGTGATCGTTTGATGTGCGTTTTAACATTGCTAAGAAAATTCCCACTCCTCTGTGAGAGATACGAGACCGGTGCGTCTCACAGGTGTCGCTCATCACTAATCACACCACCGGCCTCGCGACGTTCTCCAGAGGCCCTCAGTCTCGTCCTGCTCGCCACAGTGAACATAATGAATGGCGACTATAGAACGCAAAAGCTAAAACCTGGTCATTTTGGGCGATCTCAAAACACAGCAGACTCATCACAGAGACTCACTGATAACCTAGACTTGTTGTTTAACTACTGCACTCTGTTAGAAGGCATGTTCTCCTAGGGCAGTGAAGCAAGTGCATTCTGGGAGTTGATGTCTCAGTCTAGAAAAAGCCGATAATAACCCAGATAGCAAACTGACATTGAATCAACGTGGAAATATGACATAGAAACAACGTTGATCTGACATAGTTTTGCTCATCGAATTAACGTTGAACCAACGTCAGACGCGTCATTCTTTTTTAAAACTAACGGAAAATCAACTTAAAATCAACGTGTTGTTTCAACGTTATGAAAGTAAACCAATTTTAGATTTTCATTTAGCTTTGAAGAATGCCGCGTCTGACGTTGGTTCAACGTTAATTCGATGAGCAAAATCAACGTTGTTTCAATGTCATGAGAGACGTCGTTTCCACGTTGATTCAATGTCAGTTTGCTGTCTGGGAAGGCACCTATGTGCATTATATTGTACACACACACACACACACACACACACACACACACACACACACATATATATATATATATATATACACACACACAGTATCTCATGAATATAAATGAAACTTCGATATATTTTAGAGTGGTCAATAAGCTGCTTATATAGCAGTATATATTTCCTGTCCTCTGAAAATAACTCAATATACAGCCATTATTGTCAAAATAGCAGGCAACAAAAGTGAGAACACCCTAAGTGATAATAGCTTGTTGTTCAAACACCTCCAAGATGACAACTGCCTTGCTGAGTAAGCCAGAGGTGAAGGTGATGGAGTGGCCAAGTTTGTCTCCAGATCTGAACCCTATTGAGCACCTGTGGGGCATCCTCAAGCGGAAGGTGGAGAAGCGCCATGTGTCTAACATCCAGCAGCTCCATAATGTCATTATAGAGGAATAGAAGAGGATCCCAGCAACAACCTGTGCAGCTCTGGTGAATTCCATGCCCATGAGGATTAAAGCAATGGTAGATAACAATGGTGCTCACACAAAATATTGACACTTGGATACAGTTTTGACATGTTCACTTAGGGTGTTCTCACTTTTGTTGCCAGCCATTTTTACAATAATGGCAGTATGTTGACTTATATTCGGAGGACAGTAAATATATACTGCTAATACAAGCAGCACATTGACTACTCTAAAATATATCTCAGTAGTTCAGTAATTTCACTAAAATAACAATTAATAGGTAATTATCATTGCCATTTAAGTGAAATTACTGAACTTAAATATACAAGTTTGATAAAAATAATCATTAAAAAAGAAAATTTCAAATGGCATTTAGAGGCTTTTGCATCTGAACTCTGATTTGTTGATATTTTGACCTATTAACACTAACACTTACTATTATATTTACAGATAAAACTTCTCGGTAACTCTCGTTCCCCGAGTTACGTCGGATGACGACGAATGGGGTTTCGCTAAGAAAGCATATAGACTTTGAGTATTACAAAACGAGCATATGGCAAAGAAATGCCATGGATCTGCGGAATTTGCATGATTTCCATTACACGAGAGTAGATTTTAAAACTTCATGCTGATTTATACTTGGCTTTCGCCAAGGTAAGTAAAACTAAGAGGTAGCTTTACAGCAAACTATGCTTCACCATCCATTTACGCTTCTTCCCATATGGTTGTGTGACTCCTCTTCTGTCCGGCGTTCGCGGCTGCAGTGTACTTGCCGCGTCAGCACACACGACGGCTGCAACTACAGTGTGGTCTCCCTAGTGGACCACCACCATTGAGCCGAGTAGGGGACATCTCTAGGGTCTTCAAGTGGGCACCTTCCATCCTCAGTGTTTCGTCGACTAGCCCACGACACCTCAAGAGGGCTCGAAAGTGACTCTGGCAACCCAACCATACACGCCAACCCGATTGATAAAGGGTGTCGAGCCCCAATGGTGCGTTATAAAGCAGTTTCAGTGGCAAACAGTTCCATATGGCATACCACCTACCGAAAACCACAATATCTGGCCAACCACCGTCATTCAAACAATATACACAGGAACGTAACGACTGTAATTTCAGTGCAACCTATACAGACTCTTCAAGAATTCTACAAAACCGTAATGTGGCGGCCTGTACATAGCCAGCTAGAATCTTTCAGTCTCAACCACAGCCAGTTGCTGCTCCTTTCTGCTGCTTTAGATAAGTTCTTTACTGTGTGACGCAACTCTTGGCCACTGAATCCGACGTTTCTGAGGAACCGGGTTGTAGAGTGTGCCACAAAACCTCGACAACCCACTTCCACTGGATAAACCTAGACTCTCCATCGTCGCTGCTCTGCCTCAGTGGCCAGATGAGCATACCACAATTTCTTCCTCTCATATGCTCCCATCCTCCCATGGCACCGTTAGCTCTATCAGCTGAACAATGTGTGCTGATCCAGACCACAAAACAATATCTGGTCGTAAGTTAGTGGTAGCAATCTCAGGTGGAAAAATAAGCCGTTGATCAAGATCAGCCAGCATCTTCCAGTCCTTAGCAGTTTCCAGTTGTCCTGGGCGAGAATTGGTGTTAACACCTTTTCTTTGTGGTTGCTCGCCTGGGCGGAGGAATATTGTCTTCTGCGTGTAATGTTTTGCAGGCGGAAACTTATTGGTCATACTAGGCTTGCATTCCAATGCTAAAGCCAAACATCGCAGTACTTGGTCATGGCGCCAAGTAAACCGACCCAGGCTAAGAGCCACCTTACATCCTGTCAGAATGTGCCTTAATGTGGCAGGTGATGAACACAAAGGACAAGAAGGATCCTCTCCTACCCAGAGGTTTAGGTTCTGCGGTGATGGGAGGACATCATATGTTGACCTAATAAGGAAACTGATACTACTCTCTTCCATTGACCACAGGTCTTGCCAGCCCAACTTGCGTTGTTCCACACTCTTCCATCTCATCCACAGATCTATTTGTGAATCCCTGAACTGATCCCAAATCAGCTGAACCCACTGGAGATGGAGTCACCATTCTCTAGGAAGAGGCTGAAGCCATGAGAGCTCATCAGCTACACAGCTCAAGATGCCACAACATAAATGGCTTTTTTATATATAAACAATATTTATATTTAATATTTATATATAAACAATATGAATGTAAGCCAGAGGAGAACTGGCCCCCGACTGAGCCTGGGTTCTCCCAAGGTTTTTTCTCCATCCAATCTGATGGAGTTTTGGTTCCTTGCCACTGTCGCCTTGCTTTTGGCTTGCTTAGTCGGGGTTATTTAGTATTTAATATTTAACAATATTATTGATCTGTGTTGTACTACTTTCATGTTATCACTGTGAAGCTGCTTTGATACAATCTGTATTGTGAAAAGCGCTATATAAATAAATGTGACTTGACTTGACTCGAAGCGACCTCAGATGCCTCTGACTCCATAAGAGGTGGCGGGTGAGTTGCGACATGACTGGAGCGAATACCACCTTGTCTGTTGATGTATGCTAATGTTGCGGTATTGTCTAATCGGACTAGTATGTGCTGGTTCTTGAGCAGTGCATGGAAGCGGTGCAGATCGAGATGTACTGCCAGCAACTTGAGGCAATTGACATGCCATAGGCGCTGGGGTCCTGTCCAGGAGCCCACAGCAGCATATCCATTGCACATGGCGCCCCAACAACATGCCTGGAAACTCTTTCTAAGGGCACTCCAGCCCATAGAAAACTGAGGTTGGACCACGCGGTGAAGGTCTAACGGCAGGTCGGAGTAACTAGTACTCAGAGCACGCCGTGTTGCTATGCCCACCTCGGGCCAAAGATAAAGCGGTCTCATATGAAGTAATCCAAGCGGCGTTGCGGCAAATGCAGATGCCATATGCCCCAGGAGCCTCTGAAATAACTTCAGTGGAACCGCACTCTTGCGCTTGATTTCCAGACAAGTCGGGAGTGGCTGAGTGGAGAAGGCGACCGAAAAAAGAGATCCTCTGCAAAGGGCAAAGTTTACTCTTTTCCCAGTTGACCCGAAGGCCCAGACGAGCTAGGTGCCGGAGACCTGGTCTCGGAAGTGAACTAGAAAAGCCAGTCGCCGAGATAGTTCAGGATGTGAATCCCCTGTTCCCATGGAGGAACAAGGGCTGCATCGACAACCTTTGTGAAGGCACAAGGAGACAGGGCTAGCCCAAATGGGAGACAAGACAAGAGACATGACAGCAAGAGTCAGGAGAGTCGAGAGAATGGACATAAGAGTAGGCATCCTTCAGGTTGGTTGCTGCAAACCAATCCTGTGGCCACACACATTCGAAAATGCATTTGGCCATGAACATCTTGAATTGCAACCCACATTTACAACCTGAAAGAACTGCAACCCACATCTCAGCTGCCCATTAAGGGACCTCTGCATTGCCTGGCATCCAGCGGGGCTGCGGGGCTCGCCTTGCTGCGACCACCTCCATGGTGCGGCCCGGTGCTGCTGGGGCCGAGCAGGAGGGGGTGGAAGTCGCAGGAGGGCACGTTCGGCGGCAAGCGGACTGAGGCATCTGAGCCGGGTACTGATTGGCAGCAGATGTTCGCAGGGTCAAACAAGTTTGGTAGCCACAGTCCACTTCTGGGTGGCCGAGAACTGTTGGGCAGAGTCCTTGACCGTGCCGCTAGAGAGGCCAGTCTGGGATATGGGGGAGTTGAGGAAATGGGTTTGCAGAGCCTCGTGCACATCAAACAGGTTAAGCCAAAGATGTCTGACCACGCATGTGGACACCACCTGACTCAGGGAGCATGCGGTCACTTTTGTCGCTCATACAGCAAGGTCGGAATGGCAGAAGTTTCAACACATTTCCGATACTTGCGGCGGCCCCCAGGAAAGCATAGCTGTCAACTCTGGATTAGACTTGTTATGCTAGCACATCCAAGGATGGCAGCACAGACAAGCCTTTAACTCCAGAGGACTCCAGCTCATCTTGTGATGCGGTGATATACATGACTTCATAAGCCGGGGGCCCGAATGAGACCGCTGACCCGTGGGCGGGCCGACGAACTCACTCGGGACCACGCGGGTTGCAATGTTAAAGACTGGATCTTTGCCATTGGCTCGTTTTGTAATACTCAAAGTTGATAGGCTTTCTAAGCAGAACCCCATTTGTCGTGATCCGACGGAACTCAGATACCCCTTTTCCACCAAAAAAGAACTGGCTCGGAACTGGTGCTGGTTGGTTCGGAGTTGGTTCAACTTGCGAACCGTTTCAGAACCTTTTTTTTTCCACTGACTAGAGCGCTCAGGGAACGACGTCGTTACTTCACTGTGTACGTCGCAATAAGTCTTAGCTAGAAACGCTTGCAAGTACAACATTACTTTGGGATTATCTCTAACTCGTGTACCAAGAAGGCTTTAAAAAAAAATTAAATATGTAAGTCATTTAATCTTTTCCTTTGATATGTAATCTTTTCTGATGTCTTTTTATCTTTCCATTTATTTGTTCTATATTGTGAATGTTATCTTCTTTGCTTATAATGTTTTCTAGCCTTGATGCCAGCCCGAACTCCACCCCCAACATTTTTTGGTCGGGAAGTTTGGTCTGGACTCGATCCATTGAGGAGTAATTATGATCAGACAAGAAACGTTCGGGCCAATCAAATTGCCAGGGCGGGCTTTATACGATGAAAAACAGATGATCTGCAAGGACGTAATCATCACGTTATCAAAGAGCGCTTAACTGATTTCCCTCAGAGATGACTGCAGCTGGAGAATTGAGATGTATAGATTCCGCTGTCGCGTCTGTTGTAAAATAAATCGACAGCGAATTAATTTTAATAGACGAACAGAAAACTGCAATCAAGGCATTGCATCGGAAATATATTTTTGGCGTCCTTCCTACATGATTTGGGAAAAATGTAACTTATCAGATGGCTCTGACGGTCACTAAGAAGATTGTGGTTCCTCCTTTGGTCGCACTCATGGAGAAGTAAAAGAAGCAACACTTGTTATTTAAAGGGGGGGTTGATTGCTTTTTTTCTTTGCATGATTGTGTTTATGGGGTGCAATATAACATGTATTCGTGGTTTTTCGTTTTTAAAAAGTCTTATTTTTCATAAACTTCACGTTTATTGTCAGCCGCGCTCTCCTCTGTCCTCGAACGAGCGGTTGACTTCCTGAGTCTATGAAACCACGCCCTCAGAAACACGTTGTGGGCTCAGATTGGTTAGCTTGGCCCGATGTGTTGTGATTGGCTAAACTGTCGCTTACGTTGTCCGGAAAGTTAACGCCCATTTCCTTTACGGGCGAAATGGGAACGTCATGAGCTCCGGTCTAGATGTAAATATGCGTCGAACTGCAGTAACAGTATGACCCAGAATCAGACCGAGAAAGCGGCGATGAAGAGAGTCAAACATAACCTCACCACACACGGCTCTTAATAAACGTTTCTGAATGATAATTTGCTACATTTTTTAACTTTATACACGTTTGTTTAATACAATAGCATCTGACTGGCAACAATAGCAACTGACTGGCTACTAATGTCATACTCAAACAGCGGTGGCAAGTTTACGTTCTTGATCAAATCGAAAATATCGTCATAAAACATATATACATGAAAAATACATTTACAACATTAGCACTTATACAAAATTCATGTTTGTACGCGTTTGTCGTAGACACAAAATAGCATAACTGATAGCCTAGTGGCAATAAAGCTAGCGCTGGCATTTGAAAAAAACTAAAACACAAGGCAACGTCTGGAATTATAAATGCAAATACATTTAAAATGATGAAGTCTTAGCCTACTTACAGGTTGTGGCCCAACAACTGCTGCCTCTGGTTTTAAAGTTGGAACTGCTTCATGTTTTAGTAACAGTTTCTTTTTGAATACGGTGTTGAACTCGTGGAGATTCTGGAAGCTGTCTTCCGTAAAATGCGCAGCACAGTGAGCTAGATTACGATCGTCAGGAACATAATCAAACATAAATTGTATCCATTGTTGACGAAGTACAGCGTCCGTGGGAAGTTCGAAGACATAAGACCTGATAGCTGCGTGAACAACACACTCAACGAGCTGGAGCTGCTGAAATATGCACATGCCCTTTTCTGCTTATAGAGGGAATGCGCGTGACGTCACCGTCGGCCGGCGTGCCTGCAGTTCCTCACAGTGAGTGGCAAAAAGACTGAGCGGCTGTATACGTGTTCAGCGTGAATACCGCGAAAAACAAACACAACACACAAATAAAGTGGGAAAGAGCTTTGCGATTGACTGTAGGCCTACAAATTTGACAAAACATCGGAGGTATATTTTTACAGACTGCTATGGAAAGAGGAGCAAATGGATCGCTGCAATTTACAGAAACAACTGGACTCCAGTCAGCCAAAGGTGGATTTGCAGTTATCATTTTGTGTCAATATGCTGAATTTAGCTGTAAAACCATACCCGTATATTTTGTATTGTTATATACATTAACAGCTCATCAATTAAATATTTATCATTGCATATTCTGAATTATTGGATGTTTTTTTAATAAACACTGACCAAAAAACGTATAAAGTTTTAGAGCTGGACGATATGATATATATAGGATATAACACTGATATAAGTGATCACCCGGATTTAGACCTACCTATATTATATTTATATAAAGCGTTCACAGGCAAATTTGCTTTATGTTTAGGTCTTGCTTTTATTTCCCCGGTGTCGAAATCAGGCAATAAATGTCAGGCAACACGATTCCTGGCTGCATGTCAATATCCATGGATCACTGGATCTTTAGTAAGTTGTAAGGAACACTATATTGAGTCCAACATTTAGTTTAAATTGATAAAATTGTTCGATTTAGTCGCATTTCCACAGTTTTCCCCTATTGAATGCAGTCACGCATCAGGTCAGGCTGAGGGGGGTTGTCATGCGGGAAAGTCACGTGTCAATGCATTCCCTCTATTCCGGAGGGAGTGGTTGATGCAAATTTGTGGGTTAGTGACGTACCATAACCCAGCTGTAGTCCCAATCCAGTCGTTTTTGTAGGCAATATACTTCCTGATTTTTTAAAAGACGATATCTCTGCTTACACTGAACTTTCAGCGCTGCAACTTTGCAGATACTGTTCATGCACCAACAGCAACATTACACACTATTTAAAATGAAAAAAGTGAAATCGCAGTCAACCCCCCCTTTAACTTCTAAAATTGTGGTTTCTCCTTTAGTCGCACTCATGGAGAAGTAAGTAAAATAAGCAAAACTTGTTATTTAACTTCTAAAATAAGTAAGTTCTGTAGTTGAAAACTATGCTATGCAAAGGAGTTGACTTACTGCATTGCTCTGATTGGTTGTAGGTCTACCGACAATCCAATTGAGTGCAGAGTTTTTTTTTTTTCCTGGTTCGGTTAAGACACGCCTCATTATCAAAGCCCTACGGAGCGGTTTGAGATATTCTCAGTAGAATATGAGTATGACGAAGTCAGGCTAAATGTTTTCAATTAAAAAAATAAAATAAAAAATAGAACCGCTTGTGCCAACTTCAAGCATAACAATTACAAAGGTGGACTACATCTTGTTTCTGCAAATGTTTCTCCTGGCTTTGCGATCATATTATGGTCAGAAAAGATGTTTAGAACATATCTAAACACGCCCCCAGCCCCCGACGTAAGCATGACGTGGTAAAAGAACGGTTCTAGTCCAGTTCGAACCGGTTCTTTGGCTGTCAGAACACAAAGAACTGGTACGCGCGCAGGCACCGGCTCTGAACCGGCTCCGAACCGGCTCTCAAAATGCTTTGGTGGAAAAGGGGTAAGAGTGACAACGAAAGTGAGTCCTGAGAAAAATGGCGTTCGTCAGCTCCAGTTTGTATCCAGCCTCTCATGGAGACTTCAGATGCCCAATTAACACCTGCAATGAGACGACTCAGCGCCTGTGAAGAGACGACTCAATGCCTGTGAAGAGACGACTCAACGCCGGCGATACGTTATGCCCTAAATTATTACATGATTAACTAAATGTGTTTTTTCCATGTATGTTTCTGAAATGCACTTTCTGTAAAGCTGTTTTGAAACAATATGCATTGTGAAAAGCACTATGCAAATAAATTTGAATTGAATTGCATTGCATTGAAATAAATTGAAAGGGAACACCTTGCTACGTGTACTATGCTAGAATATCTAGGACTATTCACAGCACTTATGCACTTTTATTGCATTAGTTTTTGCATATTTTTGCCCAACTGATGGTTTGGTTGCTAATATTGCTTTTCTCATTTGCAAGTTACTTTTGATAAAAGGCAAGCTAAATGATTAAATGTAAATGTATTTCAAGAATTAACAAAACATTTGATTTGTTCATGACAGTTGTTAGTACGTCCCCTTGGAATTATAAGGTTCTATCTGACATTTTTGTCAAAATTGAGTTATTCAATTTTTAGTACATTAAACGTTGAAAAAACAGTCTCAATGTTTTTTTTGTTGTTTTTTTTTTCAAATAAACAAAATACAACAAACTCAAGGAATTCAAGTAAATGGACAAAAAATTAAAAAATGTAAATGAAACAAAATATTTAGGTTTAGTACTTGACTCTAACCTTGGTTTTAATAGTCACATAAAAAAACTCAGTAATAAATTAAAATTTAATTTGATGAACTATAAACATATTAGAAATTCATTAACTACGGAAGCCTCAAATACATTCCTTAATACTATGATTGTTTCACATCTTTTGTATTGCATGTTTAGTTGGTCTCAGGCGTGTAAAACATTGCCAAAGTTTCTTGAAACATTATACAAAAGGGCTATAAAAATTCATGATAAAAGGTCTCGCTACTACCATCATTGTAAAGCACTAAGTAAATATAACATTTTTAATTTTGAAAACCTTATTAAATATAATCAAATTTCTTCTCTATTTAAAATTATTCATATCATCGCTGCTATTTGTGACACTAAATTCGGAGAGAAATTCTAGAACCATACAGTCGACAGTTAGAGGAGAGTGCAGCGTTCCAAGATGCAGAACCACATTTGGTCAACAATCGTTCTCTTATAAAGCAGTGAGCCTTTGGTATACTCTTCCAAATGAAATTATCTCTTGCACTAACTATAGCACATTTACACGCCTGCAGGTGTGTGAATGACTGCAGATGATGATATGCAGATGATAAATGACTCCACATGACTGCAGGCGGAAATCTCTTCTTTCTTAGATTAATGGTTTTTGTGCATTGTCCCTGATCAAATAAATAAATTTAAAAAAAAATCACATATTCTTATTCTGTGACAACTTATTTACGTTATGTGATGTTTTTTTTTTAAGTTGTGTACATTGTGGGACTTTTTATTGAAAAAACGGTTCTAAAAAAGGTTCTATCTACAAAGTCAAACTCTAACTTGGCTCTATAAGGTTCTATCTGCATGAGCAAATCAGCAATTCGAATGCACAGAAGAGGACCAATCAGCATCAACTTTATATGTCGGGTCACCGACTTTTTCCTTGAAAACAGGAAGAAACCCCATAAAGGCATAATGCTATACATTTACAGTAAATTAAATATTCACTAAATTGTGTAGTGTTATGAAGTGGCTTAACTTTATATTTTGTCATTTTCTTTATAGTGTATTGGTTAATATTATTAATGAAATTATTATTAATAACTATTAGTATTATAGTTATTATTATCTGAATTATTCAAATATGCAGTGAGTAAATTGAATATTTTAGAAAACCATTCAACATGCAAGTGTGTGTGTGTTTGATTGAAAGTGTGTGCGTGTGTGTGTGTGTGTGTGTGTGTGTGCGAGTGTGTACGTGTGCGAGTGTGTAGGCCTATGTGTGAGAAAATGTGTGTTGGTTTGTGTGAGAGAGAGAGTGTGTGTGTGTATGTCTGTGTGAGTTTTAGTGTTTGTGTGAGAGAGTGTGAGTGTGTAATACACAGGGCGTGTGATGCGTCAGTGCAGCAGTGTTGGAGTAGTAATGCTTGTAGTTAGTGCATGCTGCATGCTGCCTCTGCTTGGCTTTCTGCATTCAGCTACTGCCACAGGATAGCTCTCTGTTTTTAGGGGTGAAAAGAGGAGCCGAGCGTGTAAGCCTCCTCAGCCGGTACATAGCCTCTCCACTGCCAAGATCTCGTATACGCCTCCTTGTGGCACACATGGTAACTGGTTCCAGGCAAAGTTGTACGGGATCTCGGAGCAGCAGTGGGCCCCCGAGACGCAAGCAGGCCATCAGTGAGTGGAAACGCCCTGATTCCTGTCAACCACTGCCCCAGTTATGGGTAAATAGCACCAGCTATGGGTAAACAGTGAAGACCCACACTGCTCACCCCTGGAATGGGGAAGGACCTGGAAAAGGTGGTCCAAAAATTGTCTGCTCCTCATACCCTGGACGGTAAGCCGCAACCGTCGGAGCATCCCCCTTTGCGGTCGAAAATTCAAGGTGAAAAAGAAGTTAAGCATTGCTTCGTGGAACGTTCGCACACTGCTGGACCTGGCCGAAACTCCTGATAGGCACCATCGCAGGACAGCACTGGTGGCCCTGGAGCTCGCAAGATATAACATCGACATAGCAGCTCTCAGAGAGACCAGACTACATGGGGAGGACTCCCTGACAGAGGTTGGTGCTGGGTACACCTTCTTCTGGAAGGGGGTCCCGAAGGCACTCGCCATAACCATGGAGTTGGCTTTGCTGTAAAGTCTAAACTGCTGCAGTGCATTCCGGAATCCCCCATCGGCATCAATGAAAGACTGATGACAAGGCGCATTCCCCTGGCAAAGGAACGCTTCGCCACTCACATCAGTGCATACTCTCCAACACTTGATGCCAAGCACAACCTCAAAGATTTCTACAGAGCTCTTGATGCCATCTTACAGAAAATACCGGCTACAGACAAGTTCATACTCATGGGAGATTTCAATGCTAGAGTGGGAACGGAGCACCTGGTATGGAGTAAAGTCATTGCCCAGCATGGTGTGGGAAAAATGAACCACAACGGGCTCAGACTCCTCTCCCTCTGTGCAGAGCACCAGCTGGTCATTACCAACACCATCTTCCAGATGAAGAACAGACTTAAAAGCACCTGGCAGCATCCCCGCTCAACACACTGGCATCTTCTTGACTATGTGATTGCCCGTCAAAAGGACAGACATGATGTCCTCATAACCCATCGTATGCGCGGAGCTGAGTGCTGGACTGACCACCGCATGGTCAGATCCAAACTACTCATGATCATTCACCCCCTTGGCCCAAGGACAGCTCCTAACAAGAAACTCAACTGCACAGAGCTGAATAGCCTCACTACCAAAGACAACCTCCGATGGCTCCTTGCTGAAAACCTCAACAAGATCCCTGAGGAATCAACCGACTGGCCAGCTATGTGCCAGGCTATTCACAGCACAGCCTCAGAGGCACTAGGCCAATCGAGGAAACACCACCAGGACTGGTTTGACTGTAACTCAGCTGAGATACAGTCACTTTTAAAAACTAAACATGAGGCCCACAAAGCTCTTCTTTCCTGCCCTGGATCTCCCACCCTTAAAGCCACCTTCATTGCTGCAAGAACAGCAACTCAGTGAGCTCTCAGGTCTATGGAGGACACCTGGTGGGTACAAAAGGCACAAGAAATCCAGAACCTGGCAGATTGCAATAATATTCAAGGCTTTTATGATGCCATCAAAGCATTGCATGGCCCAGGAAGTGGGCAGTTGGCCCAGTCCGATCAGCAGATGGCGCCATGATCTTCAAGGACCGCCACGAGATTATTGCCCGTTGGGCAAATCAGTTTGAGAATCTCCTCAACCACATCAACCCTGTTGACCCACATATTCTGGATAATCTTCCAGACCTGCCACCCACCATACACCTGGACACCCCTCCACTTTACTCAGAACTCCGACAAGCCATTGCAGGGCTGAAGAACAACAAAAGCCCTGGACCCGATGGAATCCCTGCAGAGGTTTTCAAACATGGAAGATACATCCTCACGCGTCTGTCATGACTCAACGGATAACAGGAAGCAATCGCAGGTGTAACACTTTATTAGCTCAAACAAAGTCCAAACAGAAAGACACGGGCGTTGGAGGTGACACAGGGACGTTGATGGTCAGCGTGGAATCCCAAGTGGTGCGGTGAAGACAGACGGTGAATAATCCTGCAAACGGTGACGATCCAACACCAACGATAATCCACGAACAAGACGAACTCCACAGGAATACACGACGAGAGACTCAGGAACACAAGACTGGAACACCGACACATCCAACAACGATCTGACAATGGAGATGAGAATGAAGTGAGTATATATAGTGAAATGAGATCGGCTGCAGCTGGTGATGAAATGATGATCAGCTGGAGTGGATCAAGGAAATCACTCAATCACTCAATCACTCACTCACTCACGCCCACCACACATGTGCTTTCATACAACAACAATAACACGAGACGAGAAGAAGGCAATGAATTTGTATACCGTGACAGTACCCCTTCTCCTAAGAACGCCTCCTGGCGTTCTCAGAACTCCTTACCTGTCGATTGTAATCATCGATCAGAGAGTGATCCAGAATGTCTCTAGCAGGTACCCAACTTCTCTCCTCCGGACCGTAACCTTCCCAGTCCACCAAGTACTGAACTCCGCGTCCCCTCCGCCTCGAATCCAGAATACGATTAACCAAATAAGTGGTATCCCCATTTACGAGACGCGGCGGGGGGGAACCGGGACTGGCGGATTAATGTGTGAACGAAACACAGGTTTAATTTTGGAGACGTGAAAAACGGGGTGAACCCTCCTGTACGCTGGAGGTAAACTAAGGCGGACTGCCACCGGACTAATGGATTTGGTGACAGTGAACGGGCCAATAAATTTGGGAGCAAGCTTATTAGAGACGGAACGGAGAGGAATGTTCTTAGTAGAAAGCCACACTTTTTGACCGACGACGTATCTGGGAGGCTTAGACCGGTGGCGATCGGCCCTCGCCTTGGTGCGCGCCCCCACTTGGAGTAAAGTCTCACGGGCTCTAGTCCAAGTGCGGTGACACCTCTGGATTAAGGCGTGTGCGGAGGGGACCGCGACTTCGGATTCCAGACTGGGAAAAATAGGTGGCTGGTAACCTAAACTACACTCAAACGGAGATAGGCCCGTGGACGACACTGGTAACGTGTTGTGGGCGTACTCCACCATGGAAAGTTGCTGGCTCCATGAGGAAGGATTCTTGGAGACTAAACATCGCAACACCCTTTCCAGATCTTGGTTGGCTCTCTCGGTTTGACCATTACTCTGGGGATGAAACCCTGAGGATAAACTAACCGTCGCCCCCAGTAATTTACAAAATTCTTGCCAAAATTTGGACACAAACTGGGGTCCTCTGTCAGAGACCACGTCCATCGGGAGGCCATGTAAACGAAAGACGTGGTCAATGACTGTCAACGCTGTCTCCTTAGCTGAGGGTAATTTGGGTAAGGGAATGAAATGAGCCGCCTTCGAGAACCGGTCCACCACAGTCAAAACGACTGTGTTACCCTGGGAGGGTGGGAGGGCGGTAATAAAATCGAGAGCGATATGGGACCAGGGTCTCGAAGGGACTGGCAGTGGTTGAAGGAGCCCATCTGGGGGTCGATTGGAAGTCTTACCAGTGGCACAAACCGAGCAAGCCAAAACAAAACTGTGAATGTCACGAGCCATGAGTGGCCACCAGAATCGTTGTTTGACCAGAAACTTAGTACGATAAACTCCTGGATGACAAGCCACGTTGGAGCAATGACCCCACTGAATGACGTCCGATCTTAATCCCTCCGGCACGAATAAGCGGTTCGGTGGGCAACCGGGCGGAGGCGTTACCCCTTCTAAGGCCGTTCTGACCTTCGATTCGACCTCCCATACGAGTGTGGAGACAAATAGACTCTCCGGTAAAATGCACTCGGGAGTAGACGGGCGTTCGGAAGGATCAAAAATGCGAGATAAAGAGTCGGGTTTGATGTTTTTAGACCCCGGGCGGTACGAGAGAGTAAAGTCAAAACGTCCGAAAAAAAGTGCCCACCGAGCCTGCCTGGAGTTCAATCTTTTAGCAGTTCTGATGTATTCCAAATTCTTGTGATCAGTCCAGACTATAAAGGGTACCCCAGAACCCTCTAACCAGTGACGCCATTCCTCCAACGCTAACTTGACTGCCAACAACTCCCTGTTACCAATGTCATAATTGCGTTCGGCTGCGGATAATCTATGAGAAAAAAACGCGCAAGGATGCATCCTGTCGTCTGTGGGAGAACGCTGGGACAGTACTGCTCCTACCCCCACCTCTGACGCATCGACCTCCACCATGAACTGCCGTGAATAGTCAGGGGCAACGAGGATGGGAGCTGAAACAAAGCGGCTCTTGAGTTTGGCAAATGCAGCCTCGGCCGCATCTGACCACCTGAACG
This sequence comes from Pimephales promelas, assembly GCF_016745375.1. The sequence continues at coordinate 7,771,791 of NW_024121255.1, forward strand.
GAGTACCGGGGGAGGTCAAGGCAGTCAGAGGCGCGGCTAGTTGGCTGAAATTACGAATGAAACGTCGATAGAAATTGGCGAACCCCAGAAACCTCTGTAGGGCCTTACGGGAATCTGGACTTGGCCATTCTACCACAGCCTTAACCTTCTCAGGGTCCACACGCATTCCCTCAGACGAGATGATATATCCTAAGAAAGGAACAGACTGTGCATGAAAATCGCATTTCTCCGCCTTGACAAAAAGCCCATTCTCTAACAACCTCTGAAGCACTCGTCGGACGTGTTGCACATGTTCCTGGAGAGACGAAGAAAATATCAATATGTCATCCAGGTAAACATATATGAACTGATCTATCATGTCTCGCAACACGTCGTTGACCAGTGCCTGGAAGACTGCTGGGGAGTTGGACAGCCCGAAAGGCATAACCAAATATTCAAAGTGCCCCCTAGGGGTGTTAAAAGCAGTCTTCCATTCATCCCCCTCCCTGATGCGGACCAAATGATAAGCGTTACGCAAGTCCAACTTCGTGAAGACGGACGCTCCCTGCAACCTCTCGAAGGCTGAAGACATCAATGGCAAAGGATAAGTATTCTTTACCGTGATGTTATTCAGCCCCCGGTAATCAATACAAGGTCGCAGAGATCCGTCCTTCTTCCCCACGAAAAAGAACCCCGCCCCTGCTGGAGAAGAGGAAGGACGGATGAACTTGGTTGCCAGAGAATCAGAAATATATTTCTCCATAGCCTCCCTTTCAGGAACAGAAAGTGAGTATAACTTGCCTTTAGGCGGAGACTTACCTGGCATTAAATCTATGGCACAGTCATAGGGACGATGAGGAGGAAGAGAAGCAGCACGAGACTTACTAAACACTTCCTTCAGATCGTGGTACTCCTCAGGCACGTTAGACAAATCCCCTACCTCCTCCTGAAACACACAAACAGGTACAGACGGACAAGCAGACACAAGACAAGACTTATGACATTCCTTGCTCCACTCCAGTATGGCCTTGTTCTGCCAGTCCACTCGGGGGTTGTGACGGACGAGCCAGGGATGTCCCAGAACAATGGTTGCCAGGGGTGAATCCAGAATGTAAAAGTTAATTGTCTCAGAGTGATTGCCTGAAGTGATGATGGTGATGTCTTCTGTGATAAATGAGATGGTGGGGAGTTCTTGGCCACTGAGTGCATGTACATTAATCCTTTGTGTGAGAGGTTTAAGGGGAATCTGAAATCTGTGTGCAAAATTGCGGTCCATAAAGTTACCTTCAGCCCCGGAATCCAAAAGTGCTCGACAATCGTGCTGATGAGCTGACCATCTCAGTCTTACCGGAAGGAGAGTCGATGTGGATGAGGTCTTCTTGGCGGAGATCCCACCCGATAGTAGCCTCATGCTTACTATCGGGCTTGGCCTTTTACCGGGCAGTTGTAAGCGTAATGTCCTGTGCCTCCACAGTATAGGCAAAGGCCCTGGGATCTCCGCCTTTCCTTCTCCTCCCGGGAAAGCCGAGCTCGACCCACCTGCATGGGTTCGTGATCGAAGACTGGGCTGACCGCGTCCCTGCCGCTGGACCGTTGTTCCTCGACTCCTCCTGTAAAACGGGTGGATACAACTCTACTCCCGACCCTAGCCAGCCGAGCGTCCACCCGTAGAGCCAGTTCGATAAGTCCATTGAGGGTTGTTGGTAGGTCCAGGGCGTAGATCTCCCTCTGGACACGGTCAGCCAACCCATGCAGGAACATGTCCCACTGCGCTTCCTCGTTCCACTTACATTCGGCCGCCAGGGTTCGGAACTCGATCGAAAAATCCGAGACCGACCTCTCACCTTGACGGAGGTCGGCCAGCACCCTAGCGGCCTCTCTCCCCGCGACGGCACGATCAAAGACCCGTTTCATCTCCGCGGAGAGTTCCGTGAACGAGGCACAGCACGGATCTTGATTTTCCCACACCGCCGTCCCCCACAGTGCTGCTTTGCCGGTCAACAACGTCAACACGAACGCCACCTTCGTCTGCTCATTTTGAAATGTTCTGGGTTGTAGAGCAAAATGCATGGCACATCTGGTTAGGAATGCTCTACAATAAGCAGACTCACCCGCGTAGCTCTCTGGAACAGGTAGGCGTGGCTCGATGTGCGTGGGAAACTCCGGTGGAATGAGGGGAACGGCTGGTGTGGGCGGCGCAGCGGGACCACGAAGAAGTAGAATCTGCTGGGTCAGCTCGGACACCTGTGTCACCAAAGCTTGAACCGCACGACCCGTGTCATTCAGATTCTTCTCCTGTGAGTCCAATCTTCTCATACTGTGTTGCACAAAATCCTCCAAACTGGCTGCTGCATTACCCGCTGCTTCCATGGTGGCGTCAGATCGTTCTGTCATGACTCAACGGATAACAGGAAGCAATCGCAGGTGTAACACTTTATTAGCTCAAACAAAGTCCAAACAGAAAGACACGGGCGTTGGAGGTGACACAGGGACGTTGATGGTCAGCGTGGAATCCCAAGTGGTGCGGTGAAGACAGACGGTGAATAATCCTGCAAACGGTGACGATCCAACACCAACGATAATCCACGAACAAGACGAACTCCACAGGAATACACGACGAGAGACTCAGGAACACAAGACTGGAACACCGACACATCCAACAACGATCTGACAATGGAGATGAGAATGAAGTGAGTATATATAGTGAAATGAGATCGGCTGCAGCTGGTGATGAAATGATGATCAGCTGGAGTGGATCAAGGAAATCACTCAATCACTCAATCACTCACTCACTCACGCCCACCACACATGTGCTTTCATACAACAACAATAACACGAGACGAGAAGAAGGCAATGAATTTGTATACCGTGACAGCGTCGCCTGTACCTCCTGATCTGGGAACATCTGGGAACATGGGACCCTCCCACAGAACTGGAAGGATGCTAACATTGTGGTCTTTTTCAAACAGAAAGGAGATCAAGCAGTCTGCGGCAAAAGCCGCGGGATATTTCTTCTATCCATCGCAGGGAAGTCCTGGCCAAGATCATGCTCAGCAGATTGGTTGAGCACATCTCAGAAACTGTGCTTCCGGAAACGCAGTGTGGCTTCCGGGAGACCAGATCCACAACAGACATGGTTTTTGTCTTGAGGCAGCTGATGGAGAAGAGTCGAGAACAGCACAAAAACCTTTGTGTTGCCTTCATTGACCTCAGCAAAGCTTTTGATACCATCAACCATGAACTGCTCTGGAAACATCTCTCCAAACTTCGGGTTCCACCGAAGTTTCTCAGCATCCTAAAGCAGCTGCATGATGGAATGCAAGCCAGAGTCCTTATGGGAGAACTCCAATCAGAGTCTTTCGAGGTAAATGTTGGGGTGAAGCAAGGCTGTGTCTTGACTCTAGTGCTCTTTAATATCCTCCTCTCTGCCATCACCTGCCTCTTCCACCGTGTAATGGGACATGAAGACGGTGTCCATGTGGAATACCGACTTGACGGAAACCTTTTCAACATCCCATACAAAGGCAACAACCCGCAAAATCTGTGAGCTTCAGTATGCTGATGACTGTGCTGCCTTAGCTCACAGCCCGGACTCTATGCAGAATGCTCTTTACATAATATCTAGTCTGTACCAATCCTTTGGCCTACAGGTCATCACCCAAAAAACCGAGGTCATGTTCCATCTCACCACCCCCACTTCCACATCCCCCAGTTTTCACAAACTGTGTTTTTAAATGGTGTTCCACTTAAAACAGTGGACCACTTCACCTACATGTACCTTGGTTCCAATCTGTCCTCCCTTGATACAGAAATACACACCCAGATAAATAAAGCCTCATCATCTTTTGGACGCCTACGCAGCAGGGTTTTTGAAAACTGTAACCTGAAGATCAGTACCAAGGTTGCTGTTTACAATGCGCCCCATGGGCCCCATACCGCCAGCACATCATTACCTTAGAGGCATTCCATATTCGTTGCCTGCAGAAGATTCTCAGTTTGTCCTGGGAAGATCGAATCCCCCATACGGTCATCCTCAGCAAGACTGGCTCGATCTGTATGGAAGCAGCTGTGGCCAAAAAACATCTGTGCTGGATCGGGCACACCATATGTATGCCTGAATATCGCTTGCCCCGCCAGGTCCTCTACGGTCAACTAATGGGTGCAAAGCGGTCTGCTGGAGGGCAAAAGCGGCGCTATAAGGACTATACCAGGGACATCCTAAAGCAAGCGAACATCCCCCTTACATCCCCCTTTGGCACTCGATAGATCTGCTTGGTAGGTCACTTGTGCCTCTGCAGTCTCTCAAATACACCAAACCAAACAAGACCGACGATCCGAGAGGCTTCAATGGGTGGCTGGCACCCCCCTGGTATCTGGTTTCCCTTGCTCCATCTGTGGACAAGTGTGCGGCTCAAGGATCGGACTCAATGCCCACGAGAAGTGGCACCAGTGGCAAGGTCGCTGAACCCAACCCCCTCCCAGCCCCACACCTGGAGCAAGTGTCATCATCGAATACGATGGACAGCTAAGACAGAGAGTCTGTGGGAGTGAGTGAGTGAGTGAGTGAGTGAGAGTGTGTGATTAAAAAGTCAGTCTGACATTTTTTTGTAATTATATAGTCAGTGAATAATTTTTCAATGATTATTAAACTTTATGAATTAATTTGCTGAAGCATGTCGATTTTCTTGCAGTTTTAAGTCTTTTAAGTCTTAAAAACATCTTAATTTTTACCAAATTAAGGCTTCGGCTTTTAAGGCTTTTAGGTCAAATAGTTAACAATTTAATTGATGGGGTCTTAATTAAAACAATAAATGTTAGCATGTTATTTCAGCCATACTGATGTCTAGAGAGAAAGCCATTTTGCCTGGCCCACTTTAACTGGAATAAAGTCCTGCTCGGATGTATTACAGTGGCTGCTTTCTGTCTAAACAAAAGAAAGATTAAAGTACCAATTTCTGCAATAATGTGTTTAATTACCCACCAAATTGGTACCAAAAATGAAGATTCTGCACTGGACAAAATATTTAGACCTACTTTGCTTAATTTGAAATGTCCTAAATACATGGAAGTGCTAAAAAATATTAAATAAATGTCACAGAAAGGATGAAATTTTACTTTCTAAAACATGTTGAGACATTGTTACAACATTTTTTTTATTGTTATTTAATGTTCAAATGATGTTTTGGCATATAGAACCTTATAATTCTAAGCGAAAAGTGTTTTTTTTTTAAATTAGAAGGTTCTATCTGCATTTCTCTCATTCCAAAAATCCCCATTTACAAATTTGAGAGGATTTTGATATATTGTATGTTTATAACACATTTACGGTCCCTGTTTTTTTCATGTTTGAATGAAAAACTTTGAAGCTCAATATCGCAAAACTGCTCAGAACGCAGATAGAACCTTATAATTCCCAGGGGACGAGTAGACTCTAATGATAAGATTTTTGTGAGTTTGTTGTCATACGGTTATGTATTTGTTTAAATACATCAAGTGTATCATCAAATACATCAATACATAAATGTGCAAGAAAGGCGATTAGTCGACTATTTGACATTACAAGATCCATTTTTTTTAACATGTTGTAAAATGTCTTTACCTGACTGTGTACAGTCTGCGGTTATACAGACTCCATCTACAAAGAAAGAAAAGCACAAGGGGTCAGAGGTCAGGAGCAAGTTAATAACACCATTAATAATGTATTTAACAATAAATTAAACATTTATTTAAAAATCTTTCTCTGTGGTATATTCAATTATATCTTCTCAAAACCATTCTCTCTGTACTTTTATATCTGTCCATAGACCTACGGCATTATTTATGAGAATCTCTCACTTAACCAAGATTCATCTACAGGATTCCACCCTCTGTCCCATACAGCCCTGCCCTCCCATCCAAACCCCTGTGGATGAGAGGAAGAGCATGTGGAGATCATCTCTGTAGTCAGCATTCTGTCTGCCTTTGCTGTTTAAACATTTATCCAGCACATTAATAGCAGATGATCAGGGTATGAGAGGCAGGCTGCAGTGACTCTCTATAAGCTCCATCTGCTGCTCATGAGGCCTAATGAGGTGTGGAGAGGGGCTTACATGGGTAGTCAGCCGTATTATGGGGAAGCACCGGCATGTGCCAGCTTGATTCAATGCTGCCCAGGGAAAATAACTACAGAACCAATGTGGGTGGACTAATATTAATTAATTTGAGCTTAAATAGCCTAATGCAGCCTTTCTCAAAGTGGGTGCCGCGGCACACTGGGGTGCCCCCTAGCTGTGTCAGGGGTGCCGCCAAAAAATTACGTAGGCTAAAAAAAATGTGAAAAAAAAAAAAAAAACAGAAAAAAAACCAGCTGACATTTCATATATAAATATATTTGAATTTACATATTTACATTCTTCTTTTTAAACATATGAACATATTAATAAAATTGTAAATTCATTTTAGATAAATATATAAAATTAATCATAAAAAAATCCGTCTCACAAGACCGAAGCAAGACACACACAACTTGACGCAAGTGACGCAATCCATAGCAACGCGTTATAGCAACACCTCAGACTGACAGAAACGTAAAAATAAACGTGAATTTAGGCCACTTTAGTTACAGCATTATGGGTCGTTTTTTGAAAAGAAAATCCCCACAAGAGCCGGGGATTTTTATTTTATTTTATCTGCATCCTGCACTTCATTTGAGTTCTCCTGGTCTGGATTTGTTATTGGGTTCTTGTATTGGGCGGTCCACCTCTTACGGTTTTATGGCATTTGTGTCTCTGATTAATTATTTTGTGAATTACTTTGCAAACCTGTGTTTTTAAAGGTGCTATAAAGTTTTTTATTATTATTGTTATTTACAGTTCATATTATGCTCTGTTCATTACTGTTCTGTCTAACTAAACAAGACATTTGCATTTAAATTTGGGTTATGCAGTGTTTTTAAATTATATTTTACACTGGGGTGCCTTGAGATTTTATGCACTTTTGAAAGGTGCCCTAACTGAAAAAAGTTTGAGAAAGGCTGGCCTAATGCACAGATAATCATGAGTTAATATATGACTCATTAAACATTACCACATTAGTAGTTTTTCTGATGAATAGATACATTTGCTAATTACCAAAATGGGTTGAAGCCATGTATTTCAACTTCCAGTGGTTCTCTTACGAGAGGTTCTCTCGTATTGCTTAAGCTAGCTTACGCTACGGGAAAGATTCATCTTTTCAGAGAAGTTGAAGCCAAAAAACTATTCAATAAATAAGCCACGTCATCGCCACGTCATCTGCGCTCTCTGCCTCGGTTTGGAGCACGTAGAGCTCGCCCTCGCGGATGGAGGATGCGAGCTCTGTGAGGACCTGCCGTTGTCTACCCTGCGGGTTCGACTTCAAGCTGTCAAGACTGCTCCCGCACCACCTATCACCTCGCCGCGGAAGAAAAAACGCTGCTCCCAGAGGCTGCCGGAGCCCCCATCGAAGCGTTCACCCCGCCGGACCTGGTCGCTGCGCACCTCTGCCCGCCCTCTGCCAGATGGCGGTCCACCCCCGCGCTTCCTTCAAAAGCCTGTAGAGCGACCTCTAGCTTTCACGCTCGCGCATATTCCGCCGCCGGTCAGGCCGCCTCGGCGGTGCACTCTATGTCTGTCCTCCAGATTCTCCAGAGCGACATCCTTCGTGAGTGGGACGAGAGCGGAAAACAACCACCCTCTGTTACGGATTCAAGGAGCGCTACCCTTCCCGCCACCAAGTCCACCGCTCAAGCCCTTCGGAGATGCATGGCCGCCCTCTGTGTGTCCGGGGGCCTCGACCCAAAATCGTGCTGAAGCCCAATCAGCCGAATTCTGCCTAGCGCTGCTGGGAAAACGACGGCTCTCTCGCACTGTGGCCGGACCGCCATCAAAGCTTCGCCCTCTGTTAGTCCCCGATCCTTCCGGCTACTACAGCAGTGTTCACGGCCACAAACAAGCCGGTCTCCCTGCCCGCTTGTGAGAGCCAAAACGCCGTTTTCACAGCGACCCAGAGAAATCTCAAAAAGAGCATAAAAGCCTCTTGTGTAAAAATGTGCCCATAACTCTGTGTTCACCTGTACACACAAGCACCACATGTCCCGTGTATCTCTAAGAGCCCACCCCCACAAAGCGGACACAGCCCGCTCGAGTGTCAGAGTGCATAAGCGCGCCCACGACCCTGTGTCCGCCCTCTGCCCGCTCTGTTACACGGCCCATAAACTCCTCTCTGAGTGTAAGTCCCGTTGCCAGAAACACTCTAAGCGTGCAGGGCGATATAAACATTCAGGGCGATATAGCCATTCACCCGTCATCCTTCAAAGCGTGGGAAGCTATTCTGGGAATCTCCCCATGGGTGTTAAGCACAATAAAATACGGCTATCTGTTACAGTTCCGTCGCCGCCCTCCACACTTTCAGGCCCGGCTCGAAACTACAGCGTGTTCAGAAGCAGCAAACACGCTTCGCTCAGAGATAGAAAAGCTTTTGTGCAAAAAGACTATAGAGAGAGTTCCGCCTTCTATGAGCGAGTCAGGATTTTTCGGCCGTTATTTTCTTGTTCCCAAGAAAGACGGCCACCACAGACCGATCCTAGATCTCAGATTTTTGAACAAAGCGCTCATGAGGAGAACGTTCAAAATGATTAAAGTCAAGAATCTCCTTGCAAATGTACGCCAGGGGGACTGGGACTGATTCATCTCTCTCGATCTGAAAGACACCTATTTTCAGATCCAGATAAATCCCCGTCACCGGCCCTTTCTACGTTTCGCCTACGACGGTCAGGTTTATCAATACACTGTCCTCCTGTTCGGCCTATCCTTAGCACTCTGTACGTTCACAAAGTGCATGGATACAGCGCTCGCCCCCCTGCGGAGTCAGGGGATGCGAATTTTGAATTACTTGGACGACTGGCTGATTTTGGCACAATCACAGACGCAGCTACTGTTTCATCATACAGTTCTCTTCGACCATCTGAACACCTTGGTTCTCTCTGTCAACTGGACAAAGAGCTCGCTTCAGCCCAGTCAGACGATTTCCTTCCTGGGAATAGTTCTAGACTCAGTGGCTATGACGGCTAGATTATGTACACAGCGCACGCGCCATGTTCAGTGTCTCGCCGCATCCTTTCAGATGGGCACCCTCACGCTTCTGAAAAGGTGCTGGGTTGCATCCTTTTCAGGAGGTGCTGGGTTACATGGCCTCAGCCTCCGCAGTGCTTCAGCTGGGTCTACTGTGCATGCGCCCCCTTCAGCTTTGGTTGAAGAGCCGTCTGTCCCACCGTACGTGGACCACGGGCCGCCAGCTGATCAAAGTTATGCAGACCTGTATCTCGGCTCTGCAGCCATGGACAGTGGCAGAATGGTTTCAGTGGGGCGTTACCATGGGGACCGTCTCTCGCCGAAAAGTCATTTCGACAGACGCATCCAATTCAGGTTGGGGCGCGGTCTGCGAAGGCTCACCGGCCTCTGGCCAGTGATCAGTTCAAGAGAGTTCCCTACACATAAACTGTCTGGAGATGATCGCGGTCGAGAACGCGCTCGTGTTTTTCCTCCCGTGCATTCGGGTCATCACGTATTGATCCGCTCGGACAATATGGCCGTAGTCTCCTCTCTCAACCATCAGGGCGGTGTTAGATCCAGAAACCTCTTCCTGCTGACGAAACGCATTTTAGTTTGGTCCCAGAGCCACCTGCTCTCGCTCAGAGCGGCGCATGTGCCAGGCCATCTGAACGACAACCCAGACAGACTGTCCAGGAACCTCATCCTTCCGGGAGAATGGTCACTCCATGTTCAAACAGTCCAGAAACTGTGGCGAATATTCGGCAGAGCAGAGGTGGATCTCTTCGCGTCAGAAGAGAACGCTTCACTGCCCAATATTTTTCTCAAAGAGCAAGGACGCGCTAGTTCAGGAGTGGGCCAGCTACCCGCTTTATGCATTCCCTCCGGTCTCCCTGTTACCACAGGTTTTAAAGAGGATCAGGGAAACACGCCACTCAGTGCTCCTCATAGCCCCTCTTTGGGAGAGTCAGACTTGGTTCCCGGCGCTCGCTCAGCTGTCGCAGACAGCCCCGTGGCCCATTCCAGTCAGAGCAGATCTCCTCTCTCAAGCGCGCGGCACGATCTGGCGGCACGACAATCCGTTGCTCTGCCAGAGGCAGTGTTAAACACGATCATGAACGCCAGAGCGGCTTCTACTAGGAAGCTCTATGTGTCAAAATGGTTTGTGTTCTCTAAATGATGACAAAAACCTAGACCCACTGCGGTGCGACGTGTCGTCTTTGCTCGTCTTCCTTCAGGAGATGCTGGATAAGGGCAGATCCCCATCCACTCTCAAGGTTTACGTGGCAGCTGTCGAGGCGTTCGCTGAACCCCGACGCGCTCAGTCTCTGGGCAAAGACGAGCTTGTCATCCGCTTCCTCAGGGGAGCTATATGGATGAACCCTCGCGCCCCCCTTCAGTTCCCATTTGGGATCTTTCTATAGTTCTAGAAGCTATGAAAGCCCCCCCGAGAATACCTCTCGCTAAAAACCGTTTTTCTGACTGCCCTGTCATCAGTAAAATGCGTGGGAGACCTTCACGCGCTCTCTTCTAGCACAGCGTGTCTCGAGTTTGGACCCAATGACTCCAGAGTCATCCTCAAACCTAGACATGGATATGTCCCCAAAGCGATTGGTACCCCGTTCAGGGCTGAGGGTATTTCCCTATCGGCTCTACTCGCTTCCGATAGCGAATGTGACGCCAATCTCCTTTGTCCGCTTCAGGCTCTGAGACTGTACACTACACGTGCTGCCACGTTCAGACGCTCTGAGCAGCTTTTTGTTTTGTTCGGTGGGCACACCAAGGGTCTGGCAGCCCCTAGTGGTTGTGATGGTTGGGGCTCCTGCACTGGCACAAGTGCCCTTATGGATAATCCCGCTCTGTCTGGCAGGAGCAGGACAAAAGTTTAATGTCCGAAGCACGGCTTTTTAAAAGCCCCCTTTTGAGATGTATAAGTTTGTTTATAGGCAGAACAATCCTTCCAACCACTATAGATAGATTCTCAAATTGCTTACCTGATCTATCTCAGCTGCTCAGTGAACCCAAACAAACAGATGAACTAGGGGAAATGACTAGCAGTTTGAGCACCATTTTCTCTAGTATATTAGATATTGTTGCACTAATTAGATTAAAAAAGGTTAGAGAGAAAACCAAAGCACCATGGTACAACAGTACTACGCATGTTATCAAGATGGAAACTCGTAACTTAGAACGTAAATGGAAACAAACTAATTTAGAGGTCTTTAGAATCGTGTGGAAAGACAGTGGCATATGTCACGTTATAACAAGGCTCTGAAAACAACCAGGGCTGAGCACCACCGCAAACTACAGTAGGTAATCAACCAGAATGTGGTTTTTACCGCCGCAGTTCTGCCGCGGCGGTAAAACATGGGGTGTATTTACTGCTTTTTGCCACTAAGAGGCGCTACAATCACAGATTTGAAAAGTGTCTGTTTTTGTGTAATCTCCTGCAGCTGCGCCGCGGCTCATTCAGAGCGATTGAAAGTTGGTGGCAGATTAATTGTGAAACGTAGCCTAACCGTCCCACCCGTGGGACACCACCCAATAAAAAAAAATTCATGATCAAATTACTAAGCAACCACTGAACGTAAAAACGCAAACTAGGTATCATTTTAAAGCTTAGAATCTCAGCTTTTTAATGCATCTAAACACTAATAAGAACTCCAAAGGACTGCTGAGTAATTCTTCTAAAACTGAGTGTACCGCCAGCAGGTGCCACCTAGCTGCAATAAAATTAATAATAATATTTTTTTAAAAATATGACATTGATCTACTTAAAATAGGTGTCATTTGAAAGCTTAGAGTCTGGAATTTACAATGAATGTAGCCAATTTGATAAACTCCTAAGTAGTGCTGAGTTATTTGCTGATACATAGAAAAAAATGTTTTCATAAATTATGAAGTAATTTTTTATACTACATACTGCAATATGTCAAATACATCATACAGCTCAGATATTCATGTGCCATATGTCATTTGAAAGGCCTCGATGAGTAAAATACAACTAGCACAATTGTTTGGGATTTTTTACTAAACTTGAGTAAGGTTTTGTACAATAAGCCCCTCAAGAGACCCATATGTAAATCATATATGGATGCTTAATTTAAGACACATTTCCGCTCGTAACTTCATTAAACATGCTCCGATTGTGGGAAATGACACATCATTATTTACAGCAGATTCGTACGATTAAAATGAGTCTGAACTCAACATAATCCATGACTCAGAACTAAAGATATTCCTTGTGGAGTTCTAACACAAAAATAATACAGACGCACGTAGCCAAGCAAGGTAGTTTAGACTTGGCCTTTGATCTCATATCTTCATGAAAAATACATCAATCATCAAATATCACACATCATTATTTACAGCAAGAGCTCACAATTAAAAAGAACCCAAACTCAATTTATTCCATGAATCAGATCTAAAGATATTCCTCATGGCGTCCTAACACCAAAAAATGCCACAGACGTTCCTAGCCAAGTATATACCGATGAACCACTCGCGTTGGTTTTTCGTTTATATATACGTGAAACATGAAAAGATCGTAGAATATTGCACACCATTATTTTCAGAAGACTCTCAAGATTAAAAAGAGCCCAAATTCACCATAATCTATTACTCAGATCTAAAGATATTCCTAATGGAGTTTAAACACAAGAACCCCCAAAGGCGCACATGGAGCCTTGTATTTAGATGGAGCAGTTGGTGCCGTTTTTCCACCCATAACGCAACGAAGCATGTATAAATTGTGGAAAATTGCACATCATTATTTACAGCAGATTTTTAAGATTGAAAAGAGCCCAAACTCACCATAATCCGTCACTTAGATCTAAAGATATTCCTTATGGACTTCTAACACATGAACGTTGCCCTATGTGCGCCAATGAGTAGTAGTAGCAGCGATGCTATGTTGTTCTGATGTGACGTTTCAGCTCATAACTCAAAGAAACATGCACGGATTGTGATAATTCGAACATCTTTATTATTTTTATTTTTTATTTTTTTATTGCAGGTTAACAAACAGTAACACATACCAGGTAAGATTCAGTGAGACACATCTACAATACAAAAGGAGGAAAGGGGAAACAAACAACCAAAAAAAAACAAACAAAAAAACACAGAGAACAGAAAAATACAAAACAGCCCCACACAGTCATCGACAAAGTGGTATATGTAGGCACACGAGATGATGCAATCGGGTAGTATCTGAATAGTTGTAGAGGATATGATAGAGACTTTGACAAACACAAAGAAATATACAGTATATATACAGTATATATATATTAGAGGTGGGCATAGATTAATTTTTTTAATCTAGATTAATTTTGAAATTAATCTAGATTAATCTAGATTAAAATGGCTCATTTGAATTCTAACAAAGGCGTGTGCTATACCCAAATAAATAACCTCGCAGGTAGTTTGTAATCAGGCCTAAATATGATTTATACAAGATTTAACACAGGAATGTTCATATTATATTACACGATTTAACACTATAATTCATATTATTATTCATATATAACACTGGAATGTTCATATGGTTTTCTTGTGTAATTCTAAACCCATTTGATCTACTTTTCTTCTATGCAACACGAAATTAATTATTTTGTAGTGTCCTGGAAGCTCTTTTTCTTACAATACAAATAAATAGAGAGGGATGAAATATCTGATGAATGCATATGGATAGCCTAATACAGAAATCAGCTGCTTGAATGACAATTGCATGTTATTGGATTTTCAGGTGAGATTCTCAATTAATTCAGTTAACGGATGCTCTGAAAAAACTTCATACGTTTTCTGTATCCGATCTTGAAAAGACCAGGTGTAAATGCCCTCCGAAACTCCGATCACTCAAACCACATCAGAAGGTAGTCTTGGCCACATTCCAGACGAAACTGGACATGTGTAAATGCATCTGGTTGTTGAAACCAAATGTTACTACTTCCAAAAATGCAAAAAAAAAAAAAAAACATGTGAGAGCGTGTTTTAGGCTAGCACGTTAACGCCGATAATGGCCCACCCCTAATATATATATATATATATATATATATATTAGTATTAGTGGTGGTAGTATCAATGATAGTATTTATAATGATACTATTCATGACAACAATAGTAATATAGGCTATAGCAATCTATAACAGTAATGACAATAGTACTATGACAATAAGAATACATTTAATTTCATTACACATCTGCTCTAAACTCTGGGTCAGAGGGCTGATCCAGAACTGCCAGTGAGCGCAACCAACAGGCCCCCCAGACACCGATGTTTCCCCTCGATTCAATAACACGATTCCCCTCCACCACCATCAGTGACACCAAACCCCCATCGTTAAACTTCTGGGCTACATTGAGTTTTTCCACCGGGGGACCACAACAGGCACCTCCAAACCAAGCTCCCCCAGTCTGTTTGTGACCTGACATAGCCAAGTGTTATTGGTGGTTGGCCCCCTCTTTTTTTTCCCCCATGGTTTGGACCGAGGTGTACACTGGTTAGCTCCCCAGCCAGAGACACCACATCCAACCCAGGTATCAATTAAAAAGAATTATTTTGCCTGATGGGAGTGGTTTGGCTAGAGGTAGTGAAGGGGAAGGGCCATTCAGTCCAATCACTAACAGGGCGTGCTAGCTGCGCCCACCAACAGCACCCAGACCAGACGCCCGACCCAGAGGAAAAAAAATAAATAAATTACATAAAAATAAATAATAATAGTAAATATAAAATAATGTTACTAATATTTAAACGTAGTATTTTCTGACTGGTTACTTATAGAGAGAAAAGAAACAGGGGGCTCATAATTCTATAATAATAATAATACTTTGTAATAATAATGATAATATATTTCATCTTCCATACTACCACCACCCTATAAAGATTTATAGCAATAGTGATAAAATGCAGATTATAAAAGTATACAGCTTATCAAATATTATACACATATACATACATTTATATACACACACACACACATACACGTATATTATACATTATTCGATGTACATACGAATACATCCATATATACAAACAAACACATTCATACCTATATATATATTCATACCTATATATCAGGGACATCTATTATAGTGCTGTAAAGTAATGCACAGATAATATTTTATTATTAGTTTGTAAACATGATTGGGGAAGTGCGTTGGTCCGGTCCCAGGCTACCGATGTATATGAAGATGAGTTAGGAATGGGTTCCAGATATCAAGAAATTTAGAAATAATATTCTTGTTAGTATATGTTATTTTTTCAAATGTGATGTATTCTATTAGAAGGTTAGTCCAGTGATTGATGTGTATATGGTTTTTGGACTTCCAATTTTGCAAAATTACTTTCTTGGCGATAGTTAGGTAGGTCAAATTGTTTGGAAAGGTTATTAAAGGATAAGAAAACTCCACTATCATAGAGATCATCAATGATCTTTATGCCTTTATCAGACCATATTCGAAACGCCACATCCATTTTAGAGGGTGAAAAATTGTGGTTTTTGAAAATCGGAGAGAGGATGGAGGACCTATGCAAACCAGTGTGCTTTCTAAACTGAGCCCATATCTTAATTGAGTGAGATACTACTAAATTTGAACTAATGTTTGTAGGCAGTGGTAGTTGAGAGCATATAACTGAGTGCAAAGAGAGGCGTGCTGAGGACTGTTCCAGGTACACCCAGCAAGGGGGTTCAGAAATCAGATTGTTCCCCCAATATAAACATTTCTGAATATTGCAAGCCCAATAATAGTGCAAAAGGTTTGGGAGTGCAAGACCTCCCTTGTTTTTAGGGAGCTCCAAAATTGATTCCTTAATTCGAGCTGGCCTATTTCCCCATAAAAAGGACATTATTCGTTTGTCCAAGACGTTTTCACAAAAAACGTTTTCTTAAGGAAAATTGGAATATGTTGAAATAAGTACAAAAACTTGGGGAGAACAGTCATCTTGATTAGGCTTATACGCCCAGCAAGAGAAAGCGGCAACTTAGCCCAACGTTCCATGTCAGACTCAACCTTTTTAAGTAAGGGGACAAAATTTGAATTTAGTCACAATAATACCCAAATATCAGCCACCCATCTAAATGGTAGGGGTGAATGTGCAAGGTTATTCGCCAAAGTATTTACAGGGAACAACTCACTCTTATGAAAGTTAATCTTATACCCTGAAATTTTACTGACATGGTTTAGAATGTTCAGAATAATAGGGATAGAAGCCTCTGGATCAGAAATAAAGAGTAAAAGATCATCCACATATAGGGATAATTTATACTCTCTACCCAGTCAATTTATGCCTTTAAAATTTACATCCTCACGAAGCCAGATAGCTAAGGGCTCAATGGCAATGGCAAAAAGCAAGGGCGACAAAGGGCAGCCCTGTCTAGTGCCCCTCTGAAGCAAAAAAGGTGGTGAAACCACACCATTAGTCAACACAGATGCCTGTGGAGAGACATACAATAGTTTGATCCAGGAAATAAAACTATGATTAAAACCAAAGCGTTCCATTACACGAAATAGATATGCCCACTCGACTCTATCAAACGCCTTTTCCGCATCTAATGCGAGAACCACTTCTGGGCTGGCACATCAGAACTAGGCATATTGAGAATATTGAAAAGTTTTCTTGTATTAAAGAACGAGTGTCTTACAATCATAAAACCTGTTTGGTCATCCGAAATTATTTGGGGCATCACTTGTTGTAAACGCTAGTCTAAAAAAGTGAGATGGGTCTATAGCTGCCACACAGTAAGGGGTCTTTGTCTTTCTTGGCAATCAAAGTGATTGACGCTAGCGATAGAGTGGGAGGTAGACAGCCTTTAGAAAGAGCCTCGTTAAACATATTCTGTAGTGCAGGTGCTAGGGAAGTAGAGAACGCTTTATAGAACTCAGTAGTAAACCCATCAGGGCCTGGTGACTTGCCATTCTGTAAAAGCTTGATAGCTTCAACCACCTCAGAAACTGATATTGGTTCACCAAGGGACCCAGCCATGGTACGGTCAATGCTGGGAAAAGTGATCTTATCCAAGGGCCATTCCCCACAGTCAGAACCTAAGGGAAACTCAGAAGTATAAAGGCCTGAGTAAAACTCTAAGAAAGTACTATTAATTTTATGTGGATCGTTAAACACGTCTCCCTGTTGTTACCTTATTCCATTAATCAACCTTGATGCTGCTGATGATCTAGCTTGATGTGCTAATAATTTACCTGCCTTATCACCCAGTTAAAAAAAAAACATTGTTTAGATTTAAGCAACTGCACTTCAGTCTTATTCGTGGTCAAAAGATCAAATTCCGTTTGTAAACGAAGGCGTTCTTTATATAGATCTTTATTTGGATCAACAGCATACTGACTATCTAAACTCTGTAGGTCCTTAAGAATTGAATCCAGTTTAAACTTGGCAGCTTTATTTTTACCAGAAAAATAAGAAATGATCATACCTTTTAAGTATGCCTTAAACATTTCCCATAGAATCCCTCTACTAATAATTGGCATATCATTGACCTCAAAAAAATAGGGCTATTTGGTCAGTCAGAAATTGTTTAAAATCATCTGTGGTCATAAAGAAAGAGGGGAAGCGCCATTGTTTAGGAGAAGATGTAAACTGGGAGAGATTAATGTCAACAGAGGTAGGTGCGTGATCCGAAATAACAATGCTGTGATATTCACAGTTTGATAGTTTTGAGAGTAGTCTGTTGTCTAATACGAAAAAATCTATTCGTGAATATGATTGGTGAACATGGGAGAAAAACGAGTAGGCCCTATTCGTGGGAAATTTTGATCTCCAGGGATCGGACAGGCCCAATTGCTCAGCAAAGCTTTTTAATGTTTTGGCCGAATTAGTTGATACACAAGGTTTGCTCGAGGAACGATCTAAAACAGTGTCTTGAACAAAGTTAAAATCACCTCCTATTATAACATGTCTACTATCAATATCAGGAATGGATGAGAGAAAATTAGATATAAACTTGTCATCATTCCAGTTAGGGGCATAAATACTTGCCATAACGATAGGCAAATTAGTAATTAGGACATAATGGCCATTAGGATCAGACAAAATATTAGACAACTCAAAAGGGATACTTCTGTGAATAAGAATCGCAGCACCTCTTGCCCGAGCACTAAAATTTGAGTGATACAAATGGCCCACCCATGCTCTTTAAAGCCGTTGAATATCACTTGTCTTAAGATGGGTTTCTTGGAGAAAGAACACATCACCCTTAAGATGTTGGAGATGAGACATAATGCGGCTAATTTTAATATTATTATTAACCCCTTTCACATTCCATGATTTGAAACGAGTACTGGAACTCTCTTCAGTCTTAGCCATTATCTATCTGCCACATGACAGCTTCATGTCTGAGCAAAACGCATAAGAATAAAGGAAAAAAAGAAAACTCCAAGGAAAACAAAAAACCATGGCAAACAAAGAGCAAAAAACAAAACAAAAATAGTCCCATTTCACAATCCTAAATCCCGCTCCTAACATATCAACCCAGAACCACGCAGAGAACCTGCTAAACATCAGCATCTTTAAGTAATTTCTCAAAATTACAAAGTCAAGCTGCACAAAGGACCCCGGCTCCACGAAAATGTGTTTTAGCCTGTAAATGAAAAACGAATCGGTTACCTAACGTAACCTCGGTTCTCTCTAGATGAGGGAACGAGTATTGCGTAAGCTAGCTTACGCTACGGGGAAAGATTCATCTTTGCTGAGAAGTTGAAGCCAAAAAATTATTCCATAATTTTGTAATCATTGTCAACGCAGTCTCTTCTGAGGCAGACCATGAGCGGGCTAGCTAGCGGCTCATTGGTTCGCTCAGAGAGAATGCACGAACCTATGGGAGAGCGGCGCTGAGTCCGCGGCCAATGAGCGGACGGCGCTCGCTCACTGCGTCACAGCCCGCCAAAGGGGCGTGGCTACAGTGTATAAAGGTCGCTCTCCCAGCTCGTTCGTTGATTCTGTAGCATGAAGCGAAACGCTAGTGGCGCAAGCACGGCCGGGAACGCAATACTCGTTCCCTCATCTAGAGAGAACCGAGGTTACGTTAGGTAACCGATTCGTTCTCTTACGAGAGGTTCTCTCGTATTGCGTAAGCTAGCTTACGCTACGGGAACACCTGGTCAACGCCGTGCGCGTTAAGTAACCACTAAGCATCCCAGGGGGAAAACACCGGGGGAATCTATAAGTGGATGAAGATAATACGGCGGCCAGCATAGCGGCCGTTATCATCTAGTGCAAAAACGCCCAAAGGCGGCCGGCGAAGCGGGCCGTGATGTGTAGGCTAATGCATAAGCACATAGGGGAACACAAGGGGTGAGCCGGTTGTGATGGAACTCCCGATAGTGCGGCTTCTATAGGAGGGCTGTGAGTACTAGACCGCCAGAATTTTAGCCTGTAAGGCTGGAACTTCCAAGTTATAAAATCTGACAAAAGTGGAGGGGGAGGCCCATCCCGCAGCCACACAAATGTCGTGAATGGAAATCCCGCAGGACCATGCCCACGATGAGGCCATGCCTCTGGTGGAATGAGCCCTGATGCCCAGAGGGCAAGGCAGGTCTTTAGCGGCATAAGCAGAGGCAATCGCGTCTACTATCCACCTGGATAGGGTCTGTTTCGAGGCGGCTAGTCCCTTGGTGCGGCCACCGAACGACACAAACAGCTGCTCCGAGCGTCTGAACGCGGCAACGCGTGTAGTGTACACTCTGATAGCCCGAACCGGGCAGAGGCGGTCAGCGTCACGTTCGCTATCGGATGCAGGCAGCGCCGATAGAGAGATCACTTGCGCCCTGAAAGGGGTACCAATCGCTTTTGGAACATAACCGTGTCTAGGCTTTAGAATGACTATGGAGTCATTCGGTCCAAACTCTAGGCACGCGGCGCTCGAAGACAGCGCGTGAATGTCCCCCACACGTTTTACTGAGGCGAGAGCCGTCAGAAGAACGGTTTTTAACGAGAGGTATTTTAGCTCCACGGACTCAAGTGGTTCAAACGGTGGGGCTTTCAGAGCTTCTAGAACTATAGAAAGATCCCAGACCGGCACCGTAGGGGGGCGAGGGGGGTTCATCCTTCTGGCTCCCCTGAGGAAGCGGATGATTAGCTCGTCTTTGCCCAGAGACTGGGCGCGCCGGGGTTCAACGAACGCCGCGACGGCTGCCACGTAAACCTTAAGAGTGGATGGGGACCTGCCCTTATCCAGCATCTCCTGAAGGAACACTAGCAAAGACGAAACCTCGCACGTCCGTGGGTCCAAATTCTTGTCGGTGCACCATTTGGAGAACACAGACCATTTTGCAGCATAGAGCTTTCTGGTAGAATCTGCTCTGGCGTGTTTGATCGTGTTCAAAACCCCTTCTGGCAATTCGACGCGTAGTCGTTGGTCACCCATGCATGAAGCGCCCAGCGCTGTGGATGGGGATGCCAGATCGAGCCGCGGGCTTGAGTGAGGAGATCTGCTCTGATTGGAATGGGCCACGGGGCTGTCTGTGACAGCCGCGTTAGCTCCGGGAACCAAATCTGATTCTCCCAGCGCGGGGCTATGAGGAGCACCGAGTGGCGTGAGTCCCTGATTCTCTGAATGACCTGCGGTAGCAGAGAAATCGGGGGAAAAGCATAGAGCGGGCGGCGGGGCCAATCCTGGGCTAGCGCGTCCTCGCTCTTTGAAAAGAATATTGGGCAGTGAGCATTCTCTTCTGACGCGAAAAGATCTATCTCCGCTCTGCCGAATAGGCGCCACAGCGTATGGACTGTTTGAGAGTGCAGGGACCATTCTCCGGGGGAGACCAGGTTCCTGGACAGCCTGTCTGGACCGTCGTTCAGATGGCCCGGTACGTGCGTCGCTCTGAGCGAGAGCAGGTGACTCTGGGACCACAATAGGATGCGGCGTGTCAGATGAAAGAGATTCTTGGATCTGACGCCGCCCTGACGGTTGATGTATGATACCACGGCCATATTGTCGGAGCGAATCAGGACGTGGTGACCGTTTATGCGCGGGAGGAAACACAGCAGCGCGTTCTCGACCGTGATCATTTCCAGACAGTTTATGTGTAGGGAACTCTCGTGGCTCGACCACTGGCCGGCGGCCGGCGAGCCCTCGCAAACCGCTCCCCAACCCGAGTTGGATGCGTCTGTCGAGATAACTTTCCGGCGAGAAAAGGTTCCCATGGTAACGCCCCTCTGAAACCACTCGCTTACTGCCCATGGCTGCAGTGCAGTGATACATGTCTGAGTAATCTTGATCATCTGGCGGCCCGTCGTCCACTCGTGGTGGGATACGCGGCTCTTTAACCAGAGTTGAAGGGGGCGCATGTGCAGAAGACCCAGCTGTAGCACAGCGGAGGCTGAAGCCATATGACCCAGCATCCTCTGAAGCGATTTCAGGGATGTATGGGTACCCATCTGAAACGAGGCGGCTAGGCGCTGAACACGGCGCGCGCGCTGTGTGGATAAGCGAGCCGTCATAGTGATAGAGTTCAAATCTATTCCAAGGAACGAAATAGTTTGACTGGGCTGGAGAGAGCTCTTTGTCCAGTTGACAGAGAGTCCCAGCGCTTCCAGATGGTTGAGGAGAACTGTGCGGTGCGACAGCAGCTTCGTCTGGGAATCTGCTAGAATCAGCCAGTCGTCCAGATAATTCAGTATGCGCAGCCCCTGACTTCGCAGGGGGGCGAGCGCTGTATCCATGCACTTCGTGAACGTACGGGGTGCTAAGGATAGGCCGAACGGGAGAACGGCATACTGGTAAACTTGGCCCTCGAAGGCGAAACGTAGGAATGGCCTGTGATGAGGGTTTATCTGGATCTGAAAATAGGCGTCTTTCAGGTCTAGAGAGATGAACCAGTCCCCCTGGCGGACGTGCGCGAGGAGTTTCCTGACTGTGAGCATTTTGAACGGTCTCTTCATGAGCGCTTTGTTCAAAGCCCTGAGATCTAAGATCGGCCTGAGGCCGCCGTCTTTCTTGGGAACCAGAAAATAACGGCCGTAAAACCCCGACTCGGTCATAGATGGCGGGACTCTCTCTATAGCGCCCTTCTGCAGTAGCTTGGCTATTTCTAAGCGGAGCGTGTTCATAGCAGCCGGGCTGACAGTGGATTCGAGCCGCACGCGCGAGCGTGGCGGGCGGCGACGAAACTGTAATCGATACCTATTCTTTATTATGCTTAAAACCCACGGGGAGATGCCGGGGATGGCTTCCCACGCTTCGTAGCATGCGGCTAGTGGTTGAATGGCGATTTCGCCCTGATTGCTGCACATAGCGGGCTGGACACTGGGTGTGGGCACGCTTATAATGTGGATGGCAACGGGACTTACACTCAGAGAGGAGTTTATGGGCCGTGTGACAGAGCGGGCAGAGGGGGGACACGCGCACGGGCTCGTGGGCGTGCTTATGTTCTCTGCTACTGGAGCGGATAGTGCACGCTCCATGAGAATGGGCTCTGTGAGAGACCCTGGGCATAAAGTGCTTGTGTGTGTACGTGAGCACATGCTTGTGGGCACATTTTTTACACTTGAGGCTTTTATGCTCTTTTTGTGAACTCTCTGGGTAGCCGTGAAAACGGCTTTTAGTCGCTCGCAAGCGGGCAGGGAAACCGGCTTGTTTGTGGCGGTAAACACTACTGCAGTCAGCGGTGAGACGGGGACTAACAGTGGGCGAAGCTTTGACGGCAGTCCGGCCGCAGCGGGAGAAAGCCGTCTTTTTCTCAGCTGTGCTAGGCAGACTTCTGTTGATCGGGCTTCAGCGCGATCTTGGGTCGAGGCCCCCGGGGAGGAGGCTGTCTGCGGCAGCTAACAGAGCGAGGGCGGCCGCCCTGTCTACGCTGGGGCTGCTGAGCTTGCTGAGGCGGGCGCTGCTGTGGGGTTCTGGCAGGCGGCTTGTGAGAGCGGCCCGTCGAAGAGCTGCCCGGCGGGGCAGGAACAAGTTCATGGCCTGAGTCGCTTTTTGTACCTCGGAGAAGCGGTCAAGGATGCCCGTGACGGCAGATCCGAAGAGCCCGGTGGGAGAAATAGGCGCGTTGAGGAACACGGCGCGTTCTGACTCTCCCATGTCGGTAAGCGTGAGCCATAAGTGTCTCTCGGCGACACAGAGGGCGGCCATGCATTTTTGATCGCTCGCGTCATTTTTGATCGCTTTGAGTTTTCCATTTCGTTTAGACCCGGCTCCAAGAACCTCAAACCAGATGCCCTTTCTCGTCAGTTCGACTCATCAGAGGGTGACTCGACCGATGAGAGGGTTCTACTACCTCCGCGCTGTGTGGTTGGGGTGGCCGTCTGGGGAGTGGAACAGGCGGTTAAGCGTGCACTTTCGCACATCACGCACTTTCCCCGATCCCCCGAGGGAACTTTGTACGTACCCGAGGCTGCTCGTTTGACGGTTCTTCGCTGGGGGCACTCTTCTAAATTAGCCGCGCACCCCGGTGTAAGAGGCACGTTATCTGTGATACGTCAGAGATTCTGGTGGCCCACTCGCGAGCGCGATATTCAGCGTTTTGTGGCTGCCTGTTCTATCTGCGCTCAAACCAAGTCTAGTAACAAGCCTCCGGCGGGTCTTCTCAGACCTCTTCCCATCCCCTCGCGGCCCTGGTCTCATATTGCGTTGGATTTTGTTACCGGCCTTCCTCGTTCGGCTGGTAATACGGTCATCCTCACCGTCGTAGACCGTTTTTCTAAGGCTGCGCATTTTATTCCGCTCCCTAAATTACCGTCGGCTCAGGAGACCGCCCAGATTATGGTGGATCACGTTTTCAAGATCCATGGTCTTCCTTCGGACATTGTGTCTGACAGAGGTCCTCAATTCACCTCTCAAGTCTGGAGGGAATTCTGCCGGCAGATTGGGGCTTCCGCTAGTCTGTCGTCAGGATTCCATCCTCAGACCAATGGGCAAGCCGAAAGGACCAATCAGATCCTTGGTCGCATGTTGCGCTGTCTCACCTCTCAGAATCCCGTGTCATGGTGCGATCAGTTATCCTGGGCCGAATATGCTCATAATTCTCTTCCGTCGTCCGCTACTGGTTTTTCTCCGTTTGAGGGTTGCATTGGTTACCAGCCGCCTGTTTTTTTCTTCTCAAGAGTCTCAGGCCTCAGTTCCGTCCGTCAAGGCCTTTATTCAGAGGTGCAAACGTACTTGGAGGAGGGTGAGATCTGTTTTATGTCAGACTAGGGAGCGTACTCGTTGAGCCGCCAATCGCCGCAGAATTAGACCTCCCAGATATGTTTGCGGTCAGAGGGTGTGGTTATCCACCCGCAATTTACCTGTTCATGAGACGTCTCGCAGGCTCATGCCTCGTTTTATCGGGCCCTTCACTATTGTTAAGGTTATCAGCCCTGTTGCAGTGAAGCTTAGACTGTCCAGTCAAGTGCGCCGTGTTCACCCGGTCTTTCATGAGTCCTGCATTAAACCCGTTATTCGTGCGCCCGCCCGCCCCTCACTTCCCCCTCCTCCCATTGACGAGGGGGCCTCTATCTACAGAGTCCGCAAGCTCCTCGACGTTCGTCCTCGGGGCGTGGTCACCAGTTCCTGGTGGACTGGGAGGGGTACGGTCCTGAGTAGAGGTGGTGGATTCCTGCCCGGGACATCCTGGACCGTTCTATGATTGATGACTTCTACCGGTCCCGTCAGGCTCCTTCCTCGAGCGCCTAGAGGCGCTCGTTGAGGGAGGGGTACTGTTATGAGTAGGGTTTTTTTCTATTTATTCCCTCACACACACACTTATACACACACACACACACACACACACACTCATTCACGCTCATACCCGCTCTCTCTTTCCTCACCTGTTAGTCTTTGCAATCAGCACTCGCGCTGATTTGCTTTGACACCTGTTTCTACTTTTCTCTAAGTGTTCACCCTTTATCTGGCGTTTGTTTCAGTAGTCTCTTTGTCGGATCATTGTTTCAATGTCACGGTACGTCCGTCCTCTCTGATTTAGTCAAGTGCTAACAGTCTTGTCTTGTTTGTCCGTATCAGTCTGGCTACTAAGAGTATTTTCCGTGCCTTGCTGTTGCTGCTGCTTGAGGCTCTCTTCGTCCACTCTTCGTGACTGAGACGTCTCCTGTTCCTAGAGACTGCGCCAAGGAGGTTCTGTTCAGCACTTCGTGACAGGAGTTTATTCCCTCTTCTGTTTGTCTCCAGATCTGTGTTCATTAACGACAGACTGCCTTTGTTTCTATTATTTAATTAAAGACTGTTATTCCTGTCTATCTGCTTTTGGATCCTTCATTATTTGGCGTGACATTCGGAACACAGTTTAAGATATTTTAGATTTAGTCAGAGAGCTTTCTGTTCCTCCATTGAAAATGTATGTACCTTATACTGTCCTTGTCCATAAAGGCAATACAGACAAAGTAGTCCATGTGACATGAGTGGGTTAGTTCGAATTTTTTGAAGCATCGAAAATACTTTTTGGTCCAAACATACCAAAAACAACGACTTTATTCTGCATTGTATTCTCTTCCGGTTCTGTTGTCATTGCTCGTTCACGATTCCATTGACGCTGCTGACGTGTTATCTTGTGCACCTGATTAGGACGATAAGGACATCCGCAACATGCACACTTACGAACCATTTTTAAAAAATATTGCAATACCAAAATACAAACAATGTAGAAAAGCTTGAATACAGCGCGCGTCTCCATCAGACTGTAAACGAACAGCAGCGTCATTGGAATCATGTGACATATATGTCACATGAAATATTCTTTCACTTGGCATTTTAATAGAAAAAAATCAGTTTGCGTATTTTAGCTTTTGCAATAATTTCTGGATTGACCTCAATGGAAAAATCAGCTCAAAAGCAGTTAGTGCTGCCAGTAATTTAGTCACTCAACAACACAATGAATCCCATGCACTTACGTTTGCCACTCTGTGTGACGAAGAGGAGGATTAGGGCCACAATAATGACAAGTAGTAAAGATACAATTGTCAGGAGACCTATCTTCAGTGACATCCAGCTGGGCTTTTTTTTCTGAGTGTTGTTGTCAGCCATGGTCTGCTGTCCCTCTGGGGCAGCCTGTAAAAAATCACCTGAAAAGAGTAAGAGAGAGTTAAGATTCAGTGTAAACCATGCACAGATAACTTCACAGTGAATTTCTTTGCAGAGTTTGGTCTCTCTAAACACATAACTTCTGTCATTCGTCACAGAACTTACCTGTTTTTACAGATTTCAAAAATGCACAGTCTACACTTTGAGCTGTTATTTATTGCAGCAGGCAATTAATCACTGATCCCACTCTGCCAAACACACACTCACGATTCACTGATCAAAAAGACTCTTGTCATATATACTTTGAAGCATTCAGGTGCACAAATACACACAGACACACACAGGCTCAGCCACTGGCTGAGAGGACCGTGACCTGGGGACAGAGTCTTAAAATCTTCCTTTGATTCCAGACGATGAATAAGGGTCTTATCAAGCGATTCAACGAACGAAATGAGCGAATTGACTCAGAAAAAGATTTGTTCATTTCGATGAACGAGTTCGAACAGGAGAGTCACGAACGTGCATTAAAGAACAGAGCAAGGCGAGCATTTGAGCTTATAAAACTTAAACTTTGTTATTTATTTTTTTAAATGAGCGATCGTTTCGCTTGATAAGACCCTTACGCCCGTTTCACACATACTCCAAGTGCAGTGCGTATGCGGTGAGTGTTGCTGTGCGTATCCAGTCCAGGAGCAGCACGCGCTAAAGTGCTTTCACATATGCTGCGTTTGCAATGTGTAACTGATCCGCGGCTGTACCACAAACACATAGCCTACTCACTATTTTTATTTCAAATTCAGAAGTTATGCAGCACCTTTAATTAAAATAAACGTCTTGTCAGCATTGGGATTCTCTTTGTACACTTTTACAAACTTGAATGGACACATGCACGTTTAAACACAATTTAAACAACGTAGGCCTATAATTCCATGCATTCCTTCTATATATTAAGTTGCTCAAGCAAGTGGTCAAATATTTAGGGCCAAAGCCCTGGAAGGGCGAAGGCCCTATTGTTTTCTTTAGAATTATTATTAGGGCCCAAGCACTGAAAGGGCTAAGGCCCTATTGTTTTCCTTAGGATTATTAGGGCCCAAGCCCTGAAAGGGCGAAGACCCTATTGTTTTCCTTGGGATTATTTCTTCTTCTTCTTCTTCTTTATTAGGGCCCAAGCCCTGAAAGGGCGAAGGCCCTATTGGTTTCCTTGGGATTATTTATTATTAGGGCTCAAGCCCTGAAAGGGCGAAGGCCCTATTGTATTCCTAAGGGTTCTTATTATTCTTATTAGGGCCCAAGCCCTGAAAGGGCGAAGGCCCTATTGTTTTCCTTAGGGTAACCCGGGCGTGGCAGGGGGGCTCGACAGCGCCCTCTTGAATGGGGTCCGAAAACTTGGTCCATAAATCAAACACGCTTGCATGTAATAATATGAAACTCGGTACACATATAGATCTCATCATTTCATATATACTTCGCACTTTTACTTTTTACCCCAGCCCAACAGGAAGTTAGCTATTTAGGGTTCTTTGTAAAACACACGCAATGGTATTTGAAATACTCCTCCTAGATCCAAATTCGACGAAACTCGATCAGCGTGAAGTCAAGACATTGAGGATGAAAGCTTTGATGAAGGATTTTTGATATCTCGAACGGTTTGGCCGTGGCGAGGAAGCGAAATTATGGCGAGAAACGTGAAACAGGAAGTGTGTTATAACTTCTTTATACATTAACTGATCTTGATGAAACTTCAGGAGTGTGTTCGCTGTAAGAGGCAGTGTGTCGCTTTTTGTCACAGGAAGTGTGTCACTTTCAAAATGCTTTGAAATCACCCTCTTATTTTTAACCGATTTGCTTCAAACTTCATCTGTATAATGTAAATACACGGCAGATATGGACCTGTGAATGGATTCTTGATATCAACATTATATTTGGCAACATTGTGTTACACAGTCATGCTAATAAAGCTATATTGAATTGATATCGATTCTTGAAGACGAAAAAAGCGGAAAAAAACTCAAATTTAACCATTTTAACCTTATTATTAAATCTAACAGATGCTAACATTGTCTTTAATGGTGTTCAACACACATACCTCTGTTATAATCTCAGAAAATTTGGTTTGGGGTTTCATGACCCTTTAAGTAGGATTGAGCTAAACACAATGAACGTTCACTCTGTTCTGCTGGTTCCTCGCTGTTGGCGCGCACAGTTATGAATGCTTGTGCAGCCGTGAGTTTTAGTTTAATTTTAAAATTAGCGCCATTTCAGGGTTTGTATTATTTGAATTTATTCAAATTTTTATTATTTTATCTTTGATACTGTTGCCGTGGCAACACATCAAACTTTAAAATTCTTTTAGGATGCTTTTGAGACTCTTAACATGCTTGAAATTGCATGAAACTCAACAGACAGATCACATTTATTGGCAAGTAGACATGTGCAAATATTCAGAAACGGGTATGGTGCAGGGACTAAATAGCGCCACCTTTTGACAAAAGTGGGGTTGTTAGTTTTATCTACAGTTACAAAAATCGATATATACATTGTACTGGACAACTTTCTAATTCATAGTCATTAGCTCGGACCAAGAGGAAGATATTGGTTTGAATATGGTGAGCCTCTCTCTGAGCCTATGTCCCTGTATGGCAAGCCCTATTAAGATAGATATAGATATCATGTATCATCTATATCAGATATAGATGTAGATATCAACAATGTCTTTCTGACTAGTTGTAATTACATTTTGGATAGTTAGTATTATCATTTAAGATATCTGTAACGTAATTGTGACTAGTCGAAACGACAGACAGAGTATGGCAAGCCGTTTTAACATTTAATCATTTAATCATGAAAGGGCCAAAGCCTGCGGCACCGGCTTGGGCCCGCCATCGCTATCTCGCAGCTATATTTATTATTATTCTGCTACCTTTTTGGCACTTTTGGGGCCCTTAACGTGCTCAAAAACTCTTGAAACTTTGCACACGGGTCAGAACCCGCGGCCATCAGGCTGAAGATGGTACCGGGCGTGGCAGGGGGGCTCGACATCGTCCGTGGAACGGGGTCCGAACACTTGGTCCATAAATCAAACATGCTTGCATGTAATAATATGAAACTCGGTACACATGTTGATCTAATCGGTTCATACATCAACCTCATGGACCTCCAAACGACCCAAGATCAAACCTCATTACATGCTGTTGGCCGACAGCTTTTATGTTTTACCATTCTTGAAGCTTAAATGTGTAGCTGTTTATTAGCGAGTTTATTAACTGTTTATTTATTTAAAGGTGCATTGCGCAACATTTCATGTTAAAAATAGCCGTTTTCTAACCCATACATGCTTAAACAATAGCCTGATGGGTTGAATGAGCCCTTCTCTGATCACTGCGATCGCCTCTATAATCCTGTACAGTTAAATAAATAAAAGGGATTCAGGCTCGAATCTGAGACTGGGCGTGACGTCATGCGCGTTCACGCTCGCCTGGCTATGTGCCTATGTCTTGCAGGTAAGTGTATTCGCCCCCATTCTCCATATCAGAGAAGACAACTCGAGCGACACAACTTTAGTCAACTTTCCACAAAAGTAGAAGATGGATTCAAAGGGGCTGTTTACACCTTCCACCTGATCGGATAGCTATTCGATCGTGAAAAGACCAGGTTGCCCTCCGAAACACATGTGAGACGGATTTCAATTCGATCACTCAAATCACTTGAGGACGTGGTCTGGGCCGTATTCCAGACGAAACTGGACAAATGTAAATGCATCTGGTTGTTGAAATCAGGATATATGTCATGTTGTTTTAGTCATATATGATGATGCGCATCACCTCAGATGAGCAGCTGAGTGCCTATTCATAAAGCCAGTGCACCGCAATCTCGCAAATCGAAGTGAAAGTAAGTCGCAGACGCTTAACACTACCATCTTTCATTAGCAAAGAAATGAAATGGTCTTACCAGGCCTGCTGCCGCTCTCTCTTATTGCTGTCTTTGCTGATTTTGAAATTAGCCGATGATTAATAAAATGCAGCTCATATCTGTTGCTTTAGGTGACGTGCACTTCATGAAATCTGTATATAGCTGTATATGAATCTGTATATATGAATTGAAGATCAGATTAATATCCGTTTTGCAAAAACACATTTATGTGACCAGGTGTAATGGAATCGATTTGATAAATCAGATAGCTATCCGATCTGAGAAAACGCATGAAGTGGCCAGGTGTAAGCAGCCCCAAAGAGACCGGCTTGTAGTTCATTCCAAACCCCAACGCAAACTCCACATAAGACAAAGAAAAGAAAACTTCTGTCTGTCCAGTGCCAGGCGTCGGAATAAGACGAGAGTCAACATCGGGAAGCTTTCAACAAACGGAGAGATCTCCGCCGGTCTGCTCTAGGGCTCAAATGGGTCCTATACAATGTAATAACTTATATTGTTCATGAACGTGTTTCCAAGTGGATACAGGAAACACATAAAACAGTTCAACATGGAGATAGATGGAAACAAAAACCGAAGTTTTCTACTACCCCCACTTTCCACACTTTTCACACACACACACACACACACACACACACACACACATAAGTGTGTAATTTACTCGAGTGCCTTTCCTTTTATATATTTTAAATGACTTGCAGATTTATAACTGTATTACTTAATAACTAGTTAGTTCCAATGATCTTCACTTTATAATACGAATCCAAATAATTAGTAATTCCCACAGAAGTATCTAGTAACACTTTCATCTGTGAGCTATTACCTATTAATTCGTTAATAAGAGTTTCTTTTAGTTAATAGTAGTTACTAGATTATTAATAAACTTTTTCAGTAGTTCTCTGGGAAGTATTAAAAAAGTAGTAGTTATTGATTACTTAATAGTGAACTACCACTTTCGTCTGTGCACTATTACTTACTAGTTCGTTAATCAGAGTTTCTTGTTAGTTAATAATAGTTACTAGATTGTTAATATTGTGTTACTCATTCGTTCTTGTGTAGTTATTCATTAACGAAGAAACCGTATTCTAAAGTGTTACCGCACCTTTAAGGTGTCTGTTTATTCTCTGTATGACGTAATTTGCCACTGCTCATTGAGAGCTGAGGTCACAGATCAATTCAAGTTAAACATTGTAGTTAAACAAATTTATAATCACAATACTGAAAAAAGTAAATTAAAATAAAATAAATGTGAAGTAAAAATAGGCCTCTATTATTCCATCATATAATTTAGAAAGGCTATGTCAATAGGTTACTTGTCTTTTACTTTGTGTTATTTTAATTTGTTAGTAGATTTACAAAAAAACTTAAAAAAAAAACATATGATCATAAAATTAAAACATTTTCAGGGCTTGATTACTAAACCATGTTACTTGGCAGCATTTGTGTTTAAGCATGCCAAAATGGCAAAAATAAACCGTGGCAAAAATAAACCAGTCGCATTAAAGCTGTAGTATACGATGTTGAAAATCGGTCGAGAAAGCCTAAAAACGGAAGGGAAGTTTTAAAAAACCCATCCCGCCTCTCCACACACAACAACCCCTCCCCTCTGCTAAATGATCCCTCCCGGAAAACGAACGTCACTCAGTCAAGTTGTGATCATCATACTTTCACAACATTGCTTTGTCGCTTCAATCTAATGACATTGCTAATGACACATGTAAAATTGCCTTTAGACACTTGAACTTAGTTGCTTCATCAACAATTCAATGACACGTTTGAGATCACGCCAACGCAAGATTAGCAACACATGAAATGTTTTACACTACCCACCACCATAAGTATGATATTAGTAGTATTGCGAAGGTTTTGAGTGATTGTTATAGCAGCAAACAGCGCATCTTGTTTAAATTCCGATCGGCTCGAACAGGAACCCGCTAGGCATACTGAAATATAATCAAGCAATTCAAGAAATATATTTACTTTACCCGTGATAGGCGATGCTAAACAGCTAACATTCCAATGCCAACAAGTGTTCTGACTGATAAAAAGCTATTTATGTAACACGTCACGCGACTCACGCCATATAAGAGTATAAATAAATGTTTAACGTTACCTGCTCAACAAAAAGTCAGCAGTGTCAGCATCGGTATTCAGTCCCAGATCTCGCTGAAGCTTTCTCCATCGGTCAATGGTGGACCCTATATTTATTCTCCTCAAATTTCGGCATTCTTCACATTTTCTTGTAGGGGAAAGCAGGGGACGCTTGCTGTTGTCTTTTTCGTTTTTATCCATTGTTGATGCTACTTAGCTAGCTACCATATGCGGTCAGCTGCTAACGCGCGCGATTCTCATGACGCAGAAGGGGGGCGCGGTCGGGCGTGGTCGGGTGTGGTGGGGTGGAGACGCGAGCGCCAGGCGGAGTTTCAAGTGTAGCTGGTGATTGGATGAGAGCAGTTGTCCAATGTAGCTTTGCGTCCGCAAAGCTTTCATTGGTCAACTTTTATGCGGCTGTACAGCCAATAAAGTGAATGGATTTTTTTCGTTCTTTTTTCTATTCATATTGTTAGGATTGTACTATATATATAACCAGCATCTAAACAAGGATATTAATAATGAACAATCTTTGAAATCGTATACCCTAGCTTTAAAGTCATTCGGGAATTGCAAAGGGACATTGTGCAAAACAGCAGCAATTGCTGCATTATAAAATGTAAGTTTACTATCTGTTTATTTAAAAATAAAATGCTGTTTCTCTGCTGATACTTTAGGGCCTGGGGGTCTGTTTTCATCCAACGATTTCTGTTAACAATAGTGGAATGATTAAAACATTGTATAATGTGATAAATAACAATTAAAAGCAGAAGACTGTTTAAATTCATATAGAACAACAATAAAATGATTAGCCTTATTATTACTTTCTTGTGTTCCTCATCCTGGAACTGTAAAATGAAGAGGTGTTCATGGTCTGATGACAGTTCTTATAAAGCTATGTGGCACTTTTTCATGGCTGTGAAATGTGGGTGGGGTTGCACAGTGTTTAATAAAAGGTGAGAAAAACATTATGAAACAATCAGAGGTGCCGATCAGAGGTGCCTATTCAAACCGCAGGGCACGTGCCCTCTCAGATTTATGAGGCAAATTTATTTAAAATGTAGCCGACTATATATATAAATATATATTGTTTTTACATTTAAAATAATTACACCGGTGAGCTTATAATTGGTCAGTGCCCCGTTTCATCAGCAGATAAATTTGTTCGCTCTTTGGCTTGCGCTAAACGGATCAGGATCACAACTGTTAAGTGTTTTCAATTATATAAGGTTTATTTATGTTTTTGATATTTAAATACACTGTCAATTACGTAAAAATACAGTACAATGTAGGCTACCATACATATTTGAAGGATTTTTTCCCGTAGGCTATTTGTCTTTTGTTTTTTGTCTAAGGTTTTGTTTTAAAGTTGGATTTCGGGTGTGTGGATATTCCGACACTAATGTGGTAAAAACCAAAAATTATGTTTTGCTAAATGTCAAATAAGCTGTTAACATAACGTTAAGGTTATTTAGTTACCATTTGGCATGTTAGGCAAATGAATGTCTTGAGTATTTTCTACAAATATTTCTTCCAGAGCACATCCGGTAACTAGTTGATAAAGTGCAGTAATGTTACTAACGTTACTGTTTTTGATTTTTAATGCCTTCAAACAAAAGCTACAAGAGGAATCGTCTAGAAAAGTAAAGGCCAGTTTTAAAGTTTTACAAAAATAAACCATGTTCAATTTGTTCTTGAATTATTTGAAAAAAAAAATGACATACTAAAAACGCCAGCCTAATTATAATTGTATTCAATTATAAACTTCAATATTTCAATATTTCGTTCAAAACCACCTCAAAACACTTATTACGGCCTCTGAAACTGAAACGTGTTGCATTTTATCTCTTAATACATGAGCAGAAGCACTGGTTCAGATGTTATTATTTGTTGTTTAAATGTACGTGTTGCATATTTTTAAAAAAAGATTATACATATATATATATATATATATATATATATATATATATACACACACACACTTAATATTGTCATTTTAAATTTCATTTTGCCACGGTGGATTTGCCGAGAAGTAGGCTAAGTGTTATTCTTGTTGTCCACCTACTGTAACTTTGACACTCTATATGGAGGATCGGCTCTGAACCACTAATAACCACCGCATTGGGGAAAAACTAATAGTCATATATTTCCAGTGGTGGAATGTAACGAAGTACAAATACTTTGTTACTTTACTTAAGTACATTTTTCATGTATCTTTACTTTACTTAAAGGAGCTAAACGCAAGTTTTTGCAGAACTACGCCCCCTCTGGCGACAAGCGAAACTGCAACCAGAGCTGTGCGCGTTCATGGAGGAACACACACACACACACGCACGTTTGCGCGAGCTGTTCATAAGGAGCATCAGCCGCACACTGTGCGGCACACATCTTTTGTTACAGTCATAATGAGGTAATACAGTAATAAATCTGCAAGTCATTTAAAATATATGAAAGGAAAGGCATTCGAGTAAATTACACACAATGTGTGTGAGAGGGGGAAACGGGGGTAGTAGAAAACTTCGGTTTTTGTTTCCATCTATCTCCCTGTGCTTACTGTATCCAATTATGATTGAATTATTATGGAAACACGTTCAGTTATCACTTTGTATAGGAACCGTTTGAGCCCTAGAGCAGACCGGAGATCTCTCCGTTTGTTGAAAGCTTCCCGATGTTGACTCTCGTCTTATTCCGACGCCTGGCACTGGACAGACTGAAGTTTTATTTTCTTTGTCTCACGCGGAGTTTGCGTTGGGGTTTGTAATGAACTACAAGCCGGTCTCTTTCCGCGCCATACAGATATGAAGTGCACGTCACCGAAAGCAACAGATATGAGCTGGATTTTATTTATCATCGGCTAATTTCAAAATCAGTAAAGACAGCAATAAGAGAGATCGGCAACAGGCCTGGTAAGATCAATTCATTTCTTTACTTTTAATGAAGATGGTAGTGTTAAGCGTCTGCGACTTACTTTCACTTTGATTTGCGATAGATTGCGGCGCGCTGGCTTGCTCAGCTCAGCTGCTCATCTGAGGTGATGCGCGTCGTCATATATGACTAAAATAACATGACATATAGCTTGGTTTCAACAACCAGATGCATTTACACTTGTCCAATTTCGTCTGGAATGCGGCCCAGACCACGTCCTCAAGTGATTTGAGCGATCGGATTCATCCGTCTCTAACGCGTTTCGGAGGGCATTTACACCCTGGTCTTTTCACGATCGAATAGCTATCCGATCACAGAAAACACATGAAGTGACCAGGTGTGAACAGCCCCTTTGAATCCATCGTCTACTTTTGTGGAAAGCTGACTAGAGTTGTGTCGCTCGAGTTGTCTTCTCTGATACGGAGAACGGCGGCGAATAGCTACACGAACCTGCCAGACATAGCCAGGCGAGCGTGAACGCGCATGACGTCACGCCCAGTCTCAGATTCGAGCCCGAATCCCTCTTATATATTTCACTGTACAGGATTATAGAGGCGATCGCAGTGATCAGAGAAGGGCTCATTCAGCTCATCAGGCGATTGTTTAAGTATGTATGGGTTAGAAAACGGCTATTTTTAACATGAAATGTTGCGCAATGCACCTTTAAGTAGAATAAATAGTGCATACTTTTTACTTTTACTTCGTTACATTTTGCAGCAATTATTATACTTTCTACTCCACTACATTTCTACAATGTTCTGTTACATTTTCATTTTCTGATCACATTTTCTGATCAGTTTTTCCCCTGCCAAACCTTAATCTGACCGTCCGTCCGTTGCACGTTTGTCTCACCAGTGACGTTTGGTTGCCATCGATATATCAACCCGGTCACACTAAACGTGTTTCGCACGCAGTGCGTTTATCGTGCAATTTATACGCGAAAAATTTGTTTTTTTACGTGCATAGGAAACACACCGTGTGTAATATACGTTTGGTTAAGATTATGGCAAGCCAAGAGGTTCAGAATTAATCACGTTTAAATTAATCACGTTTACTGCCAAACATAGTTATTAATATATAGTAAGGATAAGCATGATGTGTATATTGCCTAATTGCAAGCTTGTTTCAGTACAATTTCAGCACAACAATTTTTTTCCATCATTATTGAACATCATAGGAGTATTAGGTTGAATGAGTTAGAATTAAATGTTTTATTAATCATTAGAAAATAGACATTAAGAGAATAAATAAGTACTTTTACTTTTAATACTTAAAGTACATTTAAAATCAGCTACTTTTTACTTTTTACTTAAGTATGGTTGTCATAGTGTTACTTCTACTTTTACTAAAGTAAATATTTATCTGGTTATTTGTACTTTTACTTAAGTACAGAGATTGAGTACTTCCTCCACCACTGTATATTTCAAACCTTAGTTAAGCAAAATTATCTTGCATGCTCTAAGTACTTAAGGTATCAAGAGTAAAAGTAAAGGTATATAATCTGCAGGGGGAAAAAAACTCCTTGTCAGGGTTGTTATGATGGTTTTGCATTTATATTACTACTGCATTACTGTGTATGTTGCATTTTACTTCTGAATATTTTCAAGGTTGATACATTTAAACTATATACTTTTGTGTAGTTCAATGTAAAATAATGCATCATATTGTAAAATAACATAATTTTGTAGTGTTGCTGTCCTGTGTGGGAAAAAGTACTTCACATTTGTACATGAATATTAACAAAGTAGTTCCTTACATTCTTGTTTATTTTGAAATGTAGGCCTATTTTCACAATATTAACAAATTGTTGCTAACTACATCAGCTAACTACATCAGCTTCCCATATCAAAATACGCATCTGAAGCGCTCGGACCGGTCTAGTCTACGGAGGATTGTTCTTGTCGCCTAGCAACAGTGACTTAATCTGCCGAAGATGAGCGGGAGTAACATTTGCACTGGAATTTTTGTAAAATAGGTTTTATATTCAAATAGGGTTGAAAACCTGTGTAAATATATTCACCACAGTCTATAAGAATACAGTAGCCTACAAAATCCCATCAAGGTAAGATATAGTAAACATTTGATCCTTTGAATCAGCTCAAGTTACAGCTGGCCATGTTCTTGGCTAGGCCGAAAATACGTGACCCGGCAGCGCCAGAGCTGAAACATCCTCACCATGTCCTCCAGTAAAATATAAAACATAACAATGACAATAGCCAATTCTGGCTCCAAAACTATAACAACTGGCTCCAGCTATACTCTCGCACCTTTG
This sequence comes from Pimephales promelas, assembly GCF_016745375.1. The sequence continues at coordinate 7,808,999 of NW_024121255.1, forward strand.
CTTGGCGTCTGGAACGGTAATATGGAACACCTGGTTGTGCAATTAGGAAATCATACAAAGGCTACATGGTGCATCCTTCGAAGGGGGATGAGTAGGAGGCCATGATGGACCGAAGCCACTGGGCAAATTTGGCCAGGATGCCGCAGGATGTTATGAGTTGCATAAACTGCTAAGTTTCCATTTTTTTTTTTTTGAAGACTGTTCATAACTTTTTAAAGTTAGTTACATAAAAACGTACATTAGTCTAATTTGACACCAAACAGCAAGACTGATTAGCCCTAACTAACTGCTAGTTGGCCATACTAGTTCTTAAGACACTGTCTTAATGATTATGTTTATGCAACTGGCCACAGGCTCAACCCTGCTTAGCTTCAGTGATCAACCTGTCTTGGGCTAAAGGGTGATATGGCTACTGGCGTTTTGGTTAATTCTTCGCTGAGTCTTAACCATTCTGATTTGTTAAATATTGATATTACATTCCCTTTATTGATGTTCTAAGACTAACTTATCCGCATCTAGAGTTTTTCTGGTGGGTAACATTTTTCCTAAATTTAGATAACATAACGCACAGCTGCAGTGATGTACCGTACAAAGACATTTATCTCTCCCAGCCCTGGCCCCTGATATTAGCCTGGCTATGTGACATCTTATCTATGTCCTCTGACTCCCCACCGAGGACATGATCAGAGCTCAAGGCAGAACTGTTTCTCATTACTGTGACATGTCTGAAAATCTGAAAAAATAGCATCTTCGCCTAGCCTGATAATACCAGACTCTGCTACTTCACTTTGCTTCGTAGACAGAGTCTGGAATGGCATAATAGAGAAGTGTTTTCTCTCTCGCAAGGGGGCGCTTCTCTGAAGTTTAAAATCATTGGTTACCCGTAAGCCAATCAGATAAGTTTATTTATGACGTATGGCCACATCAAGACATTATGCATCGAACTCAAATCTATGATCGAACTTCCACTGTAAACAGGGAGCGGCACTTTTGTAAGGGCTGCAAAACGTGTGCCAACCGGGAATGAACAATTCACAAACTAGGTTATTTATCTAGAGCGGCAGAAGTGCACGCGCCGGTCCTAGCTGTAAACACTGATGATGCGAGCTAAATACCGTAGTGAACATGGCTGTAAACGACCTTTGCTTCAGTTTGAAAAACCCCGGAATGTTCTCCACAGAGCGAATTGCATCCCTTGTTTGTTTTGTCTTGTTTCCCATTTCTGCGGTTGTTTCGGTTTTCGATTTCTCAATGTAAAACTTGGCGCTTAGCGTTTACGTCATGGCTCTCAGCCCGCCCTCTGTTCGTTGATTGGGCGGCTGTTTTCAGGCCGGTGGAAAACTGAAAGATAGGCCGCTATCTCAGACTCACTACAGGAGCGAAATGAAATTAGCGGAAGTAGGAAGTCTGACGTAGTCAGGCTAGTCTTCGCCAGCTTTGACTTTCCAAATTCATCTAGGACACTCAGGCAGGGAGTAAAGTTAGATTATTGTAAAACGGGAGGGAGCGTGCAATAGATGGTGACAGATGCATCACTTGCCACACCAGGTATAATCCTGACACACATAGAGAGTCCCAGGACCCCTTGAACGGATATCGTCTGACGTATGTGGATCGGCAGGGAACCAACCCGCCTTAGCGGGGGTTCTGCATCTCCCTGAAGGACTTAGAAACAGGAAGACCTTTCAGGCTAATCTCTTCCAGCACAGCCATGCTGATGTGCTCACACACCAAAACTTATAGCCTACTAAATTTAAGAAATCATATTTTTAATACAGGAAGTCACAGCAGCTAAACAGCCTGTGTAATTAAAAAAGATATTATTTTCATGTTAAAATACCTTCTAATGTCCCAGATTAATATGCAGACTACTCTACATATTCAAAAACCAATCAAAAACTAGGGCCCTATAAAATCTGTTTTATTTTTTCCCAAATTCCATTTTTTTTTTTTTTTCATTTTAAAGTTATGGACTGGAGCTGTGAGTAATTAGTAGTAAATTATCAAACCTCATAGATCTTTCATTGTGACAATCACCCTGATTGTGGCAAAAGACTTGAAAATCTAATTAGCAATCTAATGTTGCCTCGCACTAGCTTCAAAGATTCTAGGTTGGAGTGCCACTGTGAGGGTCAACCATAATGCACATTTAATGCTTCAATACTGCTATTACTTTAGTTTAAGAGCTTCTGTTTGATTCCTTTTTGGCACTGCCATGGTAAATCACAGTGGTGGCTTTAAAATCTACCGTCTGCTTCGCTCCTGGCACAGCAATGGTGAATCCTCCAAGCATGTCTGTTAAGACAAAACACATCCTCATACCCACCATATGGCTTGTGAAATCTGTATGACAGCCCTCAAAACCTGTTATGTTTGTACAACTAAACTACACAGTTTACACTTCCATCTTAAATGTCTCTGATCAGGCTGCTGAACTTCAATGCTGTTAAACACAAAATAGCCTCAAAGCTTATGCCTGGCCTTTAATAGTTTATAGACAATAATTTTATCCACAGACCTTTTGTTATTGTAAAAAAATAAAAACACACCTTGTCTGTGGTTCTCTTACGAGAGGTTCTCTCGTATTGCGTAAGCTAACTTACGCTACGGGAAAGATTCATCTTTGCTGAGAAGTTGAAGCCAAAAAATTATTTCATAATATTGTAATCATTGTCAACGCAGTATCTCTTGAGGCAGACCATGAGCGGGGCTAGCTAGCAGCTCATTGGTTCGCTCAGAAAAAATGCACAAACCTATGGGAGAAGAGGGCAACCTTCTAGCGAGCTCCGGAGACTGAGGAAGCCAGCTGTCTGCCACCTTCAGCCGTCCTGCAAGCTAGCGCCATCCGACGCCGTATCATTTTTGCTTTATTCCATTCACAAAAGAGCTCGAGCGTCTTTATCAAGATGCCTCGAATTTCCTGCGGTTCATTCCGCTCTCCACTCGAAGAAGGAGACCGCCACCTCATCTGCGCTTTCTGCCTCGGAGTGGAACACGCAGAGCTCGCCCTCGCCAACGGAGGATGCGACCACTGCGAAGACCTGCCTCTGTCCTCCCTGCGGGCACGACTGCAGGCGGTCAAGACCGCTCCCGCGCCGCCTCTCACTTGCCGCAGAAGAAGAAACGCCGCTCCCAGAGGCCGTCGGAGCCCCCTGCGGATCCATGCGGGCCGGCGCTGCCGCCCACCGACCACTCTCCCTCTCCGCCCCAGCCGGACATACAGTTGCCGCCGAGTGGCCGCGGAAGAGAAGGACTCTTGTTCGCTGCACGTTTCTGACAGCGAGGACTGGTCGTCGATTGGCTTTTCGACAAGAGAGTCTGCGAGGACCCGCGCCGGCATTGAAGAGGAACTGTTGCGTCTCCTCTCACAGGCGCTCAGTGGACGGAGCCGCCGAGAGGGGATATACTGCCATGCCGCCCGTCGAGGACCTGGTCGCCGCTCACCTTTGCCCGCCCTCTGCTAGATGGCGTCCTTCCCCTACGCTTCCTTCCCACTTTTCATTCTCGCGCCTATGCCGCCGCTGGACAGGCCGCTTCAGCGCTGCATTCCATGTCAGTCCTCCAAGTGCTACAGAGCGACATCTTGTGCGAAATGGCGAATAGCGGTAGGAACCCGCCCAGCCTCTCAGATCTGAGAAGCGCTACGGACCTCTCCCTTCGCGCCACTAAAGCCTCCGCACAAGCCCTGGGGAGATGCATGGCCGCCCTCTGTGTCGCTGAGAGACACGTGTGGCTCATGCTTGCCGTTTTGGGAGATTCAGAACGCGCCGTGTTCCTCAACGCGCCTTTCTCTCCGACCGGCCTCTTCGGATCTGCCGTCACGGGCATCGTTGACGGCTTCTCCGAGGTACAAAAAGCGACCCAGGCCATGAACTTGTTCCTGCCCCGCCGCGCCAGCACCTCTGCAGGCCGCTCTCACGAGCCCCCTGCCAGAACCCCGCAACAGCGCCCGCCTCAGCAAGCTCGGCAGCCCCAGCGTAGACAGGGCGGCCGCCCTCACTCTCGCTATGACAGCCGCCGCAGACAGACTCCTCCCCGGGGGCCTCGACCCAAGATCACGCTGAAGCCTGATCAGCAAAAGTCTGCCTAGCACAGCTGAGAAAGAGACGGCCCTCTCCCGCTGCGGCCGGACCACCGTCAAAGTTTCGTCCTCTGCTAGTCCCCGACGCCTCGCCGACTACAGTAGTGTTTACCACCACAAACAAGCCGGTTTCCCTGCCCGCTTGCAAGCGAAAAAAAGCCTTTTTCACGGCTACCCAGAGAGTTCACAAAAGAGCATAAAAGCCTCAAGTGTAAAAAATGTGCCCACAAGCATGTGTTCACTCATACACACAAGCACCATATGCCCCGTGTTTCCCACAGAGCCCATTCTCATGGAGCGGTCACTGACCGCTCTAGTAGCAGAGAACATAAACACGCCCACGAGCCCATGCGCGTGTCCCCCCTCTGCTCGCTCTGTCTCACGGCCCATAAACTCCTCTCTGAGTGTAAGTCCCGTTGCCACACACACTCTAAGCGCGCCCACACACAGTGTCCAGCCCGCTGTGTGCAGCAATCAGGGCGAAATCGCTATTCATCCGCTAGACGCATGCTGCGAAGCGTGGGAAGCCATCCCCGGCATCTCCCCGTGGGTTTTAAGCATCATAAAGAATGGCTATCTATAACAGTTACGTCGCCGCCCGCCCCGCTCGCGCATTCGGCTCGAATCCGCTGTCAGCCCAGCTGCGATGAACACGCTCCGCTCAGAGATAGCGAAGCTGCTGCAGAAGGGCGCAATAGAGAGAGTTCCGCCATCTATGACCGAGTCGGGGTTTTACGGCCGTTATTTTTCTTGTTCCCAAGAAAGACGGCGGCCTCAGGCCGATCTTAGATCTCAGGGTTTTGAACAAAGCGCTCATGAAGAGACCGTTCAAAATGCTCACAGTCAGAAAACTCCTCGCGCACGTCCGCCAGGGGGACTGATTCATCTCTCTAGACCTGAAAGACGCCTATTTTCAGATCCAGATAAATCCTCGTCACAGGCCATTCCTACGTTTCGCCTTCGAGGGTCAGGTTTACCAATATGCCGTTCTCCGTTTCGGCCTATCCTTAGCACCCCGTACGTTCACGAAGTGCATGGATACAGCGCTCGCCCCCCTGCGGAGTCAGGGGCTGCGCATTTTAAACTATCTGGACGACTGGCTGATTCTAGCACAATCCCAGACGGAGCTTCTGTCACACCGCGCAGTTCTCCTCAACCATCTGAAAGCGCTGGGACTCTCTGTCAACTGGACAAAGAGCTCTCTCCAGCCCAGTCAAACTATTTCATTCCTTGGAATAGATTTGAACTCTATCACGATGAAGGCTCGCTTATCCTCACAGCGCGCGCGCCGTGTTCAGCGTCTAGCCGCCTCTTTTCGGATGGGTACCCACACATCCCTGAAGTTTTTTCAGAGGATGCTGGGTTATATGGCCTCAGCCTCCGCTGTGCTACAGCTGGGTCTCTTGCACATGCGCCCCCTTCAACTCTGGTTAAAGAGCCGCGTATCCCACCGCGAGTGGACTACGGGCCGCCAGATTGTCAAGGTTACACAGACATGTATCACTGCACTGCAACCATGGTCAGTAACCGATTGGTTTCAGAGGGGCGTTACCATGGGAACCTTTTCTCGCCGAAAAGTCATCTCGACAGACGCATCCAACACGGGTTGGGGTGCGGTCTGCGAGGGCTCACCGGCCACCGGCCAGTGGTCGAGCCAGGAGAGTTCCCTACACATAAACTGTCTGGAAATGTTTGCGGTCGAAAACGCGCTGCTGTTTTTCCTCCCGCGCATACACGGTCACCAGGTCCTGATTCGCTCAGACAATATGACCGTGGTGTCCTACATCAACCGTCAGGGCGGGGTCAGATCCAAGAATCTCTTTCATCTGACGCGCCGCATCCTATTGTGGTCCCAGAGTCACCTGCTTTCGCTCAGAGCGACGCACGTACCTGGCCATCTGAACGACGGTCCAGACATGCTGTCTAGGAACCTTGTCTCCCCCGGAGAATGGTCCCTGCACACTCAAACAGTTCTAACATTGTGGCGCCTATTCGGCAGAGCAGAGATAGTTCTTTTCGCGTCAGAAGAGAACGCTCACTGCCCGATATTCTTTTCAAAGAGCGAGGACGCGTTAGCCCAGGATTGGCCCCATTCAGAGAATAAGGGACACACGCCACCCAGTGCTCCTCATAGCCCCGCGCTGGCAGAATCAGATTTGGTTCCCGGAGCTCACGCAGCTGCCACGGACAGCCCCGTGGCCCATTCCAATCAGAGCAGATCTCCTCACTCAAGCTCGCGGCTCGATCTGGCATCCCCATCCACAGCGCTGGGCGCTTCATGCATGGGTGACCAACGACTACTCTTCAAATTGCCAGAAGGAGTTCTGAACACGATCAAACATGCCAGAGCGGAATCTACTAGAAAGCTCTATGCTGCTAAATGGTCTGTGTTCTCTAGATGGTGCACCGACAAAAACTTGGACCCACGGACATGCGAGGTTTCGTCTTTGCTCGTGTTCCTTCAGGAGATGCTGGATAAGGGCAGGTCCCCATCCACTCTAAAGGTTTACGTGGCAGCCGTCGTGGCGTTCGTTGAACCCCGGCGTGCCCAGTCTTTGGGCAAAGACGAGCTAATCATCCGCTTCCTCAGGGGAGCCAGAAGGATGAACCCCCCTCGCCCCCCCACGGTGTCGGTCTGGGATCTTTCTATAGTTCTAGAAGCTTTGAAAGCCCCACCGTTTGAACCACTTGAGTCCGTGGAGCTAAAATACCTCTCGCTAAAAAACGGTTTTCTGACTGCCCTCGCCTCAGTAAAACGCGTGGGGGACATTCACGCGCTGTCTTCAAGCGCAGCGTGCCTTGAGTTTGGACCTAATGACTCCATTGTCATTCTGAAACCTAGACACGGTTATGTTCCAAAAGCGATTGGTACCCCCTTCAGGGCGCAAGTGATTTCTCTATCGGCGCTGCCTGCATCCGATAGCGAACGTGACGCTCATCGCCTCTGCCCGGTCCGGGCTCTGAGAATGTACACTACACATTCACTGGGTGAATGTACACTGGGCGTCAGGGCTCACTCCACCAGAGGCATGGCCTCATCGTGGGCATGGTCCTGCGTAATTTCCATTCACAACATTTGTGTGGCTGCGGGATGGGCCTCCCCCTCCACTTTTGTCAGATTCTATAACTTGGAAGTTCCCGCCTTACAGGCTAAATTACTGGCGGTCTAGTACTATACAGCTCTATAAGAAGCTGCACTATTGGGAGTCCTATCACAACCGGTTCCCCCCCTGTGCTTCCCCCTATGTGCTTATGCATTATACGTTCACGGCCCGCTATGCCGGCCGCCTTAAGGGCGTTTTGCATTAGATAATAACGGCCGCTATGCTGGCCGCCTTATTGTCTTCTTCCACTTTAAGATTCACCCGGTGTTTTCCCCCTGGGATGCTTAGTGGTTACATAGCGCGCACGGCGTTGACCAGATGTTCCCGTAGCGTAAGCTAGCTTACGCAATACGAGAGAACCTCTCGTAAGAGAATGAATCGGTTACCTAACGTAACCTCGGTTCTCTCTAGATGAGGGAACGAGTATTGCGTTCCCGGCCGTGCTTGCGCCACCAGCGTTTCGCTTTCGGCGGGCTCTGACGCAATGAGCGAGCGCCGTCCGCTCATTGGCCGCGGGCTCAGCGCCGCTCTCCCATAGTTTCGTGCATTTTCTCTGAGCGAACCAATGAGCTGCTAGCTCATGGTCTACCTCAGAGATACTGCGTTGACAATGATTACAAAATTATGGAATACTTTTTTGGCTTTAACTTCTCAGCAAAGATGAATCTTTCCCGTAGCGTAAGCTAGCTTACGCAATACTCGTTCCCTCATCTAGAGAGAACCGAGGTTACGTTAGGTAACCGATTCGTTTTGCAGTCTGGCTGAAGTTGGACAGGGAAACATAATAAAACATCCGCAATTACATTCTGCTTACAAGTGCACTTCAAACTCTTCCATCTTGGACATCAAATTGATGCATCATTCCACTGCCATAGTCTATTTTTTTCCCTGCTTGCTTGTGCTACATTTTCAAACCTTTCATACATACTATTGTATAAGGGAAATTGTTGCACAAAACATCTTAAAGTCCCTGTAAAGGTAATTCAACAAAAAAAATTCTAAACACATTATAAATGTTACAAATGTATTGTTAAAACATATTACAAAGACCGTGAACTGTGAAGTACTAAAATACGGAGTTAGACCGTTAAACAATTTTTCACCCTTGCTATTTTACGGATTTTTTGGGCGGGGCTAAAACCGGGCTCGATGACGCACTGGAGCCCAAGAGCTCGTGGACACGCCCCAACTTGATGACACACGTAAGCTGATCCATAGACAGGGGGCTGATCTCTCCCCTAACAATAGAGCACATTTGCATTCGCCGCTCAATTGGGAGTTACTGTCAGTACTATTAGTTACTACAGTCTACAGTTTGCTAGCTTGCTATGCCTTTGACAAGGAAATGCATAGGCTACTACCTGGATGCGATCATGTAAAACAGATCGGTGTCTTTATTTAAATTTCCAAAAAGCGATCACATCAAGAGGAGGTGGATTAATTTTGTGTAGAGCCAACCTTGATGAAGAGCTGAGGATCACCGACAGCAACACCCGCCTCTGTAGTGATCATTTTACACTGGATAGTTTTATAAACTTTCCTCAGAGACAACTGGGATTCACTGATAATCCGATGCTGCTGGTGAACGGGGCCGAAACGACTATCTTTCGCCTCAGCGTTCATCCTCCCATTCCGAGAGCAGTTTCACCTAATATCACCGTCGTCAGCTTTCCCGCGAGTGGGCATGGTTTCAGTGCAGCCAGTGTTTGAGAACAGAGATAACTGCTGATTTTTTCAAGATTTTAATAGCTTATTTTATGTATTTGCCGGCTTTTTTATCATTCAAATTTGGCTGGGCGGCTCATATCACATTTTTCTATGTTATGACAGACTCAGAACACATACTTAATTTTGACTTTACAGGGACTTTAAGGACTGGTACAAAATTGTTACCTCATGGAGTGAGGTGTGCATGGCTGCATGCTATGAAATGCATTCCAGGAATGTGTCAAATTTTGCATTTGTATTGCAAATAACCCAAACCACCAACCGTAACCTCAGCAATAAACCTAAAGAAATATCAAAACATGCTCTGTTGAAACAACTTGCTAGTACTCTTGCTTGTTCGCTAACTAACATTAAAGCTAAATCCTAAAATTGGATTTTTAACAAAATTATTTTACATTGATTCTTACATGTTTACATTGCTTCTTACATGCTTGCTTCTTCAAAGTGGAATGTAGCACCCACATTCCAGTGAGGTGCTATAAGCACATTCAGTTTTATAAGAAACAGATGAAATTTACTTCTAATTTAGTTTCCTTCTACAAGTGCTTGTGCTTTTTCATTGTGACTCTATTTACAATGCTCTATTTACAATATTGTAGCAGGTGCAACTGAGTAAGTTTGATATGTCAGAAAAGCCATACATATGGAGCTGGTGATGTGATGTAAACATCAAGATGTATTAGTATACAGATCATGCAGTATGGTAAATGTGTTTTGAGGTCATAACATACTGTGCAAGGAACCATGAGAAAACAAGACTTTATTAATAATAGGGCTGGGTATTGAGACAAATTTCACAATTCGATTCGATTTCGATTACGATTCGATTAGATTCAATATCGATTATTTTGGATATCAGTTACAATAAATGGCCATTTTTCTTAAGGGAATCAAATCTCTTAAATGCTGTAAACTATTGGAGTCTAGTTGTAGCCTACTAGGCTTCATTAGCTAATATGAAGGTAATAATGAACTGTTTTGTAGCTATAAAAACACTTAAATTACACTTTTATTTATTTTTATAATAAGAAGATTATATGAAATATAAATGTAAATTTAAATGGTGGCTGTCATAAAAACTTACCAGATTTATTAAAATATGCATTAAATATTGAAGAACATTAAAGGTGCATTGCGCAACATTTCATGTTAAAAATAGCCGTTTTCTAACCCATACATGCTTAAACACTTGCCTGATGAGCTGAATGAGCCCTTCTCTGATCACTGAGATCGCCTCTATACATAGTTCCCACAGGCAAAAAAATTGTCACGTGACCTCCCCGGAGACGCCATCTTTGAGGGCAAAACCGCTGTGTTTACCATAGGCGTTTACAACGTTTTATCAGAGAATGTCGTTTTACAAACAAATATTTATGTCTGTTTATATTGTTATGCAAATCATGAAAAGACAAAGTGTAATAGATTATAAAGAGACTATTAAAACAAGACATAGAGAGGTACAATGCGAAAATTTCATTCATAAATGGTGTGTATCCTTATGCAACAAAAGAAGCACTGAGAACCGATTATGCAACTTTGCCTCAGATACAGTATTTTCATGTGTACAATTATCTGTTATTGGTGAGGAGTTTTTACACATGTAAGCAAATTCCAAGCCTGGAAATCACTGGAGGTGTACGATCAGATTGACGTGGGGTTGGTTTTGGTGACGTTTGCTCAAGTGCAATCAATGGAAAAGTAACTTAAGTCATCATAGCGAAGTAGCATGATGCTAATCTGTCTATTAAAAAGCCATAGCCTGCACAACTTAATTCCTATGTTCCCCAGTCACCGGTGATTTCTGTAATATGCATGTACTTGCGGGCGTCATGGTTCGGTGCATGAATATTAAAATAAATAACTCGCGTGCAATTTAATTAATGTAATAAATGAGGAACTACATTATACGCGGGATCTTTAGGGACATAATCTGAGATTGCAATGCTGGAATGTGAGATCAAACAGTGGAAGCAATGTTGTTTTGTATGTTTTTAATACCTCGTCATTTTGTTCATACAGGACATTATTCAAACTGCAACGTGTTAACTTATATTTATTTACACTCGCAATAAAACACAACATTATGCTTTTGTCAAACAAATTCGTGCGTGTTTTGAGTGAGTTTCTTTCCTGTTTATGCTCGCCAGCCATAATCTCCGTCGTTGTTCGGACAAAAGCTTAGTCTTCTCACATCCATATGGAGTCTAATGACGGGTATAGTGTAAAATCCCGTTTTAACTGAACCTCCGGCACGATTTTATCATCCATTGACTCAACAGGAGATGACCATTTTCACTTTATAGCACGAAACTCATTTCACTTCGTTCAACTCGTATTGCTTCTTCTTATGTTTTGCCCTCAGCAATGGCGCCGGGTCGGCAAATGCCCGTATGTTGTGACGTCATGTGGGAACTATGTATAATCCTGTACAGTGAAATATATAAGAGGGATTCGGGCTCGAATCTGAGACTGGGCGTGACGTCATGCGCGTTCACGCTCGCCTGGCTATGTCTGGCAGGTTCGTGTAGCTATTCGCCGCCGTTCTCCGTATCAGAGAAGACAACTCGAGCGACACAACTCTAGTCAGCTTTCCACAAAAGTAGACGATGGGTTCAAAGGGGCTGTTTACACCTGGTCACTTCATGTGTTTTCTGTGATCGGATAGCTATTCGATCGTGAAAAGACCAGGGTGTAAATGCCCTCCGAAACGCGTTAGAGACGGATGAATCCGATCGCTCAAACCACTTGAGGACGTGGTCCGCATTCCAGACGAAACTGGACAAGTGTAAATGCATCTGGTTGTTGAAACCAAGCTATATGTCATGTTATTTTAGTCATATATGACGACGCGCATCACCTCAGATGAGCAGCTGAGCTGAGCAAGCCAGCGCGCCGCAATCTATCGCAAATCAAAGTGAAAGTAAGTCGCAGACGCTTAACACTACCATCTTCATTAAAAGTAAAGAAATGAATTGATCTTACCGGGCCTGTTGCCGATCTCTCTTATTGCTGTCTTTGCTGATTTTGAAATTAGCCGATGATTAATAAAATCCAGCTCATATCTGTTGCTTTCGGTGACGTGCACTTCATATCTGTATATGGCGCGGAAAGAGACCGGCTTGTAGTTCATTACAAACCCCAACGCAAACTCCGCGTGAGACAAAGAAAATAAAACTTCAGTCTGTCCAGTGCCAGGCGTCGGAATAAGACGAGAGTCGACATCGGGAAGGCTTTCAACAAACGGAGAGATCTCTGGTATGCTCTAGGGCTCAAACGGATCCTGTACAAAGTGATAACTGAACGTGTTTCCATAATAATTCAATCATAAGTGGATACAGTAAGCACAGGGAGATAGATGGAAACAAAAACGGAAGTTTTCTACTACCCCCGTTTCCCCCTCTCACACACATAAGTGTGTAATTTACTCGAATGCCTTTCCTTTCATATACTTTAAATGACTTGCAGATTTATTACTGTATTACCTCATTATGACTGTAACAAAAGATGTGTGCCGCACAGTGTGCGGCTGATGCTCCTTAGGTTATGAACAGCTCGTGCAAACGTGCGTATGTGTGTGTGTTCCTCCATGAACGCGCACAGCTCTGGTTGCAGTTTCGCTTGTCGCCAGAGGGGGCGTAGTTCTGCAAAAACTCAGAGACTTGCGTTTAGCTCCTTTAAGATTATAATGCATATGTAATATGGTGTATATATTTAGCAAAATGCTCCTCTCTGGAGTTATTTTTTTCTAGCTGACTAACAAGTTTATGTGGGTTTTCTGAGCTAAATATGACGATACATGACATTGATTACAAGCTGTTTAGCTGACGTCTTTCCACAGTTGAAACGCTGATTGAGGGAATCAATGTGACATGATACGGATTTCGATAAGTTGTACTCTATCTTTTAACACACTTTCAGATGCTCATTCATGTTTATTTTGCGCTGTTACTGGTATTATTAAGCTAGAAGAGAGATCAGCGCTGCTGCTCCTCTTGAGCTGCACCAGTGCGATCTCACGCCACAGCGCCAAAACGCTATTTATGTTTTTGAATTTCTAAAGAAAATGGATGTAATTTGAAAATTGAGACTTTGTTTCATATCAATAGTAACAAAGGACAAAGATTATTGCAATTTTTGGATGCGCGCAGCCACGATACAATGTCCCATTCATTCAAATGAAACAGGATGACTAATCGATTCTTGAGATTTAAGAATCGATATCGGTTCATAAAAATGAGAATCGATTAATATCGAGAAATCTGTATTTATTACCCAGCCCTAATTAATAACAATAATCTGCCCATGTAATCATAATTTATGTAAAAGGAATAAAAGTTGTTAGTGTTTCACTTTTTACTTTTTTGGAGTTTTACAAAAATGTAGGTAGAGGTGTGTGTTTTTCCAATGAGCCAACGTTGATTTTATGCATTTACATATACCGAAGCTTCTAAGAACATTATGCTTGCTGTTGCATGCCATATGGTGTGACATTTGTTTTTTAATTTAAAAAAAAAATAGAATAAAATAATTGGTACCATGTGCAAGGGGGTATTCAAAGGGGGATCTAGATGACTTTAATAAGGCCACAGATATGGCCATCTAAACTAAACATATTTTGCTGGGCAGTAAATCCATATGATCATTCTTTTCTGTGACAAAGGTAAAATGAGCCACATGGTTTACACTTTTCAGAGAAATCAACATATGACTTATTCTTAGTTATTTCTATTTATTTAGTTATTATTTTAATTTAAAAAATATGTGTTGTTAGATTTTGATTCAAAATGAACAAAATATCTACTGTACAATAATAATGTATTTTTAATTTTACACTCTAAAAATGCTGGGTTGTTTTCACCCCACATTGGATCAAATATGGACAGACCCAAACGTTGGGTTAAATATGTAATTAAAAAATGTACAAAATCAAAACATAAAGCCTAATTATCAAAGGATATCTATTAAACATATATAATTGTCATGTTTGTTTGAGTAAAACTTTAACAAAATGATGTCCAAAGTTGGACTGAGTTCGTCTGGCCTCTTTTAACACTTCTGAACATCTCTAATATACATTCTAACTAAATAGCAGAACAATGACGTTGTTTTCTGGGCTTTTATAAAACTACAAGGAAACAATAAGGACTTCAGGCTTCATTTTAAGTGGAACATGACAGAAAGCAATATAATTCAAGAGAATATGACAGTGATTCAGTGCTGGATATTTTGAGCCTGTTGCATTGAGTTCATTTCACATATTGCAAAACTTAAGATGACAAATAAACAAATTAAATCTCATGTTAAACAGCTATCCGATAAACATAGTGCTGATAGTGCTGATTCTTGATTCTTCTCTCATGGAGTTTTCCATTCTTTGATGTTTGGGAAAAACGGTTTATAAAAGTCTATTGCCATAGTCATAGATGGTTTGTTTGGCAAGCCGTTTAACTTTTATTCATTTCCAGGATATGAATTCTTGATATCAAGAATTCAATTGTTGATATCAACAATTGCATTTTTTGTTGATATGTTGATATAAACAATTGAATTCTTGATATCAAAAAAATTTAATTGTTGATATCAACAATTCAATTCTTGATATCAACAATTTAATGGCTGATAATATGTAATTGTATTTTCACTAGTGAAATTTCACCATAGGCTGCCATTCAAAATAAATTGTTGATATCAAGAATTTATTTTTTACTAGTAGAAATATAATTTTTGATATCAATAATTACACTGTTACTAGTAAAAATGTGAATTCCTGATATCAATAATTAAATTGTCACTGGTTGAAATGTCTATTCTTGATATCAACAATTCAATTGGTACTAGTTAAAATTATATTTTTTGATATTTGAAAATGTATTTATGATATCAATATTATTTCGGATATATAAAATGGCTTTCTTACTAGTAACAATCACATGCTATCAGAAATTAGAAACTAATTCATGCTATCAGAAATTAACATTGTCACTAGTAAAAATTGAATTATTGATATCAAAAATGATCATTGTTACTAATAGCAATTAAATAGTGGATATCAAGGATAGACATTTCAACTAGTAACAATTGAATTCTTGATATCAAAAATAAAGGTTTTTACTAGTAATAATTGTATTTCTGATATGTGAAATTGGATTTTCAACTAGTAAGAAATCAATTCTTTATATCAACAATTGGTTTTGAATGGCAGCCTATGGTGACATTTCACTAGTGAAAATACAATTGTTGATATCAAGAATTACATTTTTGATATCAAAAATGTAATTGTGGATATCAACAATTGAATTCTTAATATCAAAAATTGATATCAACAATTGAATTCTTGATATCAAAAATTGATATCAAGAATTCAATTGTTGATATCAAGAATTCATATCCTGGAAATGAATAAAACTTAAAACAGCTTGCCATATGGTTTGACCATATTGTTCTGATCTGAGGAGAAACACATGATCACATTATCATGGTTCAGTGAGATGTCACCACTGTTCTATCTTAGTCATGTACTTTTCTCATCTCTATGTCCTCACAAACATTTTGTTGCTTTACATTTTAACATTTATCGGAGATAACCTGTGCATGATATCACATCCATGATATGGTCTCCAGATATGCAAAACATGACTAATTTTTTTAATTTACATTTAATTCATGATAATTAATCATTAGATAACGATTCAGGGCAGAGTTGTAAAACCATTACTTTACTAAATTAGAAATGAGCTACAGGCTTTTTTATAAGCTATCATGGCTGATCAAATATAAATCTTTACCGATTTCAATATACTTCTAAAGACTTCACAAAATGAGATTTTTTTTAACAAAATCTCTAACAAACATTGTTTTTAGAGTTATTAGCCAGCTTTATTTTGCTTTATGCTTCTATGGGCAATGTTTATGTGTTACTGGGGTAGTTTGTACTGTATCAACAGTCCTCTTGGTGCTTCACTTTTGATTTGTGCGAAGTGAAAAAAACACTGAGTAGCAGTATAATATAGGTGACAGGTAAACAAACACGTCACATGAATGAAAGAAGTTAAATTGCCAAAGAAGAAGTTATGTTAATTATGCATTTAATTTTACATTTACTACATTTTCAAATATCTGAGATGCTATTTAAAGGCTGTAAATGACTTAGACACATTCAGTATGCTGTCTATACTTTTAGAGCAGTGCGCAACTTAATATATTAAGTGCATGACAACTGTTACTAATTAAAACCAAAGAATAACAACTTTTATCATTTCACACCCAGTGCATTAATGAATATTTTAAGTCAGCACACCATCTCTGTAAGCCATGTGCAGCATGCTTAACAGACTCACCAGGTGTTTCTGGAAATTTGCGGTCGATGATATAAATGGGCATCACCAACCTTTCAAACATCCATCAAATCCGTGAGAAAGATATCCTCCTTCCAGATCAATGACTTTAAATGGTATTCTGGGTTTCTTGGATATCAATAATAGATCAATCAGCGCTGTCAATTCCCTTTAGCCACCTGTTAACGTCGCGGCAGTCCTTGTGTCACAGTTTTTATTTCATTCGTATAAGAAAACACCGTAGAATAAGATGAATATAAGAAAAATCTGTAGGATTCATTCAGCGAAACGAACGATATAACTTCTCCCGGTGTCTAATGTTGCCTCCCACGAAAGGCGGTGTTTAGAAGTGACCGAGGCTGGTAGCAATGCCAGCGCGGAGTCGAGAGCGCAACTGTGCTATGATCTTGAACCAGTGGAGAAATAGCGCGCAAATCTGCGCTCCGCTTAGATGCTTACATTTCATGGATACACACTTTTTCTAGAATCGGTACAGTTAACCTTAGCGTGAACGTTATAGGCTACAAAGACTTTAAAGGAGTTCTGACAGTCAGTAATTTTCGGTGGCCAGTCTTTGATATTCTTTTCTTAATGATAAAATTTAGTTTTGGCTCCTCTAATCGTCTAACGTCTAACTCCTCTAATCGTCTAACCAGTTAACCCTCTTAACCCTCCACTATCTTATATATATATATATATATATATATATATATATATATATATATATATATATAATAAAATATATATATAATTTTTTTTCAACAAACCATTAAAGTTTTTTTTTTTTTTTGTAATGCTTTTCATGTTTGATAGCTTCAAGCGCTCGTGTAACGTGATGCTATAGCAACCTCTTCAGGCGACTTTTTTCATGAGGACAATTTCTGTTTTTTGAAGGACAGTTTGAAAATATTTAATTAATGTGGGGGCAGGGGTGGTAAAAGTACTCAAAAGTTATACTCGAGTAAAAGTATATATACCTAAATAAAATATTACTCCAGTAAAAGTAGAAAGTCCTCCATTCAAACATCACTTGAGTAAAAGTACAAAAGTATCCGATTTAAAAAGTAGTACTTAAGTACCGAAAGTAAAAAGTAAATATACCAATAAATTGTAAATATAAATAATTAAGCAGATCAACTATTTAGGGGGTGATATGCAATTATTTAATTGAACAAACGATGAGATTACATACTGCAATTAAGAATTTGTTAGATTTGCA
Organism: Pimephales promelas; assembly: GCF_016745375.1. The sequence continues at coordinate 7,826,465 of NW_024121255.1, forward strand.
ATCATAAGAGACAATTACAGGAGATTTAAAGGCTATTAAATATTTATGTTCTGTGTCACTGTGTTGTTTGTTACATTTTACTATTTAGAAGATTGATCTCCTTTAAATCTCCTTTATAAATGCTTTACAAGGCATGAATACTCACTTTAGATGAACTGACACAAATAGTTAACTGACCACTACTAAATGCTTTATAACTACCTGTTTTTACTACATTTATTTACACTTTCTAAGTGATCTTATGAATGACTGACAACTCTTAAATAACTGGTTTGTAAATAATGATATACTTCATTTCAGGGGGTGGGCAATATGGCAAAAATATCACATTTTTTTTTAGGAAAATCACGATCACGATTTTTTATCACAATTCTTTTACAAGTTGGTTTTACTATTTGCAAGTGGCTGTTTATTACAGCCAAACTAATAAGGTAACAAAAGTAGGTTACAAAAGAAAAAAGAAAGGCATACATTTAGGCCAGTGGCGAAGATAAAAATCATTGTCATTATTTTCTTTGTAATTAAACAAATAAGACAAGATAAACATTACACAAATTAATATTCAAATTAAATAAACAGTGCTTTATTTTTTCAGATTTAGTAGGTGTATTTAGTAGTAGCATTGAAGAAAGTAATTAAATTAACAAATATGAAATTAAAACACTACATAGACTTCACTGTTTAAATTATTGAGTCTTATTAAGGGGGGGGGTTGACTGCTTTTTTCTTTGTATGATTGTGTTTATGGGGTGCAATATAACATGTATTCGTGGTTTTTCTGTTTTTAAAAGTCTTATTTTTCATAAACTTCACCTTTAATGTCAGCCGTTCTCTCATCTGTACTCGAATGACCGGTTGACTTCCTGAGTGTATGAAACCACTTCCTCAGAAACAGACAGTGGGCTCAGATTGGTTAGTTTGGGCCAGGTGTTGTGATTGCCTAAACTGTTGCTTACGTTGTCCGGAAAAGGTTAACGTCCTTTACGGGCGAAACGTGCATGTCATGAGCTCCGGTCCAGATGTAAATATAGGTCGAACTGCAGTATCAGTTTGAGGCAGAATAAGACCGAGAAAGCCACGATGAAGAGAGTCAAACAGAACCTCACCACACGGCTCTTATTAAAAGTTTCTGAATGATAATTTGCTACATTTTTTAACTTTTATACACGTTTGTTTTACACAATAGTATCTGACTGGCAACAATAGCAACTGACTGGCTACTAATGTTATACTCAAACAGCGTTGGCAAGTTTACATTCTTGATCAAATCAAAAATAACGTCATAAAACATATGAAGAGTTCAGATGCAAAAGCCTCTAAATGCCATTTGAAATTTTCTTCTTTAATGATGATTTTTATCAAACTTGTATATTTAAGTTCAGTAATTTATGTGAAATTACTGAACTTAAATATACAAGTTTGATAAAAATCATCATTAAAGAAGAAAATTTCAAATGGCATTTAGAGGCTTTTCCATCTGAACTCTTCATATATACATGAAAAATACATTTACAACATTAGTACTTATACAAAATTCAGGTCCATAATGTTTGTACGCATTTGTCGTAGACACAAAATAGCATAACTAGTAGCCTAGTGGCTATAACCCAGATAGCAAACTGACATTGAATCAACGTGGAAATATGACATTGAAACAACGTTGATCTGACATTGTTTTGCTCATCGAATTAACGTTGAACCAACGTCAGATGCGTCATTCTTTCAAAACTAACGGAAAATCAACTTGAAATCAACGCGTTGTTTCAACGTTATGAAAGCAAACAAATTTTCGATTTCATTTAGCTTTGAAGAATGCCGCGTCTGACGTTGGTTCAACGTTAATTCGATGAGCAAATCAACGTTGTTTCAATGTCATGAGAGACGTCGTTTCCACGTTGATTCAATGTCAGTTTGCTATCTGGGAAAGCCAGTGCTGGCATTTGAAAAAAAATAAAACACAAGGCTACGTCTGGAATTATACATATGTCATGATTCTGCCATGTCATTGATTTTTCTAGTTTTGTGGTGGGATCATCATCCCCCCCCCCCCCTTTAGTTTCTCCCTTTATAATTCCCTTGTGTTTGCTGTCCTGGGTTGGTTTATTGTTTCTCATTGCGTGTGTCACTTTGTGAGTATCTACCCGTGAATACCTTGTCTTTGAAGAACGCCTTGATCTCCCTTTGTTTTGTCTGTTTTGCCCCCTCGTGAGTTTTGTTTTCCTGTTTGTCACCAATAAACCTTGTGTTCATCACACTCTGCCTGCATTTGGGTTCATCACCTGCATCCACATAACAACATGCAAATACATTTAAAATGATTAAGTCTTAGCCTACTTACAGGTTGTGGCCCAACAACTGCTGCCTTTGGTTTTAATGTTGGAACTGCTTCATGTTTTAGTAACAGTTTCTTATTAAATCCGGCATTGAACTCGTGGAGATTCTGGAAGCTGTCTTCCGTAATGCGCAGCACAGAGAGCTAGATTACGATCGTCATTTTCAAGTAATCAAACATAAATTGTATAATCAAACATAATATAATTGAATAATCAAACATAAATTGTATCCATTGTTGACGAAGTACAGCGTCTGTGGGAAGCTCGAACACAGAAGACTGACAGCTGGGTGACATAACACACTCGACGTGCCGCATAAATATGTGCAGGCCCTTTTTTGCATATTCCAGAGGGAGGGGTTGATGCAAATGTGTGGGTTAGTGAAGTCTAAAACCCAGCTGTAGTCCCAATCGAGTCGTTTTTGTATTTTTAAAAGACGATATCTCTGCTTACACTGAACTTTCAGCGCTGCAACTTTGCAGATACTGTTCATGCAACAACTTAAAATGAAAAAAACACTATTTAAAATGAAAAAAGTGAAATCGCAGTCAACCCCCCCTTTAAAGCTACTATTAAAGTTCTCAGTCAGTGAGTGATTTTCTCCTTGTGTTTTTTGTTTTATTAACACTAAAGGTGTCACGGTGTGGGTTTGTCTTATCATGTTTAGTGGTTCCCTGTCTGTCTATTAGTCTTCACAGGTGTTTCCCATTAACCATGCCCCCTCGTTATCCCATCTAGATAGTTTGTCATTGTATAGGCCTTTATCACAGAGCTCGTGTCGTCACTTCCAATGGCGGATAGTAGCATAAAGCTACTTCCGGTTTAGTCTGTAGCTATGGCGGCGAGCACAGCGAGGAATTGCTGTTGCGTTCCTAAATGTTCTAATAGTTCTACTAGACAGCCGTATCTCAGTTTCCATTCTTTTCCAACCGACGAAAAAGCGAAGAAATTGTGGATTCATGCTATTCGGCGGGATGAAGGCAAAAGTTTTGCAGTTTTAAAAGGGAGTACGTACGTATGCGGGAAACACTTCACAGAATCTGACTACTCGTCAACAGCCGATCATAAACGCTTGAAACGTGGAGTTATACCGTCCAGGTTCGAATGGAACAACTGGGGGAGTGTTCTCCAGAAACGATCCAGTGTGCTGGATAAGGTAACGTTAAAGCGCCAACATTGCAGTGAACCAGAGATCAGTGACGAACAGCCTGTAGTCTCTTATGGTCCCGACGCACCCACAGACCATGACTACTCAACTCCTCCGTGTCCAGGTCTTTTGGATGCTGCTGCAGAGAGAATTAGAGAGTCTCCCGCATTCAAATAAACAGATTTTGTCTCTCGGATGACGACTTCCGATTTTACACGCGCTCAGAGAAGACTTTCTGGATTTTCTGGGCATCAATAGAACCATCAGCATCAAACCTTGTGTATTGGTCTAAGGCACAGAGACATGGTCTAGAGACTGTTCTAGGACCAAGCAGAAAGCTTCAGCTTATTGATGAGTTTTTTCTTTATTGCTGTCGCGTGTCTGCAGGTCTACGAGAAAAGGTCTTGGCAGATATATTTAATGTGAGGACGACAACGGTCAGTCGAGTAATCATAACTTGAGCAAATTTTCTGTACCTTGTTTTGGGGTCTTTGCCTATTTGGATGACCAAAGAGCAAGTCAGAGCAACCATGCCAGCAAAATTTAAGGAGTACTGCCCAGATGTCCGTGTTATTTTGGACTGCACTGAGATCAGATGTGAAAATCCCACAGCTCTTACACTACAGAGATGTCTTCACATTACAAAAACTACCCTACCTTCAAAGGCTTGGTTGGTGTTGCTCCATATGGGGCAATAACCTTTGTGTCACAGCTGTTCACTGGATTTATCTCAGACAGGGAGATAACAAAACAGTCAGGACTTTTAGAACTGCTCGAGCCTGGAGACTGTTGTTTGGCAGATAAAGGTTTTACCATAGAGCCACTGCTTGAAATTGTGGGAGCCAGACTTGTTATCCCTCCATTCAAAAGAGCAGCCCAATTTACAAAAGATGAGACGAAACGTACACAATCAATAGCCAGTCTAAGGATTGCGGTGGAAAGAGTCATTCGACGAATTAAAGAAAACCACATCTGGTACTCAACCATTCCGCTCACACTGACAGGCACAGTGAACCAAATGTGGGCAAACTGCTGTGTAATGGCTAATTTCCAAGGCCCACTTGATGTAAATGATGCTGTTGTATAAAATGTATATACAGAAAAGAAACATGATTTAAGTTGACATCAAATGTCTGGTTTTTCATAACTTTAAGTTTAGTGTTTAATTTGTGCAGAAAAAAAAAATGAATTCTGAAAACTTTTATTTAATGTTGCAACATTTTTTTAGTAAAAGAGCCAAAAAGTTGCTAACTTGAAAATTAGAAAAAAAAATTATTCCACCACTTATACATATGTACAAGTATTGACTACATTGTGACATTTAGCCCACTTGATGTAAATGATGATGTTGTATAAAATGTATATACAGAAAAGAAACATGATTTAAGTTGAAACCATTAAATGTCTTTTATTTCATAACTGTAAGTTTAGTGTTTAATTTGTACAAAAATATTGAATTGTAAAAACTGGCATTTAATGTTGCAACATTTTTTTCAGTAAATGAGCCAAAAAGTTGCAAACTTAAAAATTAGATTTTTTTATTGCACCACATTATTATAAATATGTACAAGTATTGATTACATTGATATCTACAACAAGTATTGATTGCATTTTTATTTACAAGTATTGGCTGCATTGTGACCATAAAAAAGTTAAGTTACAATTTCTCATTTATTCATTGAAATTTTACAGTGAACTTATTAATAGGTAAAAATATATGCTAAACAGAAATAGACATTTGAAGAATCTTTAAGAGTTGTTTACGCAAAAATGGAAAGTATGCCATCAGTTATTGCATAAATATAATTTTTGGGTAAACTATTCATGTAACAGAAAACAAAATCAACATCAGCTGATGTTGATTTTGTTTTCTGTTACATGAATAGTTTACCCAAAAATTATATTTATGCAACAAATGATGTATATATATATATATATATACACACACGCGCGTATATGAGAGAAGGAGAGAAAGTGCATTATGTACATCTAGGAGGGCGCAAGGGTGAGTAAATTGCGCATACATTTCATTTTTGAGTGACCTATTCCTTTAACAAAAAACAAACAAACAAACAATAAACACCAGTATTAGTTTAACAACTCCTAGAGTTAGAAAACGCATTTATGTATGTATTAAAGAAAAAAATGTCTACTTTGTCCCTCATCAAGCCAATTAAACTCTCATCTCTCCAGATGCGCTGAATGGTTATATCTGTTTTGGTATTTGTTATAAAATCACACCAACTCAGTCCTGTTACTGCAAGCTGTCCCTGAACTTGCCAGTAGTATTTGTGGCTTTCCTTTAGCTTTGCTTGACCGTTGACAAATGTGATGTGTGTCACCTGAGAAATGTCATCAACATCAGGGCATTTTACCTCTGCAAGTCCAAAGAGAGGGTTCTCAGTAGGGTCATAGACTCGGCCATCAGGGCTTGTGCCAAGGTGTGGCGCATCAGGATGTACAACAAACCCACAATGTAAAACATTCACATTCATCATACCAGAGTACTGAAATAGAACTTCAGGCTCAAGATCCAGTCCACGCTTCATTGCAGAAGTCTGACGAACCCCTTTGATGATTCGGGCAGCTAGTGCCTGGCTGGTCGACTCTCCTCTGACATGACATACCTCACAGAATCTACTCGATGTAATGTGTAATGGTGTGAAAAAATATATAATTCATCAAACTTTGTTAAATAGGTTAGTTGCTTTTCAATCAGATGCAGAGAGAGATCAAGCAAGGAATGATCCACATTTCATTAAGGTGGGGGAAGTTGGAATGTTAAATCAACACCAGTAACATACGGCAACCAGCATTTAGTCTTTGTGGTTATCAAACATTATAATTGCACTACTGCCCTGTACTGCATGAGGTTGATTGGAAAGATGTGTTGTGTCCTTTAGTGTTACCGATTTGGTATGAACCCCCTTTCTTTAATTAATGGTATATTCCTCGCGAGTTGCACTCTTCAGTTTTTGCGGGAAGCACTCTGGAGAGAGGTATGTGTCTCCGTTACTGGACAATTCAAACAAGGTTTTAGAGCATATTAAATTGAAGTTATTACGAAATCAGAACGAAATATGGTGGTAATACTGTTGGTGACCCTGTTGTTTGTTGAATAGGTGGTTCTCCATGTTTAATATAGTACATAAACTTTATTGCTTTAAACGTGCGATTGTGTCATATTTCTATGAACGGTATAACACTTTAAGTATCAGTTAATGTGGTTTTCATGGGTATGAGGATGCTTGTTAATGTTGATCTGGGTTTCACTCAGGGGCGATTCTAGGGTCCGAGCTTTAGGGGTGCTGAGCACCCAATGAGCCCCACTGCCACCACCCACATTTTACACCCATATACGCTCCCCCTCTCTCTTCATTTTATTTATTTGTAAGGGGGGACAGTGTACACATTAATGTACACATTAATCAACATCAGAACAATGAAAATGTACCCGAGTTAGCTAAAAGAGCTTTTCATCGGTAGTTCCCCAGCCAGCAGGAAAAAAAGGCAACCTTAAAGATATTAACAAATTTGTAAAACTATGTTGGGTGGACTCTGTTCCTCTAGGGGGGTTCGGGGGCATGCTCCCCCGCTAGAAAATTTTGTAAATATTAAGGTTAAATGCATCAATCTCGTGCTCTTTGAGAGATCAAAATTAAGAACTTCAACCCATGAACTGCTCGTTGAACAAAGAAAACGCATTGATTTGTACCAGGACAATAAATAGGGCTCAAACATCTTTTTAGTTGAGTCTCAATCTACATTACATTATCAATGGAGTTTTAGGATCCCAATTATTATCCCAAACAATTATTATAAAAATGTAATAATGATTTATATAATTATTCCTATGATGTAAAATCCATATGGCCTATAAATGTACTATATAAGTGAAAATGAATATTTCAAAAGTATATTTTAGTCAACATTACACTATAGGAAAATTAAACTACTTTTGTCACATTTCTACACTTGCAAGAAATAAACCCTCAAGCTTTTATTTAGGAGAAAATACCAGATATAAATATGCTGATCGCGTGAGCAAAGTGTACACTTTTGCACAAGTGCACACCCAGCAAAATTGGATGCCTATTCTTAAAGTCTGTATACTCTGTTTTATATAGGCAAAAAGCCATATCATGGATTCGATTTTAGTTTGTTGGCAAAATATAACACTAGAGCCCTTTATGTTAGGTTATACATTTTACATCTCATATGTGTTGGGAAAAGGGAGAGAGAGTTCGGCAAAAGGCAGATTCGAACTCAGGTCGAGCGCATTAAAGCACTTCACTCACGCCCTACGACCTACGCCACTGTAATACTCCGTGACGTGCATCTATTTACTAGAAAGACAGGCACTTACTGCAAATATACGCTCCGTTATCGAAAATGCAAAAAAAAAAAAAAAAAAAAATTCTTCTCCTCGCTTGGGCGCATGGCGAACTTGCAATGTATACATTTTTTCAGACCGGCCCTCGCGGCCTCGAAACACCACCGGCTCACCGGGAAAACTCTCGACTCTCCCGATTGCCACTCCGCTAATGTCAACGTTACTCCACAGCGGCGGCGACCCGCTAGACTAAAACAGTCCGAAAATAAACTCTTATTGAGTAGGTGTACCATGGTGATTCAGGATACTGACTCCAGTACTCACCGATATGGTTTCGGAATCGGAACAACTGAAAGGAAAAAAGTGTGAGACACAGCTCTGGAGCGTCTCAACTTGATTCACAGAACTAACGTTACCTAACGGCCCGGATTCTCATAACTCTGCGTGTGTTTCGCGCTGGATGACGGCCGTGCTGAGCGGTGCAGGTACAAAGAAGTAACGTTAGAAGAAGATAAATGTTTTCATTTTCATTTCATTTTAAACTACAAACTACTGAGTATGTTTTGGACATTATTTAACCGTGTCAAAGACGAACAAAATTTTTAGAATAACAACATTTCTTGCTCCAAGTTTTAGGGGTGCTGAGCTCCTTTTTAGGGGTGCTGAAGCACCCCTAAAAAGGGGCTAGCCTCGCCCATTTCACTTAATTTCATTTTGATGACATGAGTGGTTAATCCGTGCTGCACCGAGTGAAATGCGCGCCAGTAATCAACAGTGCATTCTGGGTAATGTAGTTCACGATTTAAAACATGTTATGTGTGTTAATGGGCTATATGCACGCATAAGTTCCGCATTTGACGCAAGGATGCTCGTCTATTTCCGGTTGTGTAGATTAAAGCGGAGGAAAACCGGAGAAAACGGGATTATGGCAGAGTCTTCAATATTTACTGTCCTCCCGTCTTTGAAACGAAACGTACATACGTTTAGATGTAATTTTATATACAGTTATGTTTATTTGATATAATTTTAAAAAGAAGCATAAACACAACGAGGGGTGTCTGTTTTATCTGTTTTTGTGACTAACGTTTCATTAGTATAACCATGGAGTATAAAATTCAATATAAATTCTCGCTATTACATTGGACTCTATGATCGGCGGAAGTTATCGAGCATCCCTAATGCCTCACCGGAAATACCGCCGTGCATAGAGCCATAAGCAGCTGAAACTGTGAATTGTTTCTTTGATATTGTAAGTTGCCTGCATATTAGATATATGGGACAATGTACTAACTGAATGATGTATTTGCAGATTGTCAATCCAGAACAGCAGATGATTGTAACACTGTCCCATTTTATGCTTGCAGGTATGAGTTGTATTCTTTTGTTTTATTAATTTTCAGAATTCATAAATCTTATTAGTTCTATAAAAAATATGCATTTAGTGCAGAGTTTGCGGGAAGCACTCTGGAGAGAGATTGTCAATCCAGAACAGCAGATGATTGTAACACTGTCCCATTTTATGCTTGCAGTAAACACGCAAAAGCGAAAACACGTTGTTGGTGTTTTTCTTCATTTGGGCTGACCCTGTGGATCCGCTACAAATGCGTGGTGTATGCGTTTGGTTCCATAGAGCAGACTGTGACTGATCCCGTGTGTCTTGTTCAATTATTGTGCTTAATTCTTGAGTGACTGCTAAGCTTTCTAAGAACAACCAACGCGTTCTCATCCTTTAACGTCATATAGAACGCTATATGACAAAACGGCGCTATACTACGCGCATGGCACACGTTATCGTTAATATAACACGCGCTGTGAGGGCTAAGTTTAGGTGTGGGGTAGGGTGTGCGTGTCACATTCACGCTAAAGGATTTATAACGTCTTGGGTTCGCGTGTTATATTAACGATAAAGGGTGCCATATGCGTAGTATAGCGCCGTTTTTGCATATAGCGTTCTATATGACGTTAAAGGATGAGAACGGGCTCGAACAACATATCATGGAAATCTGGGACAAATTGAAATCTTCCTTCAAATTTGTACCCATCCAGAGGAAGCTTAGGGAAAGGAGGGGCTTCTGCATGTTTGACAGCCTCCCTTGATGACTGAGCAGGGCACTGATAGGACAGCAAAGAACCTTTGGGTACCAGGCCAAACTTAGACTCCACAAGATTCATCTCTGACAAGCCATGCAGAACCTTGCAGATAAGTGGCTGAGGCCTGAGACTTTTTAAAGACTCCACAGAACAGAGCACCGAATTATTGGGAATAGGACCTAAAAAAGCAACAACAAAAAAAGAAAAAAGAAAAGAAATAATACTTTTAAAAGCACTTTAATTTGTACATATTTTGCTAGACATCAAATATATGTAATCACCTGTGTAGGCCCTGTAAAGAGTGGACTTAATACCACTTCTGCTAGAGGTTTTTGGCTTCCTCACAAGTAATCGATCCACTGCTTCAGGATGGATTCCCTGTAAAAAATTCTGCAAATTATGTTTCTGCTACCCATACGGAAATGTAATATATGAACATGTATGAAATACGCATATATTAAATATATGTACATAGACAGTGAAAACATACATATATATCTGCCCATATATAAAACTTATTCGAAAATGGAACAATTTCATATATTGACATATAAAACTAGCCCATATATTTTATATATGTATAAAAGTATTTTATATACATATATGTCACATATATAATTATCAATATACATGACATATACAATTTTGTATATATGTTCAATCTACAAAGTACACATATATGCATAGTATATTGCTTACATACATGTGACACATATATGTCCCTAATACGTTTTTATATTGTCTTACATTGTCTTATATTGACTTACATACACACGTGCAATCCAATGCACATGACATGCCTAAACCTTAAATGTCAAACGGTGCAGTTAGCAAAAAAGAAGTAATACAGTAAAACAGTTAAAACATTAAAACTTTATTAAAACAGTTTTAATTTAAAAAGAAAAATTGTTAAGCTGAGCAAAATTTGAAAACTACTGTACACACAACTTTATTATATATACTAGTGATGTCCGGTTCTGGAACGAATCGTTATTTTGAACTGGTTGTTTTTAGTGAACCGGTACACCAAATCGGACTGAATCGAGCGAAACACAATTACTCACTTTCAGACACATCTGACTTGAAATAAAGCAATATCCTGGAGTATATGTTACTCCAGTAACTCCAACAGTTCACTGAACTGAGACATGTGCTGAGAGAAGTGATGAGCACGAGCAGCTGATACTGAGCATACACATACTACCGAACGCACAGGTACAGCCGTTCTCAATCAACAGTACAGAACCGAGAACTGTTACTTTCGGACACGTTTCGACATACTGAGAACCGATGAGCTGGGCATGCGTACAATTTTTTTCAGTGGGAGGAAATGCATGTTTCTTAAGTATTTATTTGAACACCAATAAGTGTAACAAAATAAAACATATTGTAAACATCTTTATCACTTAATTACTGCCTTTTCACTGTATTATTTTAAAGATTGGAAACGAATAGATTTTAAAGCTAAACTATTATTATACTAAAACATTATTTTCAGGAACAGCTCATTTAATTTCTAAGTTGATATTTGACGTAAACTCTAGCCAAGATTTTAAAAGTGCAAAATAAATATTTATAATGTGCTAATCAAAACATAACGTATTAAACAAACTGGAGACATGCATCGACTTTTTAGTTTTGTCGACTATAGGCTATATTCAGGTTTCAGCAGTTCTCATATCAGCGCACGCCGCACGTACTGCTACAGCCGTTCTGAGATCACCAGGACAGAACCGAGAACTTTTAGTTTTGGACACGTTCGATACAGAGAACTGATGAGTTGGAGATACTGAGCATGCATGATAGCACCGTCTCTGAACCGAACACGGAGGCAGAACCATTACAACTCTGCCATCATTAAGCGCACCCACTGACTCTATACACTACGTGATTGGCCTGACTAGATTTTGATTTCTAGGCTAATTAATGCCTTTGTCTGAAAGTATTTTTGTCGGCCAGGATGATAAAATTGACATCATTACTTGAGAGGACGTAAAAGAACTGGTGAAACGTTTTTTTTTTTTTTTTCATTGAAACAAACTGTCTGAAAGAACAGATTTGCGGAAAATAAACAGATTTCCCATCACTATTATATACAAATACAATATTACAACAAAACATAAAACAAACCCAGAAAAGCAAAATCCACCAACAGGTATTTGAAACCACCAGTTCATTGTTTAAGTTTGTTGAGATTTTTGGATGTCCACAGCTCAGTGACTTTGAATAATAGTTGGCCCCTCGTGGTTCCAGGAAATTTCTGGATCACTGCATCTGTAAAAAAGACAAATTGTTTTATTGGAATTATTGAATTTGTTTTTAATAAGTCTTTACTGTTGTAACTTGCTGTACTACGGTAGTTTGGAAAAACAGCATACTCAGTTTCCTGTAGGCTGGAAGGTGATGCCAGTTGTTCCTGTGAGCTCTGTTCCTTCGCTTCATGACATTTTCCCAGCTTGCCCATTGTACTAAGGAGTTTTGGCATTTCTAGTAAGCAAAACACACAAAAAAATTTGATAATCAGTATTTTCAATTTCTTTAGCAGAAAATGAAGATCAGCTGGCCTAGCAGAGTGGATTAGTTGATGGCATTAAAACAAATAAACAGATATAGACTTGTATATAAGTAGAAACAGGCAAAGCAACATAAACACCTGACAGACTGCATGTACTGGACTTGGCTGTGAAAAATGACTGTCAAGATCTATGGAAAGTTTTTAAAGCATTTAATTTCTAAATGTAGTTAAGAATTTGTTTAATTAATATGTAATAATGATTTTGTTTTATTTTATCCTGAAGCAACAACTTTATAGTGGGCAGCCAGTTATTTTTTACATTTGAAATGCAGATGCTAGTTTTAGGTTCCAGTAAAAAAAATAATCTTATGACCTTTTGTGTCTAGATGATCCGTACTGGTCTCCTCTTCAACAAGCCTAGGGTTTAGCCTGCATTTTCTTTTGCTCAGAACAGAAGTTTTGGCCTGGACTGATGTTGTGTCCTCATTTGTTTTCCTAGGGTGGACTGTCTCTCTGTGCAGAAAAAGGGGGAATAGAAAATGCAGAATCTAAAACAAAAGATACAAATAGGGCTATGATAATGACAACAACATAGGCTGACCAAATGTAAACGTTTATGCACCCACAAAATTATTGATGTCATAATGGGGGACAGTGTTCAAAATATTAGCACACATACTGACAGGAATTTAATATCATGCAAGTTTACATTGACATACATTTGAGATATTTTTACTTTAGTATAATTGTATTAACGTTAGTAGTTCTAGACTCTAAAGGCATATATTGTATTTTTTTCCTCCACTAACTTACATGATGTGTTTGACAGCTGAAACCTTAACGTTACTTTTTTAAAATATATTATTCTCACATTAAAAACATTTAAATATCTTAGAATGATGCACCACGGTGTAAATTGAACGTTAATCTGGGCCTACAGCTTGTAAACATGACCACGAAAATGAGAACATGAAAATGCAACGCACACAATAAAGCTGTCACAGTCTGTCGTCTTCACCAGTTTGTCCCATCATCTGCACTACACTTCCCCGGATCCTTTTGTTTCTTCTCCCGGACTCACTCCCCAATCAGCCACCTGTTCCTCGTCCTGTCATTATCATTTTCACCTGTGTTCACCCCACTTAGCGTAATTCCTCTGTGTATTTAGTTCAGTTCAGTTTCATTCAGAGTTTGTCGGTCGATGTCTATTGTGTTTATTGTGATCCGGTGTGGTGCCCGTATTCCTGTCTTCCTGCCTGTTTATATATATTAATATATATATATATATATATATATATATATATATAGCAGGGGTCCCCAACTAAATTGGCAAGAGGTCCACTAACCCAATGAGCCCAGTAAACGAGGGTCCGGACATGCAAAAACACCTGGCAAAATAAGTTCTTTCATTTTATTAAATTGTAACCATGTCAACAAATTGACAAAATCTTTGACAATAAAATCTTTACCTTTAAATGTATTCAACTGATTTTGTTGAAATTCATTCAAGTATTATTTCATTTTAGTGCAAATATTCAAATGTCAAACCTTTCAACATCAATAACAGCAACAGGAAGCATAATTTTTATTGGCGGATAATTTTCATTGAAAGTTGTGTGTCTTGTTTCGAAATGCCGCTTGATGTTTCCACTTATAACAACAGCAACAAACTCCGAACAAATAAGACACATGGGCCTCGTAGAGCTCGATGACGGCAAAAATGAACGCGTACACTTCAATCCACTCATCTCGAAAGATGCGGTTTTCAGAGTCCACTTTTCTCATTTTTGACAAAGCCATAATAATCAATTCACGAATATCATAGTAATGTGTGTACAAGCCAAAGTTTGTGATCTCTCCAGACCCCGGCTCTTGCAAAGGACCTGACACAGACATAGCTGCCCGCGCGCACGCCTGTTCAAAAAATACTTTTGGTAAAAATTCATTTTATTTTTTTTTCTAAAACTTTTTAATAAAAATGTTTAGAGGTCCGGATAAAAAGGTATTGGGGTCCGGACCTGGACCCCGGTCCGCCAGTTGGGGACCCCATAGTATTCTCCCCGATACTCCGGTCTCCTCGTCCCTCTGCCAGAGCCACACCGTGACAGATCGACCGACCAAATCAACATGAACGCAGTGGCCTTTCAGGGGATTCTCCACCCGATTCGGCGGCCCCGTTTAATTCTCGTCCCCAGGAAGCCTGCGCTCACCGTCAGCCCTGCCGAGCCCGCGCTCACCGTCAGCCCTCCTGAGCCTGAACTTTCTTCACTGCTGGTTCCGTCCAGCCCTCCAGAGACTGAACTTTCTTCACTGCTGGTTCCGTCCAGCCCTCCAGAGACTGAATGCTCCTCTCCGCTGGTTCCGTCCAGCCTCGCCGAGCCCGAGCTCTCTTCTCCGCTGGTTCCATCCAGCCCCGCCGAGCCCAAGCCCTCCTCTTCGCTGGTTCCGTCCAGCCCCGTCCAGCCCGCACCAGAGACCGTCCAGCCAGAGACCGTCCAGCCCGAGACCAGGATCCCACTCAGCCTCCCTCTCCCGCCTCCTCCCATTATGCACCCATCAGCCCTCCTGTCTAATAGCCCTCCAGACCCAGCAGGGTTAGTGGATCCCCGGCCTTCGCCTCACACCTCCTCCATCTGGACCCTTCCTCGGCCCCCTGTCCCATCGGCTCCCCCGTGGCTTCTACCTCCCTCAGCTCCTCCGTGGTCCCTCAGTCCACCAGCTCGACCAGGCTCCCTCATCCCTCTGGATTCCTTTCGGTCCCTCATCACCCGTCCTTCACCTCTGGACTTTCATTTGTTTGCTTTGCCCCGTCATTTCACCCCCCCAGTTCAGTTGGATTCTTCACTCCCTCCGGTCACCCATCAGCCCTCACTCCCTCTGGCCTCACCGTGTCCCTCTGTACCCCTGTCATCACTTCAGTCACCGGAGCCTGCGGGGTCCCCATGTTCCCACGGTTCCTCATCAGCACCTCATGTCGTCAGTCCCCCGGCTTCACCCTGGTCTCCTCTCCCATCTGCTCCGCCCCTGTCAGTCGGCCCCCTGGTGTTGTCAGCCCCGCTTCCATCGGCTCCACCAGGGGTCCTCCCTCCATCTGCTCCGCCCTGGTCTCGCCCTCAGCCTGCTCCGCCCTGGTCTCGCCCTCAGCCTGCTCCGCCCTGGTCTCGCCCTCAGCCTGCTCCGCCCTGGCCACGCCCTCAGGCTGCTCCACCCTGGCCTCGCCCTCAGCCTGCTCCGCCCTGGCCACGCCCTCATCCTGCTCCGCCCTGGGGGGGGGCTTCCTCCTCCTGACCACGCCCTCCACAGCCTCCAGGGTGCCCACCCCCCCTCCCCATTGATGTTACGGCGTGAGGCCACGCCTACTGGGAGGGGGGAGTGATGTCACAGTCTGTCATCTTCACCAGTTTGTCCCGTCATCTGCACTACACTTCCCCGGATCCTTTTGTTTCTTCTCCCGGACTCACTCTTCAATCAGCCACCTGTTCCTCGTCCTGTCATTATCATTTTCACCTGTGTTCACCCCACTTAGCGTAATTCCTCTGTGTATTTAGTTCAGTTCAGTTTCATTCAGAGTTTGTCGGTCGATGTCTATTGTGATCCCGTGTGGTGCCCGTATTCCTGTCTTCCTGCCTGTTTATATATATTAAAACCTTGTTCTCCCCGATACTCCGGTCTCCTCGTCCCTCTGCCAGAGCCACACCGTGACAAAAGCAGTTAACGATAATATTAGCGTAAAAAAATACATAAAATAAAAAATAAAAAACCTTAACTGAATATCTGCTCAATTATCCGATCTGTACTAGCTTCGATATCATCAGTAGATTTTAAATAGCTCATGCAGTTCAGCGATTATTTTAATTAATGTGCAATATCAATGTTTGAATTATAATAAAAGTTCAGAAATTAACTTACCTGCAACAAGGCTGCAACACAGTTGATTCGTACGGCCATCCGCCTTTAGTTTTTCTTCAGTCCACCTCTCCACTCAATTAAAAGCCTACAGATCTCATCAAGTCCGTCATAAATCATTCATATTGAAGTTTTTTATGTGTGATGTTGGATGGAACAGTGCTCCAACTTTAATTATCAGCTTCTTCTTTCCACTTGACAAGGCGAACATTCTTCATCCGTTGGTCTTTGAATGCGTTGGTCTTTGAATGAAGTCTTTTTGATAACGTTTGAATTTTGGCGCGCCTAGGCAATGACGTAACGCCAGTAACCAATCGGAATATAGACGTCCTTCGCGCTGGCTGATTCCGGAGAAACATACAAAGTAAATTTTTGTTCCTACTTCCTACCAAAACATTAGTAAAAAATGGAAGAGAAGCTAATAATCGCCGTTGCTGGGTTTCCTACAGGTTTCCTATAATTTATGACATGACTTTGTTTGCTTATAGGGACCACATGAATGCAACTTTTATTTGAAAAGTATACTCGTTTTAAAGCGGGAATGCAAGTCATTTGCTCACAGTCAGCAAAGAATAGTAATAAGAACTAACTATTAATTTTTTTTTCCAGACCAAATGACATAAAAGGTTATAAACATTGCTGTCAGTATAAAAGGTTTCTTCAATGAATTGCTTCAATGTATGCTGGTGACTTTTCTAAATAATTATGAAGGAACATTTTAATTTTTTTCATCAGTGACATCAGTTTTTGCAGCTCTATCATGCTTTGTTGGAGACATTAACTGTGTATTATTCTGTATCATGTAGTGCATGTATTAAAGTATATATTTTCTTACATATAGAAATTGACTGTATTGATATATGGTTGATTGTATGAAAAAAAGTAAATTTTGCAAATATAATGCAAATATATATTGCAAATTTTTTTTAGTATTTGTTTTATTTTATGAGCCAGTTAACATAAGGTAAAATTAAAATAAAAAAAAGTTGCTAATTCTAAAATGGGATAGAAATTGAAAATAAATGTGGATTGTGTAGACTTGTTTAAAAGTTCAAGATGTTCAAATAAGTAAAAGAAATAAAATAAAAAGGAAACCATAAGCATGTGAAATATATGTATGTTTTTTAAATATATTTTGGCATATATAAATTTAACATATCAGTGAAATATATGGTTATAACATACAAAATTATATAAAGAATAATCATGTATGTTGTATTAATATATGTCAATATACTCATTTAATATGGACAATTTATATATGTTATAAACCTATATCAACATATATCTGAGATATGTATATATGTCATACCAATATATTGTCCTATATTTAGCATATATGACAGCGTCACTTGCGATATAGGGACACATATGTCATATATTACATTTCCGTATGGGATATCAGAAAGTCAAAACAGTTTTCTTAATGTCCTTGGAGCATTGAAAACACATAGGACAAAAATACTGTATGAGGTTGTCATAATTCATGCATTAAATAGTTAATAGTTGTTTACCCGAGTCCTGGGCCTGTGCCAAGTCTGTAGAGTGCTTGTGCTGGGTATAGTGGGTGGTACAATCTTAAGTTTCATCATGCAGTAGTGTGCACTCTGAAACAGCAAGCCAACCAAATGGTTGCATAGCTCTTTCCCAGCCACACAGGAACAGCAGAACGTACTGATGACAGGAGGATTCTTGTCGACTTTAAATGAAATCTAAATAAATAAAATATTATATAGGGTTTAAAATTATAATACAAATGAAATATTAACATAAATTGACTGCAACAGCAGTCTATTTTTCATTTGAACACATTTTCAAACAAACTGCAACCGCAGTCTAACACGCTACAACCGTAGCAACTGTAAACACAAACAAAATTGTGTCCTCGAACTGGACCTAACTATAGTTCATCCTGAATAGGTAACCTGAAGAGAGTGTGGCACTTCGTTCTTCTTCATGGACCGGTAACACTGTGCCCTGATAATCACCTCACTATCTACAACATCAGATACTATTGCACAAAACCAGCATTATAATCACAATACCATAACACATCACAATAAAAATCATTTTTTAATTGTTTTATCATTTCGTATTTGTAAATTTAATACATTATGGATTTAATCACAGACACTTAATGGTTTAGCCAGCTAACATTAAGTTAGGTTAGCATGTTAGCTACTTCGAGAATAAAGAAACGTTCAAATTAAACTTACCTTCATAATTGAAGATGTAGTGTTCGAAGAAGAATTTATATCCCTTCTCAAGTTTGGATATTTTCGTTTGTGAATGATTTTCCACAATCGCGTAAACGTCGGTGATATGGGGGAGATCCCGTAGTGATGTTGAAAACCTTCTTGCCGCCATAGCTACAGACTAAACCAGAAGTAGCTTTACGCTACTATCCGCCATTGGAAGTGACGACACGAGCTCTGTGATAAAGGCCCATTTAAGCCCTGTGTTTCAGTCCAGTCTTTGTGAGTTGTTGTATATGTTATGCTGCTTGTAGCCTTGTCCCTGTCTTGAGTTCCTGAGAATTACCCGTTTGTTTTGGATTACCTGTTTTGTTAAATGAATTGTACTTGCTTTTGGATCCTGCTTCCTCCTTTCCTCCTGCTGCGTAACAGAACAACTCACCAAGGATGGATCCAGCAGTACAGATCATGCATCTCCGTCAGGGAGACCATCACATTGAGGAATACGTGAGAGATTTAATTGAACTGGCAAATGTCACTTCAATGGATTCCGTGTGTTTTATGATATTTTTAGAGGGGGACTATCTCAGCCACTCGAGTCAACCGTGCCACTGCACAATCCTCAATGGACTTTAGAATTTTATATTGATTTGGCCCTGTTACTGAACGGCTCAATCCTTACTGTGGGTTTGGCAGACAAGGAGTCCGGCAACCCCACAGTACCCGCCGAGCCTGCGCTCACCGTCAGCCCTGCCGAGCCTGCGCTCACCGTCAGCCCCGCCGAGCCTTTGACGACTCACGTCAGCCCCGCCGAGCCTGAGCTCCACGTCGGTTCCACTGAGACAGCCCCACTAGAGACTGTTCGTGCCCCGTCTGGCTCTAATCCGGGGATTCACCTCAAATATTTTTTTGGGGGGGGGGCCCAATGTCCCAGCCACGGCCGCCCGAAGGGTCTATACCGCCACCCGAGGGGTCTTCACCGCCGTGGATGTCATCCGAGGGATCCTCACCGCCGTGGATGTCATCCGAGGGATCCTCACCGCCGTGGCCGCCCGAGGGATCCTCACCGCCCTGGACGCCCGAGGGTCCGACAGCTCCGCCCTGGACGCCCGAGGGTCCCACAGCTCCGCCCTGGACGCCCGAGGTCCACAGCTCCGCCCTGGACGCCCGAGGGTCCCACAGCTCCGCCCTGGCCACATCCACAGCCTGCTCTGCGCTGGCCACGCCCACAGTCTGCTCCACCCTGGACGCCCGAGGTTCCAACAGCTCCGCCCTGGACATCGCCTCGTCCTGCTCCGCCCTGGACCTCGCCTCGTCCTGCTCCACCCTGGACCTCGCCTCGTCCTGCTCTGTCCACACTCTGCGGCCCAGGCCAGCCTTGGCTACCTCCTGGTCCCCTTCCCCTGCACGGGCCTGGCCCTCCATCCCTCCCCCAAGACCGCCCTCCTGAACTTTTTACTGTTTGTATGGGCGTCAGGAGCCACCCATATGGGGGGGGGGGGGGGGGGGGGGGGGGCTATGTCACGGTGTGGTTTTGTCTTATCATGTTTAATGGTTCCCTGTCTGTCTATTAGTCTTCACAGGTGTTTCCCATTAATCACGCCCCCTCGTTATCCCATTTAGATCGTTTGTCATTGTATTTAAGCCCTGTGTTTCAATCCAGTCTTTGTGAGTTGTTGTACATGTTATGCTGCTTGTAGCCTTGTCCCTGTCTTGAGTTCCTGAGAATTACCTGTTTGTTTTGGATTACCTGTTCTGTTAAATTAAATTGTATTTGCTTTTGGATCCTGTTCCTCCTTTCCTCCTGCTGCGTAACAAAAGGGATAGTTCCCTCAAAAATTAAAATTTTCTTAATTTACTCTCTCAAGATGTTTTAAACCCGAATAAGTTTCTTTCTTCTGTTGAAAATAAAAGTTATTTTGAATAATGTGAGAAACCGAACAGTTGCTGGTCCCCAGTGTATAGTTTTTTTTGTTTTGTTTTTTTTCTCTCTTTCCTGGAAGTTAATGGGGACCAGCAACTGTTTGGTTACCCACATTAAAAAAAATCTTCTTTTGTGTTCAGCACAAGAACTGAATTAATACAGGTTTGTACGGGGGGGGGGGGGGGGGGCAAATATTTGGATGATTGATAAGGACAAGGCCCACCCATGCAATTGATAAATTAACAGCTTAAAGGAACACTCCGACTTTTTGGGACTTTAGCCTATTCACCTTACCCCCCAGAGTTAGATAAGTCCATACATACCTTTTTCATCTCCGTGCGTGCTATAAGTCTGTTTGATGCACCCACCGCTAGCCTAGCTTAGCACAAAGACTGGATGTGAATGGTTGCAGCTTTCATACTAATCCAAATGAGTGACAAAATAACGCAAACGTTTTCCTATTTACATGTTGTGGTTTGTATAGTCACAGAGTGTACAAATATCAAGGCCATATGAGACACAGACATTTTTTAACCGTATAAATACTATATTTTCTGAAGGCGAAGCACTGCAACTTGGGCAGAGTGATAACCATCACCTGAGACGCACCGTGACGAGGAGCAGAGAGTTTGCTCAGTTTTGGAGTAAAGAGTCAGCAATTACTAACGTTAGATAGAAAAGCATAGTTTATCATGGGTGTTTGCTTTATTGTATGAGCTGTGACAATAAACAGGGGAGACCAGGTAATACAGTACCATGTTTCATTGATTTCCAACCAAAAACGCACCCAGATTTATAAATATCACAGAACATGAATAAATAATTATTATTACAGGAATCAATATATTTTAAATGCAATTTATTAGCTGAACCAAATGTATTCAACAGTATATAATATAGCCTACAGTATAATTGCATTACTAGCCTATAGGATAGAATAAGGGGAAAGTAATAGCACAAATTGTTTTTGCACAATGAACTCACAGCCTATCGTACCCTTTTGCACGCTCAAGTTCGTTATTTCCATGATTATTTCAAATTTAGGCTACTGGGTGATTCTCTGAGATGGGTGCCTTTTGGGTCATAGCTACCTTTTTTTTTTACCTCAAATAGTTATATTTCTGATCATTGCATGTGATAGTGGATTAGTCAAACTTTTAAGAAAATGAATTTTCCCACCTCAGGCATGAAATTCTAATCGACATTGAGTGTTTTTTCTTAATGAAAGTTGTTTTGAAGTTCAACACCGTAACAGACCACTTGGACCCTGTTTAAATATGATTTAAAACGATTTTCAAGAAAATTATTTTAGATGCTTCTCAATGAGAAGCTTGTTTGATATCATTTATTGCATGTAAAACTTTATTTTTAGATACTCACCATTTGAATACCAAACCAGCTCATGAAATCTTTATCTAACATCTTCATATCTTATCACAAAATATGTATTAAAAGTAGGATTTAATCAGGCTTTCATATTTTTTTTGACTGTCTGGTAAATTCTGCACACAGCAAAACAAATATTGACCCTAATTTGTCTTCTTATCACGAAAATATTAATAAAAACTATCAAATAACAGGGTTGAACTCAGCATAACGGGGTTGAAAATAATAACAGGGTTGAAGTGATGATCATTGTTTCAAATGGATTTCTTTCCTTTAAAAAGAATGATATCAATTATAACATTTATAACATCACATAACACATATAACATCAAAAACATTTTATTTTATTAAAGTTGGCAAAAACAAACAAACGCTTTGGTAAGTATGTAACATTAAATCAAAATCATTAAGCATTAATTAATCAAAAACATAAATCGATCTTTCCGTTTGGTCCAAAAAAAAAAAATCCCCTTTAACAGCATAGGCTATGGAAAATTACCTTGCTGGGATCTCATTTTGATGAAATTTACTGTAAATTCAAAACTAAATCTTGTTTTTAGTGCTTAACACTGAACTTTGAAAACAGGACTGTAAGATGTCCATTCATTCTTTATTTAGAAACCCTGGCCCAAACATCTTTTTGAATTTCCATGTGCCGTGATGTCACTGGGTTAGGAGGTGGGATGAGCTCAAGCACATCATCAAAAACATACCAAAGCACATCCTCGCGAGCAGGCCAAAAGAACCTGTTTGGCCCGACACGGTGCATGCATTTTACTTGCACACGTGTTTCATCCACCGCAAGTATTATTCCTGGGAACAAATCTTCATCATATGTCAGCACACACCACTGCCCTAGCACCTCTGGGTCTTCCCAATGGATTTGTGTCTGCATTTGTGACACAGCATCTGGCACCTTCTTAAAAAATCTGAAATGATTTATGTTCCAACACTCGCATTGTAACTGCTTCCGGGTCGAGCACATACAGCTGACATCACGAGACAGTATCTCTCCTGGAGCAAGAGTTACCACTTGATGGATCCTCATGGTAGCTGGGACTGCTGGTAGGTTTGATGGCATCCTTTCAAGTGCCTGCTCAATAGTATCACCATTGACAAAGTACAACTTGATCGATGTGTTGGTCTCCAAAAGGGCCTCGAAGAGCTCATGTGCACCTTGGATGTCCCGGCCATGGCTTATTAGCCTGTCAGCAGTTCTCTTCAAGGCTGCTCCCACACCATCAGGGGCTCCTTTGCCATGGCTGGCTTCAAAAAAATTCCATGTCCCTGCCTTAATGCCTCTTTTTGCCAGCTCAGTGCTAAAAAGGAAAAAATTGTCCTTCTGCTTGTACTGGGTACAAGGCCCATCACTAAAAAAGTGTATCACAGAAACCTCTGGGTGTGTTGCCTGCACATAATCCAATACAGGGTTCAGATGCTCCCAAATAGCTGCTGGGCTTTTGTGCTTTGATGGAGATATTGTGCTGAAGCAGGTCGGTTCTTGCGTACCGCCTTCACAAAGAATCCCTGTATGTAGTGTCGCCTGTTGATGAGATGATCCAAAGTGCACTGCTTGTATTTCAGAACTGTACTTGCAGGTGAAGTTCTCCGAAAAAAATCAATGTGAATTAGACATTCATCAGTGGCCATGCTCTTTCTCAGCTCACGATAGTAGGCATACTGTTGCCTAATATTGAATGAATGCTTCTTGAACTTGCTCAGGTGTGTGTGGAACTGCTCAGCAAGTTGCTCCTGGGTTATTTGTTTAACAGATATCTTTACTTTGGGCCCCTCCTGATCATCCATTTTTGCCTTCTCTTCTGTCCCCCACTGAGTATAGGACGCTTTTTTTACACTGTCGTACATACTGGAGAGGGGAACTGTTTTATCTTTACAGTTCTCACACTCCCCATACATACAATCCTTGCGAGTGGTATCACAGGACACAGTTTTAGGAAGTCTCTCAAGATCACGATCAACTCGATCAACTGCAGCTGATTAAGCTTTTCTGCTAGAAAGCTTAAATTTTCATGCAGTTTGCACTGGCATGTCTCACGATCAGACAAAGATGGGTGCACAACCCAAAAGGGACGTAGGCGGCAAAATGAAGGGTATGAGATCCTCACATTATTCTCTGATAGAAATTTTCTGTGGAGGTTTCTCATTGTGTCTACAAGAAACCTCTTTTGCATCTTTACTTTGTTTCTTGTTATGGTTTGTTTTCTTGCTGTAGTTATCCTGCTGACATCATCTCTGTTAAAAAGCTCTTTATGTTCTTCTGAATGGATGTATCTGCAAACCTGTTGGAAGTCTTTTTGGTAAAACTGACCAGGCTTTTGATCTTTAAAAGGTTTCTGCGTTTCTTTGAAAACCCCAATGCCTGTTCTGACCATCTATGCAGCCTATACTTTTTGACAATCTTTCCCACTGTAACCTTGGCTAAGATTTGCTTGTCTCTTTCATTTCTGGCATTCTGGTATTTTCTCTTGATGTCAGAAATGAGTGCTTCATGAAGTAGTAAAGTTTTTCTGATTCTGTTGTTCACAGGACAGTTCTTCACCAGTTCACAGACTTTGGATTTTGGAGATTCATTATTTTTTGCTAATCGCTGGAGCCTCTTTTTGTACTTTTCTTTAAGTTTCCTCTCCTTTGTGAGTGCATGTTGGAGTTCTGCTATCTCTTTGTGCAGTTTGTATCTTGCTCTTCGAGATTGTTTCTTTCCCTCCAAATGTTGCCTAAAACAATTTTTTTATTATTATTATTTATTATAGTAAATAATTACCAAAACTGCAGCCAACATTTAAAATCTTACATGGACAAACACCTATACACTTACAGATACAGAATACACTTAGGGCCCTATCTTGCACCCAGCGTAAATGACTTTGTACTCTGACGCATGTATCATTCCTATTTTGCACCCACACAAAGCATGCTTTTCCCTCCACAGACGCACGCTGTTAAACTAGGGAATAAACTTGCGCTCCCTGGGCGGGTTGGTGCAAAAGGTGCAAATATTCCCTAGTGCTATTTTGCAGTACCAGAAAACAATTGCACCACTGACCAGAAAAAAACCTGGTTTAAAGTCAGTGGTGCATTGCACGTACATACAGATGCTATTTTAAGCGCGCATGCTTGGCCATAATACAGAGTGTAAACAACGTGCATACACTGTAGATGGTTCTCTCATCTACACAGATGCATTTTACTTTTTGCAAATGATACATTATTATAAGGAAAAATATTAAAACACGAGGGAAATTATTGATGTGTAAGCATAAAGCTTACGCATTTACCCAAATTATTATGCATGTTCAACCAAAGCTAATTTGGGTGGGCCTAATTCTTCTCTTCTCTTTCTTTTACAGCCCTGACGAGAACGTCGATCTCCTCGGCTGTGAACTGATTGTGAAGCGCGTCTGGTAAATGCACCGTTATAATAGTATTGAGCCATGGAACAGTATTCCGTTACGCCCAAACCACACCTATGAATAATGAAGCTACTTCAGACCAACCCGTTTTAAACTTGCGCCGGGCACAAAAGTTTTTCTATCCCGCCGGTAAAATAGCAAGAGCGCCCGAGACCCGGTCACAAAGTTACTTGCGCTTCGTGCTTGATACTTCCATTTCAGATCGTTAAAATAGGGACCTTACTCTCTCTAACATACACTAACTTACAGTCAACTTTATCTAATCTAAATTAACTCCTTACCAGCGCCGGCCCGAGCCTTTTGGGGGCCCTAAGCAGAATTTGATTTGGGGGCCCCTCCCACGACGCGGAGTCACCTGTGTTTGACGATTATTGACATAAATGTCACGCAAAAATGATACATTATAAATGAATACACTGAGGTTATGTATTAATAAAAAAATAGATTCCTACTTAAATAAAAAAGTTTGAAAACAGTCTTAAAACTGTCTCAAAACATATACAATAAATTATTTGCTAAAATTATGACAAAACTGAGAAATTAAACGTAAGAGCAATGATACTTTGGCCTATCCTCCTGGGACCCAGGAATAGACTTTTGTCCACTGTAGTGGACATTATATTTTAGTGTATTTCTCTGACACCATGCATGTCACATTTTTTTTTCTGGATGTCCTGTAAAGAGCACATTCAGGGCAATACAGAGATACCAAATGTTTGGAGGTTTCACCATGAAAACAACTTCTCCTTGGTCTTTAAAAATGTCTAACATTAATTTAGTGATCAAATGTAGCACTCTTATTGAAATATGGTAATATATTGTAATTATAATTTAAATCTAACTACTTTTCAAATTGTATTTCATCAATCAACATCTCATGAAAATGTTATGGGGTTTCAAATGAAAAAAATGACTTTCCGTTACAGGGCATTGATTTCATTCATGTTCACTGTAGAGAACATCAGGACATAAATCATGTTTATCAGGCATTCTGGGAGACATAACAAGTGAATATGTAAATAAATTATACGTCAATATTCTTATGACATATTAGATATTATTATTAAAATGTTGCTTATTATTACGCCAATGCTTACACTTCTTTCCTCATTAAATGTTGCTCCAAGAACACATTAATGTGCAAATTAGATACAGTGTATAGATACTTTGCATTGAATGGGAATATTAATTTATGCCAATTTTACCCATATATTGCATAAAGTAAATTGGTGTATCAATTAATTCCATTATATCTTTCATAACATAGTTGATAATCATCTTTATACAAATTTTAGTTCAAAAAAATCCTGAAACCCCAAAATGTATTGGTGATTGGAAAAAAAATCCCATTGTTTTTGCCTACACATTGTATGTCATTTAATTTTAACAACTGAGTCCTGGTGTCCACTACAGAGGACAAAGTATTACATATGAATAAAATATAATTTTTCAAAAAGGTTTTTTTTTTTTTTTTTTACCATTTGTTTATTATGCTCTAAACAATGTGATGACATGAAAAAAAAACTAAATTAAAAAAAAAACTTTCTGGGTCTCAGGAGGCTATTGTTGAAAACTAAAAATATTACTAGCCTATTTCTCAACTGTCTCAATACAGAGTAACTATCCTCAAAATCTTTATTATTGTTATTATTATTATTGTAACAGACTTTGTTATATAGTACATGACATAATCAACACAGTCTGTTACTATAATACCGGTTATGATGTTCTGGCGCTCGTTGTATGTGTGTATGCAATGTATGTTTCCCCTCGGGGCTTGCCGTAGATGGGTCGTGCGCACTTGCTAGGCTACTGGAGTGTCGCGGGTGTTTGGAGATCTGATGTGTGGTATAATAAAGTGGAGAAGAGTTCAAACTGCTATGTTTATTATTTATTCAAACTGCTACCCTTACACCTTGAAGGATAAGTTCTCCTGCGGGCTATTTTCTCCAACTTAAACCGATACCGTGACTAGGCGCAGTTGCGCACGAATTGTCTATGCACGCGCGAGGTGTCTAGAAGATTATGCGTATGACTTAAAAGCTGGCAGACAGAGCAGCAGTTGTAACTTGTAGGCAGGTATATTGACCATTAAATCAGAATTTTGTTGTCTTGAACTATTCATTCAGTCATATTCATTCATTCATTGATTTATGTCACTTGTTTAAGTCATCTAAAAAAATAAAAATTAAAAATTAAAACCTCGATTTAAAACCCCCCAGGGGGCCCCAAGCAGCCGCTTAGTTCGCTTATGCCTCGGGCCGGCCCTGCTCCTTACAACTGACCTTGAGGACCCAGATCTAGGTTGCTCTGGATTTTGATTCTCTGGACTTTGTGGAGGGGTGTCGACATTCTTCAAAGCTTCCCTCTTCTTCTGTCTTTTTTTTAGCATCTCTCCTTGTCTTTCGCTTATATCGTTTATCTCTATCACTCAGACCCCGTTTACACCTGGTATTAAAATGCGATCTGTATCCAGATAAGTTATCCGGATAATAAAAAACGCATGTTAATGCAAGGTGTAAACGCGTTGTGATCGGATCGTGATCGGATCTGCCTGACCACATCTGGAGGTAGTCTGGCTCGCATTGTGTCCGGATCTTTACTAGGTGTACACGCAATCTGGTTGTTGAAACCACATATGTGTATTTTACTCCTCCCAAAAATGCTAAAAAATAAACGAGTGAGAGCGTGTTATATAGGCTATGTCATGTTATAGCCTAGTCAGATGAGACACGCGACACGCATCACCGCAGATGAGCAGCTGAGCGACTATTCAACGTGCAAACATCGCAAATAAAAGTGAAAGTAAGCCACAGACGCAGTTAACACATCTTCAAGTAAAGAAACGAAATTATCTTACCAGGCCTATTGCCACTCTCTCTTATTGATGTCTCTGATTTGGAAATTAGCTGATGATCAATAAAATGCCGCTCAGATCTGTTGCTTTTGGTGGCGTGCAATCCAATAAATCTGCATATAACGCAGGAGCAGGGACGTGCACAGGGGGGTTGCTCAGGTTGCCCGGGCAACTGCCCATATGCCCTTCTCGACCCAGGTTGCCCTTCTAGTTGGGGGCCTTAAGCACATTTTCGCGCAAATTCATCTAAAAGCGCCAAATTTGGCACAGATGTAGCTCAGGTCATACTGAAATGATTTAGCTAGGGCGCCGGAGCCAGCGACCCTCGGGACCAAGATGGCGGCCAAATCCAATATGGCCGCTGCCCGAAAAGGGTTCCGGCTATAACTTTTGAACCACATGAGTTACAAATACAAACTTGAAATGTTTTTCAGCTTAATTGATCATGGGAAACACATAGAAATGTTTATATTTATAACCCAGTATATCTGGACCCCTTGATCCTCCAATTCCAATATGGCCGCTGTCCAAAAAAGCAGTTTGGGCTGTAGAATGGGGCCTTACATCCCATTGTTCGCGTAAATTCATATACAAGCACCAAATTTGGCACAGATGTAGCTCAGGTCATACTGAAATGATTTAGCTAGGGCGCCGGAGCCAGCGACCCTCGGGGCCAAGATGGCGGCCAAATCCAATATGGCCGCTGCCCGAAAAGGGTTCCGGCTATAACTTTTGAACCACATGAGTTACAAATACAAACTTGAAATGTTTTTTAGCTTAATTGATCATGGGAAACACATAGAAATGTTTATATTTATGACCCAGTATATCTGGACCCCTTGATTCTCCAATTCCAATATGGCCGCTGTCCAAAAAAGCAGTTTGGGCTGTAGAATGGGGCCTTACATCCCATTGTTCGCGCAAATTCATATACAAGCACCAAATTTGGCACAGATGTAGCTGAGGGCATACTGAAATGATTTAGCTAGGGCGCCGGAGCCAGCGACCCTTGGGGCCAAGATGGCGGCCAAATCCAATATGGCCGCCGTCTGAAAGGGATTCGACTATAGCTTTTGAGCCAGATGAGATATAAATACAAACTTGATGTCTATTTTACCTTTTCTTGTTATGGGAAACCCATATGAATACTTACATTTATGATTGGGTATATCAGGGCACAAAATTGTTTTTTCAAAAAAAAAAAATATCGCTATCAGGACCCCTCAAATTCCCTAAATCCAATATGGCCACCACCTAAAATGGATTCGACTATAGCTTTTGAGCCAGATGAGATATAAATACAAACTTGATGTCTATTTTACCTTTTCTGGATATGGGAAACCCATAGGAATACTTACATATATGATTGGGTATATCAGGACTCCCCAATATGGCTGCTGTCCGAAAAAGGGTTTTGGCAACAAATTTTGAACCAAATGCGCTACAAATGAGGATGTGGTGTCTATTTTATGTTTATTGATCACAGGAAGTCCACTGGCATATTTATATTTATGCTTGTGTAAGTCTGGAACCTGTATTCTTTTCAAGACTGTGGTTGAAAATCCTTTTTTTATCACAACTTTAAAGGTCATTCTCAATGTTGATTAATTTCCTTATAAAAGCGAAATGCTTTTCAGTGTACCACAGGTGAATACATTTCAAAGTGTAATCATATAAGAAAGAATAATACACATTATTATTGCAAGTAAATATTTATATTGTCAAATTGTTAAAAGAATAATATAGTAAATTTCTCCTAAACTCTTAATGGTTTGCTTAGCGTAACAAAAAAATAGCAATAACATGAAAAAACAACAGTGAATTCTCATGGTCTCACACATGTTCAATTATTATCATTTATTATCATTATAATTATCATTATAATCACCGGCTCTCTCATCGTCTCCACCATCATTGTTTGCACAACACCCTCACATGCACATATAGAAGTGCAACGAACTCCGGCTTTACAGCACTTGCAGTGCCCTCTACATGCTGTCTTGCAGTCACAGTGGAGGAGATATGGTGCAGGCTTTGACTCCAAGATTAGTCCAGTAAGGTTCCCAAGTCTTGCTCGTAGAGTCCAGATACCATCCCCATGCATTGAAATCTTGGATATCTTGCTGGACAGCGGCACTGCTGCAAGCCAGCTTCCAGCCAATTCTCATCCCAAGGCATCATCTAACTGACAATTTTGACCATGCTTCAATATCTGACGCTTTAGGCACCCTTTAGCGTCAGTTACATGACGCCCTAGGATCGCGGGATACCTGATGCTAAAGGTAAAGCGTGAGGTAAATGACGCGGTTAGGTTTAGGTCTGGGGTAGGGTAAGGGTTAGACAAGATCCTAGGGCGTCATCTAACTGACGCTAAAGGGTGCCTAAAGCGTCAGATATTGAAGCATGGTCAAAATGAGAATGGGCTGGAAGCTTACTTGTAGCAGTGCTCTTTTGATGTGCTGAATCAGTGCAGCTTGGGTGGGAGGCAGGTTCTCGAGAGACTTGGTACCATTCGAGAAAAGGTGATGTCTAGCTTCATCTACACGGCTGGAACCACAGCTCTTGCTGTAGATGATGATGACCATACTCTCCAGTCTTTGGACATGGATGTCATTGTTGATCTCTTCAGGCTCTAAGGTAAGGGTACCAGGGATTCTGTGAGATCTGGTGTTTCCTCCCAAGCTGCCCATGCCCAATGGCCATAAAAAGGCATTTGTCCGGACTGTCGACAGCGATGTTGTCATCCTTCCCATCCGCTTCTTCCACACACTCGGCATCACAGAGCTCTGGATCAAAAACTATAGGGACATTCCTGCTCATGAAATCAGCAAGGATCTTGGTCCCCAGAAGTTACTGGCCTAACCACTCTTCCACGCTTCAACAGGCTGTGACACAACCTCAGCCTGGGCCATGGGAAAAAGAGTGCATGGGCAGCTTAGGAGGCAACACCAGATCTCACAGAATCCCTGGTTACCCTTACCTTAGAGCCTGAAGAGATCAACAATGATGTCCAAAGACTGGAGAGTATGGCAATCATCATGTACAGCAAGAGCTGTGGTTCCAGCCGTGTAGATGAAGCTAGACATCACTTTTTCTCGAATGGTACCTGCCATTTTCTCTCGTACCTGGTACGAGAACCTGCCTCCCACCCAAGCTGCACTTATTCAGCACATCAAAAGAGCACTGCTGCAGGCCAGCTTCTACAGGAATCAGGCAACCGCTGTCCAGCAAGATATCCCAGATTTCAATGCATGGGGATGGTATCTGGACTCTACAAGCAAGACTTGGGAACCTTACTGGACTAATCTTGGAGTCAAAGCCTGCACCATATCTCCTCCACTGTAACCTCAAGACAGCATGTAGAGGGCACTGCAAGTGCTGTAAAGCCGGAGTTTGTTGCACTTCTATATGTGCATGTGAGGGTGTTGTACAAACAATGATGGTGGAGACGATGAGAGATCCGGTTAATATAATGATAATTCATGTGAGAGACCATGAGAATTCACTGTTGTTTTTTCATGTTATTGCTATTTTTTTGTTACGCTAAGCAAACCATTAAGAGTTTAGGAGAAATTTACTATATTATTCTTTTAACAATTTGACAATATAAATATTTACTTGCAATAATAATGTGTATTATTCTTTCTTATATGATTACACTTTGAAATGTATTCACCTGTGGTACACTGAAAAGCATTTCGCTTTTATAAGGAAATTAATCAACATTGAGAATGACCTTTAAAGTTGTGATAAAAAAAGGATTTTCAACCACAGTCTTGAAAAGAATACAGGTTCCAGACTTACACAAGCATAAATATAAATATGCCAGTGGACTTCCTGTGATCAATAAACATAAAATAGACACCACATCCTCATTTGTAGCGCATTTGGTTCAAAATTTGTTGCCAAAACCCTTTTTCGGACAGCAGCCATATTGGGGAGTCCTGATATACCCAATCATATATGTAAGTATTCCTATGGGTTTCCCATATCCAGAAAAGGTAAAATAGACATCAAGTTTGTATTTATATCTCATCTGGCTCAAAAGCTATAGTCGAATCCATTTTAGGTGGTGGCCATATTGGATTTAGGGAATTTGGGGGGTCCTGATAGCGATATTTTTTTTTTTTGAAAAAACAATTTTGTGCCCTGATATACCCAATCATAAATGTAAGTATTCATATGGGTTTCCCATAGCCAGAAAAGGTAAAATAGACATCAAGTTTGTATTTATATCTCATCTGGCTCAAAAGCTATAGTCGAATCCCTTTCAGACGGCGGCCATATTGGATTTGGCCGCCATCTTGGTCTCAGGGACCATTGGCTTGGGCGCCCTGGCTAAATCATTTCAGTATGCCCTCAGCTACATCTGTGCCAAATTTGGTGCTTGTATATGAATTTACGCGAACAATGGGATGTAAGGCCCCATTCTACAGCCCAAACTGCTTTTTTGGACAGCGGCCATATTGGAAATGGAGGATCAAGGGGTCCAGATATACTGGGTCATAAATATAAACATTTCTATGTGTTTCCCATGATCAATTAAGCTGAAAAACATTTCAAGTTTGTATTTGTAACTCATGTGGTTCAAAAGTTATAGCCGGAACCCTTTTCGGGCAGCGGCCATATTGGATTTGGCCGCCATCTTGGCCCCGAGGGTCGCTGGCTCCGGCGCCCTAGCTAAATCATTTCAGTATGACCTGAGCTACATCTGTGCCAAATTTGGCGCTTTTAGATGAATTTGCGCGAAATTACCTATTTATGTGCTTAAGGCCCCCAACTATTCCGAGGAAAAAAAAATCGTACAATGGATGTACAATTTCACGTAGGCCTAGACAAAAAAAATAAAATAAATAATAATATAAAAATCGCAAAGCCTCATTCACTTCCATTCGGGCACTGAAAGTGAAAGTCAAACTGTTTACGTGGCTGCAGTGCCGCACGCGTGGCACCGCAAATTACTCAGGCCGCGCCTCCATCTCTTGTCGCGCGCTAATTAATGTGTACGAAGTCCATGACAAAATGAAGCGAAACTATCCTTCTCGTCACGAAAAGAGGAAGAAGAAAAACATGAAAGTGAATTGCGGAAACAGCAGTCAGGTAAACTTGTGTTCTCTCCTCTCTAGGTTTGATGTCAGCAAAGTTTGATGGTTTTTGGTCTTGCTAACTATCTGGGCAGACAGTGCATCTCTTGCATCACTTTTTGCCTGACAAATGTGAGAGTAAAATACCATTATTTATTACGTTTTGTTTTTGATAAACGACAAAGTGCAACAACAGTGTTTGTTTACTGCAGCTCGGAAAACATAACCGCGTCGCGTGTGTTGCGTTCTATGCGCGTGCACGAAATGAAACTCGCATTTTTCAAGCAGAAATGTGGAGACCAGAAATACTGTACAATACGTGAATGATGGCACTCCCAATCAAAGTACACATTTTAAAGACACTGATTATCTAGGCTCAGTAAAAACTCTAAACAATTGCACTAATTATGCAAGATAGAAACCAATGTATTGGCAATTTGACATTGATTGACTATTGATTTATTGGCTATATTGAATTTAAAATGATGATTAGCTGGACATTTGGTCAATATGAATGCAAATTCCTCAGTAAATAACCATAAATCAAGATTTGCTTTAACATGCATAATTTTTTTTTTTAAATATAAAAAAAATCATAGGCTACTGATTCCGAAAATACCCAGGCTGTAGAGTGAACCAAAGTTAATCCCAAAAGCCAAATTTCAGGGTTGTACTTTATTATTTTCTTCTTATTTATGTTTACGTTAATATTCACTTGTTATCTTAACATTCTATAAAAATGCTTTATTCAGTAAATATTGTTTGTTTGAACCTCATTCTGTTCTATAGACCATTTTGCAAGATGTAAACAACGCTGGTCCAGAAGCACGTCCTGTTTCAGTTTTTTAAAACTACATAAAAGCTGGGATAAAATACAACCAACAGAACATGTAAAACTGAATCAAAAAGTTAAACAACATCTTTAAGATGTTTTCTTTACATGTGAAATAAAGAAAACAGTTACAAACTGAAACAGGAAGTGTTTCTGGACCAGTGTTGTTTACATCTTGCAAAATGGTCTATATTGTTGTACTTATTCTTTGACTATTTTGTTTTAAGGAGGGAGGATTGTATTGGGCGGTATTGAGTGGCAATGGCAAATGGTTTACATGGCTCACGGCATCACAGATCAGGTAGAGGGCCCCTTAGCAGAATTTTGCTTAGGGCCCCAGGGGAAGGTCAGGATTTTAGCAAAAAAGGATTGTATTTTTTCCCGAAATCTAAGCGGTTTTTTAATTTTTTCGAGTTTTTCCTTTCAATCCAGATTATTTCTTTTCAAATAAATAAATAATAATAATTTAAAAAACAATAAACAACAATATGAGGAACTCTTTTGCTCATTTGTCTCATCTCTGACATTTTGCAATCTTTATAAATAATAATAAGACCATAAGATGAGGCATTGCGTTTGGAATTTGGAAGGGGACAAATTCAACGGAATATATTCCTTCATATAGCCTGTGAGGAGGGGAGGGGGGGGGGGGTGCCCTTTTTTCAGGTCAGAGCAACTGCCCCTCAAAATTCCTGTGCACGTCCCTGCGCAGGAGGTGAAGATCGGATTTATATCCGTTTTGCAAAAACACATTTATGTGGCCAGGTGTAAATGGAATCAGTACTTATTATCCGGATAACTTATCTGGATACAGATCGCATTTTAATACCAGGTGTAAACGGGGTCTCAGATTGCTTATTTTTTTCTTTTTCCCTGCCTCTGTGTCCCTTTTCCACCTTTCCCGCTCACTCCTGAGATATTTTTCCCTTCTCTCTGCGTCTGCATTCCTTCTTGCTCTGTACTGTCTTTGCCTCTCTGCTGCTGTTTTTGCCATTGTGATGTCTGAAAATATTGAAAATAAAATAGCGTAATCGATTATTTCTGACAGTTCATATCACAATACAACAAGTCTACAATTGAGTAATCTAAGAAGTCTCGAACATTCAACCCCGTCACAAATATTCAACCCTGTTACAATAAAAAATGTGACGGGGTTGAATGTGACGGGGTTGAAGTTTTTGGCTAATAGTAGCCATAGCTCCTTACTTAGCTAAGACAGTAGCACCACATGGCATTTAGAACATCATAAAATTGTAATGTTTTCCAAAACTATTATTTAATTCTTCTTAAACCGTTGTTTACTATCATTAAGTCATACAACAGAGTTGAAACGTTGAGCCTGACCATCTTAATCTGACAGCGAAAAACATGAAATATAGATAAGAAAAGAAACTGACACTTGCCTTTCTTTGCAGCATCTTCTTCAAGAGACTTGTGTGATGTCACTTCCTGGATGACATGCCACAGGGATTGATCCATTATTTTTATAGGGGGGTAAATGTTATGGCGTGACGGGGTTGAAAACAAACTGGAGGACGTGTATAAATATTGCATTTTCATATATAATTAATAATTTTTTTTATATATATGTATATTTTAGTTAAAGTAGACCAACATATCATTATTTTCACTTTTTATTTGTTTGATATTCAATGAAAATGTAATGATGGTTAGTGAGGACATGCAAAAATGCTTGGTGTCTACTACTTAGGCAACCCAAAATCTTTAAATAAATAAAAAAATTAAAGCAATTGTGTTGCATTATTATGCAAAGGCACCTGGTTATATTAATTGACAGCATTAAAATGCATTTTGTGATTTCCTTCAATTGAAAATCTTTGAAGCAAGTTTGGGGGACATGAAGGGCACCCGATTCAGAGAATCACCCTAGGCGCGCCGCGCGCAGGGTGCAAGTTCAACGCGGTGAACGCGCTCGTTTTTTTCCAAGTGCGTCCGCGCCGCATCAAGATAAAAACATATTCATACCCTAATCATATAATAGTGTCACTAACGTTACATTAGATCTGGCTAATGGCACTGTTACAGTTGGTCATCTAAAAACATAACGGAACACTACCTCAGCTGCAGGTGATCCACTTGTCCTGTGCTATCGATGGGATGGCCGTATCCTTCAGCACATTATGGTCCGTGTGGCAAATTCCATTTTTTCAAAATAGTCGTCCTCATTGAAATGTACCGAGCAAACATAATGTCCCTTGATAATCTATTTAGGTGTGTTTGGATCAATATCCAGAGTAAGTTAGCCATTTCTTCTTCCAGTCAGTGTTTTTAGTTGGAATTCTGTGAAACATGGTATTACCTCCCCTGTTTACTGTCGCAGCTATTTACAATAGAGCGAAAACCCATGACTGTAAACTACGCTTTTACTATTTATAAATTGCTGACTCTGTTACCCAAACTCTGAGTGAACTCTTCTCACCACGGCGTGTCTCAGGTGATGCGGTTATCACTCCGTCAAAGTAGCAGTGCTTCGCCTTCAGAGAATAGTTCCCAGGTTTTATACGGTTAAAAGATGTCTGTGTCTCATTTGACTTTGTTATTTGTATTTGTACACAAATCACAACATGTAAATAGGAAAACGTTTGCGTTATTTTGCCACTCATTTGGATTAGTATGAAAGCTGCAACCAGTCACATCCAGTCTTTGTGCTAAGCTAGGCTAGCGGTGGGTGCGTCAAACAGACTTATAGCACACACGGAGATGAAAAAGGTATGTATGGACTTATAACTCTGGGGGGTAAGGTGAATAGGCTAAAGTCCCAAAAAGTCGGAGTGTTCCTTTAAGCATGTAAAGGCAACTTCAATTTAATATTAATGACAAATAAAGTGACTTAATAACAATAAATCTTCTCGTTTCTATTCTCACTATTATTACACTTATTACATCACATTACTCACTTAAAGAGATAGTTCACCCAAAAAATGAAAATTATGTACCCTCATGTTGTCCCAACCCTGTCAGACCTTCGTTCATCTTTGGAACACAAATTAAGATATTTTTGATTAAATCTGAGAGCTGGATCCTCCATACACAGCAAATTCTGGTTTTTGGAATAAACTCCCTGTTAGTTAAAATCAACTCAATCTGAGTGTACATGCGAGACCATCAAATAGACTCCAGCGCAGAGTTGAAATAACTCTGCTCATGGAGTTGAATTTAACACTTTTTCAGAGTTAAAATGTAACTCTTTATGGAGTTGAAATACTAATCCTACGGAGAGTAAATGTAACTCTAAAAATAATTATATGAACTCATTACCAGTGTAAAAAAAGTAACATATTTAGTTTAACACACTTAGAGTTAACATTTATTTAACACAATATAATGTTTTATGTGGAAATTACTACACTGAACACCATATCCTTGATTTACTGCCTTTATTTCAGCAAATCCATTTGGTTCAGACTTGAGGAGGAGTAACCTTCAACCTTCATAATATAATCTAGGACTGTTCATTGAGAATGCAAAAATATATTAGCTGAAAATCACGCACATCATTGGTCACCACTATCGCTGCCTTCACACTGGCAGTTTAAATCAGCTCCGTAATATGTTCCCATCGGATGTCGTACTACACAGTGAAAAGCGTCGGATGGCGGAGAGATTAAAAGTTGATTCTGTCAGTTCTGTATGATCTCTCTGATGAGGGTTATGCTGCGTGAGGAAAGTTGCTGAGGACGTTGACATGTCAGGTTGGCTAAAAAATGTGATATAGTGGTCAATAGTTCAATGTCTACCTTCAATTTAATTGTATTAACTGCCCTTATAAATGTTAGAAAGTCATGAAAATAAAAAATGACATGACAACTTATCGTTATAAAATCATTATTTATTTTATTAAAAGTTAATAATTCAGGTTTGTTTATCAGTACCATAGCAACGGTCAACTTCCGCTGGAATTGTCGGATAGGAACCGTCCGTAGATTTTCGCACGAGTTCAAATTTTTTAACGCATCCGGATGACCAACGGACACGATTTTCTTCGCACCGCACTCGGTCGGACCCGTTTGATGCATCAATTTCACGGTAAAACACTCATTTTCGGAAACACTGTGAATGGAACGGTTAGCTAAAGTTAACTCGTTTACATCGACAAAAACCCCACGCAAATAGCCATTTCAAAATTTGAAACAACAAACGTTCAACAACAAGTTTGTCATAGTCGTTGACGTTAGTAAACAGTATAACTAGCCTATAACGTAACGTAATTAATTACGTTATACTTGGTAATTACTTGGTAATTAATTACACCCATCACTGTATAACAGTAATTAAAATGTAAACTTATGAACTATATAATGTTCGGACTCTCCATATGTAGAAGCTCATCCACTTCTGCTGGTGAGAAATATGCAGACCTCTTTTTTGTCTGGCGCTGTTGCCATGGTGACTCATAATATCTGCACTCCATTGATAATGGCTTTTTATAGTTATGGTGCACACGCTTAACTCAGAGTCAGTCAACTCAGAGTTGATTGAACTAACTCATTTCAGCTGTTCTGAAACCGAAAACTCAGAGTTTCCCATCTCAGGGTAAGTCAACTCAGAGTTCAAGTTTTAACTCAGAGTTGGTTGAACCTCCTTATTGAAACAGGCCCCAGGAATACCAGGAAACAGGATATTTAATTCACAAAACTTAGGAACCACAATATCACACATTACATAAACAAGAACGGACCAGGAGTGAGGAGAACACAGGAGGTGCGTTCCATTCGACAGGGTACACGGTATACGGTATATCAGTTGAAGTGGACTTCACTGACTTCCTGTGAAGTGATGTATCGATATTCCCTATGCCGTTTGCAGTGCCCTTCGAACTGAACATGTTTGTGCCCTTCAAATTGGAATCTCACTTAGGGTTTAAATACACTAGAACAGACTAGGGGAACAAGGCACAGCTGGGGCAAATTAACCTAACACAGGTGAAGGGACTGAATACAAACGAGGAGCGGGAAAATAGAAACAGGACTGAACCAAATACACAAAGAATGGGGGACCACAGGACACACATGTAACAGGCAGAAGAGCTGACCCTTGAGTTGGATGTGAATTGCCCTGTTGTGAAGGGCATCCCTGGGTTCAGCTCTTCCAGACCCACATCAGGGACCAGTAGGAGCAACACCTTCATCTTTGGGAAATGAGATTTAAATTATCTTTGTACACTGTGAAATAATTTGTTGTTGCATTAAATGAAGTAGACCTATAATCCAAATTGGCTGGTTTAGTCATTTCAACTGTTAAATCTTGAGTGATAAATTGCTTTGTCTTGTGAAAGTAAAAACTGATAAACTTATGTTAATGTAAAAATATTTTGCCATGAGTTATCAATCACATTAATTTACTCAGTACTTTAATTTAATTGATGGCTTTAATTGATTTCTACTTGTGCCTATGCCTATTATTTCTGACAGGAGTCCACATGTACAAGAAAGGCCTACAGAAAAGTCTGCACACAGCAGTGATACAGGGGTGGCCAGTGCAGAGACAACTTTTCCTTTTTATTTGTTGCATGAGGCATGTGTGACACAAACGACACAGGGTTTGTTCCCTATATGGGTCTTCAACAGAAAATAGAGTATTTTGAAACAACAAAAATCAGGGGGATAAATAGAACTTGACTAAGAAAAAATTACACTATTTCACACAGAGTACTATTGCTGACCTTGCATAATATCTTTTAAAAAGATGACTGAATAACTGGCTTTTCTTTACAAATAACTATTGAAATAAAACTCTAAGCAAATAGAGTTTTGCAAATTTATCTTGTCTTTTATTTTAGGCTTAATAAAACATTTTTTTTTTTTTTTCGGATGTTGGCAGTGTTGTGTAATATGGCACATGCAATGTCACAGGCCCTGTCAGGTGCAACCCTCAGGCTTTTCAGACCCTGAAATCTTCCCTTTAGTTGGCCAAAGCTCATTTCATCGTGTGCCCTTGTCCTAGAGCTGCATTTTAACTGGTCTGGGGTTTAGGTCAGGGAATGGGGTCATAAAACACCTGTCTCCATGCAAGATCCTGTTGTAATCACCTATAATGGAAAAATGCAGTTCTCAGCATAAGTGTATGTAAAACCGTGAGTTTGATATTTATAATTTTCCTTACCACGTTCAAATAATGTTCATAAATGTGAATCTCTTAAAATTCTTGGGTCATGCACAGATCCTGGCCATTTTGCTTACACACTGATTTGTGATATGGAACATGGTCTCACACACACCATCTAAGACATTTTACTCAGTCAACTGCCTTTTAAAAGTGATATAATATTCCTAATCTGGAATATTAGAAATTGTAATAGTAATTTGGCTGCACATTTACATAAGCCCACTTTCTGCTCACAAAATCCCTTAATTGAGGCCTTTGATGGGACCATGTGTGCATGGTCATCATTGCATTATTTTCATTAAAAATTCTAATATACCCTAAGTTGGCAAAAAAATAATAATAATAAGAGCGCTAGGTAAACTTTGTGAATGGCATGTCAGAAAGCTTATCAAGTTATCCACATCTCCAATAGTGTAAAGGAAGCCACTCGCAAATAATTTTAGGGCAATGCTAACATTTTGTGCTGTTGTTGAAGCCCGACATCGAATCGAACATTAATGTGCATTTCCAACAAAATAATAATGTATTAAACGACACCCTCACGACGATCGTTTCACGAGAAAAAAATAAATAAATCTCAGAAATTAGGCTACTACACTATCGCGCTGCGCTAAAGGACTTCCCGTATCAGTCGCGATCTACTCCTGTTTACATGAAATAAGCTTGCTCGCGAGCAGGTTCAAGCTGATGGACCTGTTGCTATGACAGCAAGTCCAGGATGAGCGTCGAAGAACCAAATGATCCAAGAGCATGGCAAATCGGCAACAATCAAATCCCGCTAACTGAGTTAGCGACGTACGAAGAACGAGCCCCTGATACGATATTTTGGCTGTCGTGGACGGTCATTTTAATAATGCAAATGAGGGGCGTGTTGATTGGTGGCAGGAAGGAGGGGGCTTGACACTGCAGGTAACTTCAGTATATCATTCCACAATAACATCATGGCGCAAGTTTTGAATGAACCCGAATTGGCCGTGACCTACGGAATTCAACCATACATGTTTGAGCCGGAAGATAGTGAGTCAACGGAAGGACGTCTACGGCCCCGTCCACACTACTGCGTTTTTTGGTTTAAAAACGGAGACATTTTGCTATGTTTGCACCTCCGGTCCACACTAAAACGAAGACCTAAAACGGAGAAGTTTAGAAACGCTGCAGCTGCGTTTTGGATATCCGGAGGGCGTTTTAGTGTGGACGAGACAAAACGGAGAACTTCAGAAACGCTGACGCAGAGGCTGACGCTTGGCTCTGGGTGTTATCAGTCTTGACGTATCCTTCCCTGATTCGTCATTCCCTGTTTACACCGGCACGCGCATGCCCAGTGTTGGTGAATGGTCACGTGATCCGCGTTTTAAGTCGTTTTAATGTGGACGGAGATCGTTTCTAATATGCAGATAAAACGCTGGTGTGGACGGAGATCGTATTCGTTTTAATTCTCCATTTTTAAACGAAAACACAGTAGTGTGGACGGGGCCTACATCAATCATTTTGACTGAGACATACATTAACATCAATAAGGAGCTAAAACGTTTGTTGCTATTTTCTCCCACATAAGTTTACCTTTTATTTAATGTAGATTACATTAACGGAGATGTAGTCTACTTTTTCTTAGCTTACAGTGGTTATAGAGATCAACGTTTGGTATCATGTGTTGTTTTTGCCTTGTTTCACGTTCACGCACATACTATAACTTATTGTGTTTACTCAGCTCTTACGGTGATTTTCTGAAGTAAAACTGACGCTTCAACTTTTGTGTGATGTATAATAAACTTTATTAAACTCATCAGTATGTTTGATCATCGGACCTGGTCCGAAACAGCAGATTTGTAGGATATTAATAAATAATGGATACATACAAGCAGATGACAAATACGTTATAATAACCGTAATTAAACTACTTAACTATACCTTTTCCATCTATACAGCACAGTCTGTCTGTAGACATTATTGTCCGACTCGAAATGAATGTTGTAAAGGA
The DNA here is from genome assembly GCF_016745375.1 of Pimephales promelas. The sequence continues at coordinate 7,868,603 of NW_024121255.1, forward strand.
TTCCCGTGTAAAATGTTTAGCGCAGACACCTAACGTTGAGCCAGTTGATAGGGTTGTTGGAACAGCGTCATTAAATATGAATTTCATCCACTGGTCCCTGGTAACTAGTTTGGTCCATTTTTGGTAGAGAAAACACATTTGAATGTTGATTCTGGAAGTCAACCACAGAGCAACTCGCGTGTGCACTACATTTCTGCATCTTTCTTTACTGAATAATATGAGGGGGAGAGGGACAGCGCGGGCTTCCTCCAGCATATGTCTGCGGTGTCCATATATGGTATATCCTGCCCCGTCTTGACGTCAAGTCGGGCGAGAAATTAAAATCTCGTATTTGAGTGCACGTGGACTGGTTTACGAAACCCTGGGGTAAACAAACGCTTCACTTTTGAATATCGGCTTCCCGGCCAATGTGTAATCGTTAGGCAATCTTAACATACATTGATTCTCGTGGAAAAGGGAAAATTGCAGGTTATGACTCCTTTAAATAAATGATTGTCTGTTTATAAAAGCAACCAGGAAAAAGGCTGAGAAAAAAATTACTATAACTGTTGTGAAGGGCATCCCTGGGTTCAGCTCTTCCAGACCCACATCAGGGACCAGTAGCAGCAACTGTACTAGAATTAGCCAAAAGACTATTTTTCATCCATTGTCCCTGGACCGATGTTAATATAGTCTACCTTAAAAAGAAACAGCAGTTAAAACTATACAAGGAAAACACAAAATATAAAACAATAAAACAAAATAAATCGCTATTCCATTAGGTAAATACAGTGTACAAATTCATTATATTATCAACATTTTGGGAAAATATAAATGTTGAAAACAGTTACTCAACAAGGACACAGATGGCAGCACGATCAGGTCAGGAGAAATTATATATACTTATTAATGCTGACATGACTGGTGTAATATGAGCCAGTTTTTTAAGTGCTTTTTAAACAAAGTATTAAGTTGAAAGTTCTCTAATATTCTGAGGAACAGAGTTCCAATCTTGTGCTGCTGAAACCGAAAAAAAAAACATGCTGACTGAATGCGGTTTTCCGAGAAGGAACAACACAGTCTCCTCTAGATGACCCTCGCTCTGAAGGGTTCCTGATGTTTACAAACATACTGAGTGGGGGAGATGACAGACCATGAATTATTTTATATACCAGACATAAGTTAGAATACTTCATAAAATTTTCCCAGCTTAACAGTTTATGCTTTTGTAATATGACACAATGGTGAAATCTAAATGTTTTTTTTATCAAAAATGTTGATTGTTTGCTTCTAAAGTGACTCTAATGGTTTTAACATTGTTTTCTTAGCTTGTGACCATGTTGTAAGGCAATAAGTGATGTGAGGCAACACCATACTGTACATAAACATTTTGGCAGCCTCAGTAGACAGGTGCGATTGTTTGATTGTGCGAAGCAAAAATTTGCAATATTAAATTTAACTCGATTACAAACTTGTTTTATTTGAGATTTAAAGGTCAATTTTGAGTCTAGTATGATACCTAGATATTTAAATTCAGACACAACTTTTATTTTTTCCCCTGACACATAAATATCTTGCTGATTATTTGTAGTGTTTGATTTCGAAACATTGAGACAGTTTTATTTATATTAAGTTTCAAGCTAGATTGATGTAAGCATTCAGAAACATGAACCATTGACTGTGTAAGTTTTTCGGCAACTTGTTGGCTGTTTTTACCATGGCTATAAATAACTGTGTCGTCTGCATACATTTGAATGCAGACGTCTGAACAAACTGACGGTAGATCATTTAGGTAAAGTGAAAATAAAAGAGGTCCCAAGATAGAACCCTTAGGAACCCCCGTAGACATGACAAGGGGCAATGAGTGGCAGTCACTAATCATGACTGGCTGTTGGCGATTCGATAGATATGATTCTATCCATTTTACTGCATCTAATGAAAAATTTAATTTATTTAACTTGCTTAATAATATTTTATAATTTACAGTATCAAATGCCTTTTTTAAATCGAGAAACACAACTCCAACCACACCCCCTTTATCCAATAGATGTTTAATATTTTCCATTAAAAACAATTTGCAGTTTCCGTAGAATTTTGAGATCTGAAACCAGTAGAAGTATTTACAGTAGATGTTATATTATTTGTTGGGAAATTAATTTCTCTGCAACTTTTGATACTGTAAGTAAGATGCTGGTTGGTCTGTAATTATCCACTAAAAATGGATCTCCATTTTTAAAAACTGGTACAACATGCAGCAGCTGACTTCCACACCCTAGGAAATACTGCCTCAATGAAGGAGAGATTGACCATTTTAGTTATTGGTTTTAACAATGTGGAACTGAGTTCTTTCAGCATACACATATATATACCAAATATGTCTCTATCCTAGAAGCCTTTAATGATCTTATTGTCTGTAAGACTTCAGATTCTGTTACTTTCCCTAAACTAAAAATAGGCTCAGACTTGTTAATCGGGTAAAATTTTATATTATTAGATGAAAAACTTTGGGCAATAGTTGAAACAGATTCAATAAAATAATTATTAAAAGCATGTACATTCTTTGTGTTATTTATAATTTGTCTGTTTATCTTAATTTCTACATGTTTTTTATTTCTAGTATCCTGTCCTACAAGTTTCTTCAATTGGTTCCAAATTATTTTAGAATCCCCTTTTGCGTTTTCAATTATTGTCAAATAGAAATCTGCTTTGGCCTTACGAATAGCTTTAAAGGAGTCATAACCTGCAATTTTCCCTTTTCCACGAGAATCAATGTATGTTAAGATTGCCTAACGATTATACATTGGCCGGGAAGCCGATACTCAAAAGTGAAGCGTTTGTTTACCCCAGGGTTCGTAAACCAGTCCACGTGCACGCGCACTCAAATACGAGATTTTAATTTCTCCCCCGACTTGACGTCAAGACGGGGCAGGATATACCATATATGGACACCGCAGACATATGCTGGAGGAAGCCCGCGCTGTCCCTCTCCCCCTCATATTATTCAGTAAAGAAAGATGCATAAATGTAGTAACCACACACGTTGCTCTGTGGTTGACTGCCAGAATCAACATTCAAATGTGTTTTCTCTACCAAAAACGGACCAAACTACCAGGGACCAGTGGATGAAATTCATTTTTAATGACGCTGTTCCAACAACCCTATCAACTGGCTCAACGTTAGGTGTCTGCGCTAAACATTTTACACGGGAATCCTTTACAACGTTCATTTCGAGTCGGACAATAATGTCTACAGACAGAGTCAGAGTGCTGTATAGAGATGGAGGATACCTGCAGGATGCCTTTGATGTTGTACAATCTAGGCTTTTTGACTTGAAGCTTGCGCTGAATGCAAATAAAACAAAGGCAGTCTTGTTCTCAAATAAAAGGAGCTCCACGGCTATCACTCCAAATATTGTAACCCTGCAGGGAAATGTAATAGAACGTGTGGCTGAGTATAAGTACCTGGGTCTTTTACTTGATGAACATTTGACTTTTAAGGCTCATATCCAAAATTTAGCCCGGAAACTTAGGTTAAAGCTTGGATTCTATTTTAGGAACAGGGCCTGCTTTTTTGAAAATTGGTCGAGGCTACCTTTTTGTCTCTTTTGGATTATGGCGATTCCTTATATATGCACGCCCCAAATAAATATTTGCACCAACTGGACTCATATCATGGCGCACTTAGATTCATTACAGGGTGCGAACCCCTTACACATTGCTGCACTCTGTATGATCTGGTCCAGTGGCCCTCCCTTGCTCAGCACAGGCTAACCCGGTGGCGATTGTTTATATATAAATCCATTATTGGGACATTGCCCCCTTATTTATGTAGGCTTATATCCTTCAAGGCCAGCACTCGCTCCCTGCGGTCCAATGATTATCTCCACATGATTGTGCCTAGGGCTCGAACAGAGTTAGGGAAGCAGGCATTTAGAATCTCTGCCCCATCAGCGTGGAACCTATTACAGAATGACTTAAAACTTGATATCTTGGTCTCCTTTGGTCACTTTAAGAGGCTAGTAAAGTATCAAGAAACAGCCACAGTGGGCACCTGTCCCTGCTTCCCAAATTAGGATAAGTGTATAATATTTTAATTTGTTACATAGTAGTTTTAACTGTTGTAAGGTCATTGTTTTTTACTTTTTAAGCATTGTAATTGTTAATGTATTTATTGTGTCTTGTATGTTTATTGTTTATTGAACCTTTACTGCGGCCTTCTTGGCCAGGGCTTCTTCGCAAAAGAGACTTGTACTCAAAGGATTTCCCTGGTTAAATAAGGGTTAAAAAAAAAAAAACATCTAACATGGCCACCACAAGCGCATTTAATTTGTCTTCTACTTTTGCAGGCACTCTCTCCTGACTTTTGCACACTTTGAGGTGTTCCCTGACATTTTAATTAAAGACTGAAATTCAGCATAACCTTCCATTAAATGCGCTTGCTCTGCTTGGGAGAAAAACTGGGCATGTTCTTTGGCCATGCTGAACAGCCAATAGCAGCGTTGCTGATCACTGGTTCTGCTATCGATACATGTCCCCTTTTAAACCAACGCGAGAATGGGCAGTTATCTCAGATGACTCAATCCAGCTATACTAATCATAACCGGCAGGAGTGTTCGAAGAACCCAATTAGCCGGATCATGATGAGCATGATGATATTATCTTGGATGTCTCATTTGATCTCGGATGTTTTAAGCAACATACGAAGAACGGGCCCCAGGACTATAGCCAAGCCGTTAAACGTAGACCACTGATTGCCTCGATTTCGCCGGTGGGCTAAAAGGAGACTGCGCATAGCCCATCCAATTTAGAGCTAAATCGTGATTTCAGATTGACCATGTCATGATATGACACTGGCACCTTGTAGATATTTTCCCAATGCGAACATGATGGGATATCAACCATCTCTGCGTTGCCTGCCCAATAATTGATTAAAACTACAATTAATCAGTTTCGACTAGAAGTGAGCTATAAATAGCTGGGCTGACTATATGAGCTAGATCGTGTCTATGCACAGCCTACACATAGAAAATGTCAAAGAAATCAAACCAAACACCTTGTAATCATAATTGACTTTGCTTACATGATGGAATATCATACATTTTGCAAGTTATTTTGGAAAAAAAAGTTATATGTAGCCATTATTCAATGTTCTTTTGGTTAGAAGTGGGTTACACATAGCCGGACTATATCAGGTTTATATTTAATCTAGACGGTGAAATGAGGGCTATTTCTTGCTGGGTAGCCAGGCGTCAAACTGAGCCTGTCACATGAGCAACCTGTATGTCTTCTAGCAGCTGTGCCGAGTGAAATCTGAATAATTTCCTTCCGAATATCACAGAAACAGAGAGATTGAGTATTAGTTGTCCATGAGGGCTTCTCCCTCGATTTTAGTGGACTTTATCCCTTCACGTCCCCCCGATTGCCTGCGACCTTGTCCTCCTGTCTATACTGCGTCGAGAGAGTCGTTTCATTATTTCAAATTTCTAATTTTTTGTATAACGCTTTTCACAAAACATATTGTTTCAAAGCAGCTTTACAGAAAGTGCATTTCAGAAATGTGCATGGTACACAGATGTAAAGTATGTGCTGTCAAAGTGACGCCAAAATAAATGTGAGTTAATGGAATGCTTACAGCAGGTGAAGTTCTGCTACAAAGCCGGCTCCCGCAAGGCTTCAATTTCCGGCTGATGGATTACCCCTTTGGTTTATCCAGCACCAGCTTTGGAATTATCAATGGCCACAGACAAGGTAGAGTTTGATGCATGATTTTATGAAAGTGTAGTTGTGGTCTACTGTCGAGTACGCTCCACCTATCGGCAATTGTAATGTTTGCTGTAAAGCAAGTCAAATTTGTAGTTTCCTAAGGTCTCATTCACACTACAGAAATGTGACCCGATCTGGTAATCTTACTGTGATGGTGTGGCCAAGAACAGGCAGTAAAAATATAAGATTAATTTCATCCACAAAAAAAAATTACATACAGGAGCAGACACAATCAAAGTAATTTCCAAAATAAAGTCCATATAAAAAAAATCAAAGATTTAATATTGAGGTTAACTGAAACAATCAAAAATGAAACAGGTCTAAAAATAAATAAATAAATGAACAGCATAAGTTTGGAGGCCCTGTATGTTCTTTTGCTTGCCGACACATGGAATGGAATCCAGGACCCAGGTAGATTTAAACAGTAAAGAAGAATATTAATAGTATGCACCCTTCTATACATTCAAACTTTAATAAACTGTTAACTTGTTAACTTGTCCTGTGTTTGTTTCCTATACTAAGGATTTTAAATAAAGTAACAAACCATGTTAAATTAAACTTCAAAATAAACTATTTAAATCATAATAGAACATGCGAGGTGAGCAACGAACCCACTTACATAGCGTGGATATATCAGATAAAGGACCGCAAAGCGAGGGCACACCATGTCACGACTTGATGAAACAATTTTGAAAACATTATTTAAAGAGTTAGTTCACCCAAAAATGAAAATTCTGTCAGTATTTACTCACCCTCATGTTGTTCCAACCCCGTAAGACCTTTGTTCATCTTCGGAACACAAATTAAGATATTTAAGATATTAAGATCGCTCCTGCATACAGTCCATAGGCTTCTTGAGGGACTGGCTCTTGCTGTCCCCAAAAAGTCATTAAAGACATCGTTAAAATAGTCCAAGTGACTACATGGGGCTCAATCTTAAGTTTATCAAACGACAAGAACACTTTTGTGCGCAAAAAAACAACAAAAATAACGACTTTATTTCAACTATTCACTTCCTTCTCCATGAGCCTGTAAGTCAGTTAAAGGGTTAGTTCACCCAAAAATGAAAATTCTGTCAGTATTTACTCACCCTCATGTTGTTCCAACCCCGTAAGACCTTCGTTCATCTTCGGAACACAAATTAAGATATTTAAGATATTAAGATCGCTCCTGCATACAGTCCATAGGCTTCTTGAGGGACTGGCTCTTGCTGTCCCCGAAAAGTCATTAAAGACATCGTTAAAATAGTCCAAGTGACTACAGGGGCTCAATCTTAAGTTTATCAAACGACGAGAACACTTTTGTGCGCAAAAAAACAACAAAAATAACGCATTTATTTCAACTATTCACTTCCTTCTCCATTAGCCTGTAAGTCAGTTAACGTAGTGTGATTGCGTAGAGCTACGTCACACGTAGGCTCACTATTGGCCGACGCTGGTCATGTGTGTGTGATGCGTGTGACGTACAATAACAGAAGCTTACGCTATTAAACTAGTAACCTGACTCGCGCAGAGGGAGAAATAAATGAATAGTTGAAATAAAGTCGTTATTTTTGTTGTTTTTTTGCGCACAAAAGTGTTCTCGTCGTTTGATAAACTTAAGATTGAGCCCCTGTAGTCACTTGGACTATTTTAACGATGTCTTTAATGACTTTTCGAGGACAGCAAGAGCCAGTCCCTCAAGAAGCCTATGGACTGTATGCAGGAGCGATCTTAACATCTTAAATATCTTAATTTGTGTTCCGAAGATGAACGAAGGTCTTACGGGGTTGGAACAACATGAGGGTGAGTAAATACTGACAGAATTTTCATTTTTGGGTGAACTAACCCTTTAAGGTAAAAATTCACTGATAGTAGTTTCCAGGCATGCAGTATAACCAACAAGGAGGCACACCACAAACCCACATGGAGCTGACCATTCCACTGTTTTACTTCCAGAAAGTAACAAGTAACTGTGCACTGTAAAAATGAATATGCTTTATCTAATCAATAAAATTGTGGCAACAGATTACAAGCAATATTATTTATTAAATTGAACAAATTAGAATTGAGTAATAATTAATCAAATTAACATTGTAATTAATTCTAATTTGTACAATTTAATTAATAATATTGCTTGTAATATGTTGCCACAATTTTATTGATTAGATAAAGCATATTATTTTTTTCAGTGTGTGTGTGTGCGTGTGTGTATTTGTTTGTTTGTTTTTAAGAGAACGATATTTTGCTAAATTCTCTGTTCGACATCATTTTAATATTTTTTAGTGCTATGCAATTTTTTTAATGTCAAACACCATATTTATCAAAATATAAGAGGCATAATTGGTAAGATATAAAAACCATGTAAAACTACTGCCCTCTAGTGTACATAATGCAACTCAATTTATTGTTTTGCATGTCTACAGTTCAACATTTAATTATAATATTTTAGTATAGCAGAAGACACTAGTGATGCCAAGGATGCAATTTTGATTCCCAGAAAATGCATATTAATAAAAATGTACACTTTTAAAGCACTGTAAGTTGTTTATATTGTTAATGTCTTCAAACTGCAAGATTGTGAATTATTATATTACTGCCATTCTATTACAGTAATGGCCTTAGGTGTGATGTGTTGATATAACACAATACTCTCTGGATACATATGTTTACACTTAGGGAGGTGATATACTCGTATACACTACCTCATTTGATCAAAGCACAACTCCCCAGTGTGCAGTTGTTGACTAATTAATTGTTTCCAATTTCCAGACTGCTTATTAGAGACTATTGCACACATGTACTGTCTCAAACACACACAGAGGCACCTCACCGAATGGACCTCACCACCATGGTCTTTTCATTAACCTCGGAATAGAATTATTTTACCTGTATCAAATCACTCATCTATGACTCTCTTCTGCACCTTTTTTATCCCTCAGATCTGGGTTGTTTTTAGTGATTTGAGCTTTTAAGTGTCCAAATGGATGGGTGGGAAAGTCGTGGGAGTGAGCATGTGCACACATGATACAGGTCACACACAACTTGTACTTGGTCTGTTCGTTTGTAGCTTGAAATACAGTTATTTTCTGGTATATAGTAAATATTCTATTTGTTGTTCTAGGTCCTATCTGGGTAATTATTCAATTTTTTTTTATTCTGTGTGCTGCAGGCTGCATGATACTCTGGTTTGCACATTGAGGGGATAATCATCTGAGATATAATTATTATGTGGGTTTGTGATTGCTGTACTAGGGGTTGTATGTCATTATGCGGATGTCCCCATCAATTTCATGTATCATAGATGTTTACTCATAGTTGTGGGTGAGTTTGAATTCAGCTATTTACTTTAATTAGCAGTTTACCCAGGGCTCCTGTCCTGGCATTAGCTGACAACAACTTTTTATGTTCCAATAAAAATATTTGAAAGTGGTTTTTTTTTGTGTGGTTTTTTTTACAGAAGTAAGGGTGAAGTTGACATTTAGTCCAACAGGTCCATCTACTGGTGGCATAACCTTAAGATCAACCTTAACAAAATGTAACATTTTAGTTTCCTGTTAATCTATCAATAACTTTATCACTCTCCACACCCCACCAAATATAATTTGGTTGTCTTTGTAACACAAGTGATTGTGAACATTATCATTATCATATTATATTCAGTGTTACATGAACCTTCAGAAATTATTCTAATATGCGTATTTGGTGCTCCAAAGTATTTCTTATTATTATCAGTGTTATATAAGTATATGAAGAGTTTAGATGCAAAAGCCTCTAAATGCCATTTGAAATTTTCTTCTTAAATGATGATTTTTATCAAACTTGTATATTTAAGTTCAGTAATTTCATTTAAATAACAATTAATAGGTAATCATCATTGCCATTTAAGTGAAATCACTGAACTTAAATATACAAGCTTGATAAAAATGATCATTCTAGAAGAAAATTTCAAATGGCACTTAGAGGCTTTTGCATCTGAACTCTTCATATATTCCTGAACATCATATAACTGTTCCAGCACATGTCCTCATTTTAATATTATCAGGTCCAGGAATCAGAACAGAACAAAACACGCAATGTGTTCCAGATCAAATAGTTTTCTGTCTTGCTTTTAACCTACATTTTTATCCAATTAGGGTAAAATAAAATGAAGTCTGCATGATCTAATCATTATGGTGAAGAGAAGACGCATTGAAAGTTTAGCGCATCCAGACAATAAGGCATGGATTCTTCAGCCCTGACCACAGAAAAAAATGGTCAAATTCATTAGCAGTTGCTTACACTGGCCTTGTATGATAAAAATGATAGTTTCCATGGTTACTGATAGTGTGCCAAAACCAAGAGTAAGACGAGTTGCAAGTGGATTACTCTCATTTATAAGTGTGGGCTGTGAAATGTTATGCTGTAGTAGCAGACATAAAAGCTTGATTATGGTTTTATTATTTTAATATAAAATGCTTTATGGATACACGGGATAGTGCTGTGCCAGATAGCATTTTCATTAATTTGTTTTATTAAATGAATGGTGTCACCCATTCCCCACAATCAAACACTCCCATGTTTGCGTTCAGTGACTGCACCGTATCCATAGAAACAAGTAATTGGTGTTAGGCAGGGTGTTAGGCTCTTATATCACATATGTCATTTAGAGTTTCACACGTCTAGACTACACAGACATACACAAACTACAGATAAAATAAGGTGAACATGTGAGGAAGACATTTATTCCCTGAAATTACTTTTCACTACTTATTTCAAATGTTTTTAAAAATCATATTATTTGTCCTTAATGGCCAGTTAGAATGTGCTTCTTAATTGTATCTGTGTGTCTGTTGAGCACACATGCAGTGCTTCAGAGAGACAAGGTCAGAGAGATCCTAAAAGATTTGTTTGAACATATTGTACTGATATGATATGTTAACTACCTAGATATTCCAGTTAGAGTTACGTGAAAAAAAAAATGTATCTGGTTACGTATGTAACCCTAGAGCCCTGAAGGGAACGAAACGCTGCGTGAAAAATGCTGTGGGAACGCCCCTGCGTGAGTGTGTCATGAAGCACGTATGAAATCAGTCCTATAGACCTTTTTCAAAACCTCAGCAGATTCATCATTGACAATATTTATAAAGATTTTGCTTTATTGTGGAAGGATGTTGTTTTTTGTTTTTATAGAAGTCATAGTAAAGAAAAGACGTATTTCATTATAAATTTGTTAATTATTTTGGCGAAATTTCATATTCATAAATGTAAATTCAGTGCTAAAAAACCTAACTTTGTACTTTTTTTCAACGATGTTGTACATTATATTAAGCTGATTTCTGGCTCCAACAACAAAAAGGCAATCAAAACTGTCAACATATGGTCTTTTTTTTCTTTGTGATGGCCCTTATGCTTCCCCTGGCAAAACTGTTTTGTATTTATTTTAATGTCGTTGTTTTGTATATTGTAATGTATATTTTATTACTTTTTTGTACTATGTTTTTGCAATAAAAAAATAAATAAAATAGACCTTTTTCACAAAAACCGGAAATACGTAATCGTTGTGGAAACGGAGTTCCCGTCAACTGTCGACACATTAGAAAAACCTACTCTGGGAGGAGAAAATTGATCAGAGAGTCTTCAAAACTTCGAAAAAATGTAAACTTGTCATGGTCCAGTTGTTGATGACTTTGTAAAATTCTGTGGTGATGCTTGTCTGCAGCTGATGTATCTAAGACCAAAGATATGACTATTGATTTCAGAACTGAAGCTCATTCTTCCCAATATACGTTCATTAAAGGTAAGAAGGTGGAGTGTGTGGAAAGTTATTCATATTTAGGGAGTATTATTTACAATAAACTGCATTTTGATGTGAATACCAGAAAGAAGTCTGTCAGTTTTATTCAACAGTTATCCTAAATTTTTTGCACTGCTGTTGCTATAGAACGATCAAAGATGAAGAAAAATTATACAAATATTAATTTATCCCTTGTACACTGAGATTGTTAAATACTCAGAATGGGATATATTAATATTTTAAATTTATATGTAGCCCACTGTTGTGTGTTCTTATTTATCTTGTTTTATATTGTGGTGTATATTTTTATGTGCTTATTCCGCTGGATACAAATATCTTAATAAAGTTGAACATGAACTAACGTTACTTCAAAAATACACAAAACCTAAAAAATAAACAAACAATGACGGCTTATTAGTGAATGGTGACATGAGAAGTACAGAAGATCACAGGATCAATAACATCCCGCCAGATTGCCTGAATCCAGTTCCTTCGAACTTCATCGACAGGGAACTGACGAGGGAAGGAATGAAAACGACAGGTATGGCTGCTTTTGGGAATAACCAAAAAGATCGGTACGCAACAACTCTCACTAGTTGCCTTCGGCGCTATCTGTTATGAATGGAGCGGAAGAAGATTACCACGACAATTGCGTATTTCCGGTCACAAATACGGAAGTTGTGAGAAAGGTCTATGGCGAGACGGAACGCCACAGGCGGGTGATGTCATCAACCAGGAAACTTTAAAGCCAAGTCAAGTTAAATCACATTTATTTATATAGTGCTTTTTACAATATAGATTGTATCAAAGCAGCTTCACAGTGATAACATGAAAGTAATAAAACACAGATCAATAATATTGTTGAATATTAGAATGTCCCCAACTAAGCAAGCCAAAAGCAAGGCAACTGAATGAGGCAAATTGATTAACATAGATGATGCATATCGTCGCTGTCCGATGAAAACCGTGTATGTCCATTTTGCCGATTTTGAGATTTTTTGACGCATAGAATGTCCAGGTTCATTTCCGTATACAGCATGCTTCACATTATCTAAACGACCAATGAAAAGTTGTGAAATCATGTCATCTGATTTCCACGTATTTCCATTTGCTGTTAAATCTGTCAATCACGCAGCGTATCTCCCCGTCCTGTGGAGGCATCTCGCCGGTCTCGTTAAGTTTCTCGCCGGTCTCGTCTCTGAGACCCATTTACACCTGATATTAAAATGTGATCTGTATGCAGATAAGTTATTCGGATAATAAAAAAGGCATGTTAATGCAAGGTGTAAATACGTTGTGATCGGATCTGCCTGACCATCTGGAGGTAGTCTTGCTCGCATTGTGTTCGGATCTTTACTAGGTGTAAACGCAATCTGGTTGTTGAAACCACATATGTATATTTTACTCCTCCCAAAAATGCTAAAAAATAAACGAGTGAGAGCGTGTTATATAGGCTATAAGCTATGACATGTTATAGTCAGATATGACGGCGCTACTGCGACACGCATCACCGCAGATGAGCAGCTGAGCATCTATTCATCAAGCCAACATGCAAACATCACAAATAAAAGTGAAAGTAGCCTAAGTCACAGATGCTAATCATCTTCACAATCACACAATCATCTTCAAGTAAAGAAATGAAGTGATCTTCCTGCCACTCTCTCTTATTGATGTCTATTGATGAAATTAGCTGATGATCAGATAAAATGCAGCTCATATCTGTAATAAAATGCAGCTCATATCCGACAAAATTACGGTAGGATTGTGTAAATAAGTGTCAGTCTAGCATCGCCATGTCAGTGTATTGATTCATTGTCTCTTCATAGTTTGCGAGAGACATTTAATAAACTGAGCGTATTTGATAAACTGAGCATAGCCTATTCATCTGTCAATATGAAACGCGATTTGGTCATTCTAATTATAATGATCGGAAGAACGCGTATCGACCACCGTTACTGTACAATATGCACGTATGTCCATTTAAAGTCGATTTTGGGTCAAATATGGATTATATCATGACACTGGCAAGAATATGGTTACATTTAAAGATGTTGTGCCAAGCATGACAACGCTACGTTCAGCTGCTTTTGAAATTACATGTTTTTTTCACTTCCTGAAAAGTAACCGTTTTGGACATACGTGAGTTTCATCGGGCATCGACAATATGTCTTTTCTATCATTTCACTGTAGCTCAACATCGCGATGTAACGTTAACATTATAACTTTAACTTAACAGAAACAATTAAACTGTTTCTATTATGGTTTAACTTTGCAATCAATCCGTGGTTCAGGAGAGGCTGATATAAATTAGGCTCTACCCTATTAATCTATTGATTTAATTATTGCATGCTTTTTCGTTATGCATGATCACAGTTCATGTATGTGTGGGAAGCTATTAGAGTAAAAATATTGCGTTAGGATACTTCATGAATTAATACGATTTTTTTTCCCAGCAAATGCAGTGATGAAGTTCATGTTCTCATGATTTATTTTTATGATTTTTTTTTTTTTTTTTCAAAACATCCTTCCCTTCTGTTTTTTTCACAAATCGCACCCTGCCTATAGCAGTAAATGAAACAAATCTTTCCTCAGGGAGACAACAATGCACCCCCTGATACGATAGACAGTTGCATAGCTATAATTTTGTCCCTGATATTATCAATCTTATAAGTGAAGAAATTCATAAAGTCATTACTGCTGTGTTGCTTGGACACTTCTGGGCTTGAAGCTTTCTTTTTCGTTAGTTTAGCCAGCACTGTTTCAAATAGATACCTATGATTATGTTTATTTTCTTCTAATAGGTTTGAAAAATAAGCAGACCTAGCCGTTTTTATGGCCTCTCTGTATGCAATCAAGCTCTCCTTCCATGAAATCCGGAATACCTCTAGTTTAGTTTTCTTCCGGCTACGCTCCATTTTTCTGGCTGCTCTCTTAAGAGCCCGAGTGTGCTCATTGTACCACAGCGTTGGACTATTTTATTTAATCTTCTTTAAGCGCAATGGAGCAACTGCGTCTAAAGTGCTGTAAAAGAGAGAGTTAAAAGTTTCTGTCACAATATCGAGTTCTTCTAAGCTATCCGGGATGCTGAGATGATGAAACTGATTAGGAAGATTATTGATAAAGCAATCTTTAGTGGCAGAGGTTATAGGTCTAACATATTTATAACACAGAGTCGGCTTTGCTGCTTTGACCAAGTGAAGTTTACATGAGACTAGATCGTGATCTGAGATGTCATAGCTCTGCTGCAGAATTTCAACGGTATTAACATCTATTCCATGTGATAATATTAGATCTAGAGTGATTACGACAATGAGTGGGTCCTGACACGTGTTGTCTAACTCCAATTGAATTTATAATGTCTTTAAATGCCAATCCCAATGCATCTTTTTCATTACATGCCCAGCAAGCAATAGCCCTCATTTCACCGTCTCGGTTCAATATAAACCCGATATAGTCCGGCTATGTGTAACCCACTTCTAGCCAAAATAATATTGAATCTGGCTACATGTATTTTTTTGCAAAATAACTTGCAAAATGTATAATATTCCATCATGTAAGCAAACTCAACTGTGATTACAAGGTGTTTGGTTTGATTTCTTTGACATTTTCTATGTGTAGGCTGTGCGTAGACGCAATCTAGCTCATATAGTCTGCCCGGCTATTTATAGCCCACTCCCCTGATCAGACCCGAACGGAGTCTTTACAATGGTGGAGAATGCGGGCAAGTTCAGAAGAGAGAGAGGGCGGACCTGCGTTCTCACATTTATCACCTTGGAGAAATCCATCCCCTTCCTGTTGGCTTGAGCCAATCGGAGGGTGGATGTTGCACGCGGGAAGCCTTCTTTTATGGTCCTTTGTTCCTCGTGACAGGGGGGTGTGTTCCAGGAGGTTAATAGTAAAACCGTTTGATCTACATTGTCAGTAAAACATATTAAAAATACACTTTACTTTACATCTCTATGCATATTCGAGTGTTTCATTCAATAAGCATTCTAGAGATATCAAGGAACATTATGTTACATTAACGGAATATACACTTTTGTTTAAAATGCATATCGAAGGTATTTCCAATTTCTATTTATGCTGTGACCAAACAAGTTATTTTACTGTGACATGAGGGAAGAACACACATACATAAAACCATTGAATACCTTTGTTAAATGTCTTTAAAACCAAAAGAGATGTATTTCTCTTTGTTCAGAGACATTCGTTTGGCCACATTCCATTGGTCCCATAAAAGTCTTGTAACTCGATGCCACTGGGGTAAGTGGATGAATGTGTGTGTGTGTGTGTGTGTGTGTGTGTGGGGGGGGGGGGGGGGGGGGGGTTTGATTCGCCTGGCCAAAATCCTTACATATTCCATCATGTAAGCAAACTCAACTGTGATTACAAGGTGTTTGGTTTGATTTCTTTGACATTTTCTATGTGTAGGCTGTGCGTAGACGCAATCTAGCTCATATAGTCTGCCCGGCTATTTATAGCCCACTCCTAGTCGAAACTGATTAATTAGTTTTAATTAATTGTTGGGCAGGCAACGCATGAGATTGTTGATATCCCATCATGTTCACATTGGTAATATATACAAGGTGCCAGTGTCATATCATGACTTGGTCGATATGTAGTCACGATTTAGCTCTGAATTGGATGGGCTATGTACAGTCTGCTTTTAGCCCACCCGGCGAAATCGAGGCAATCAGTCGTCTACGTTTAGCGGCTTGGCCAGCCCTGATTTAGACCAGCGAAAAATAGTCTTAAAATTGTTTACATGTTTTTCGCCCACGCAGCTTCATGTTTGCTGTCACAGTCACATAAAAACATCAACGATTTTATTTCACTGTCTTTCATTTTAGATTAAATAAAAATGTAATTACATTTCTCAACTGCTAGACGGCAACAGCCCTACTGAGACATGACTGCTGACAACACGAGACTTAATAGTTAGTACCATAGTTATCTATATATCTGTGGTTAGCACAGATCACCGGTCCTGTGAACGCGCGATAAACATTTCCTCTATTTTTAAATATTTTAAATGTGACAGAGCATTGGTCTGTGTACGTTTTGATGGTTTGTTTTTTCGTTTGAAACAAAAAACAAAATAACAAGAAACCACCCATGTATGGGCGTTTGTCGTTTCAAACCAAAAACAAAGAAACCGTAAAAAAAGAGCCGTTTTCCCGTTTTTGGTTCTGAATCCAAAAACGAAAAAACAAAATTAAATAACGGTCCGATTTTGTTTTTTTTAAAATTCCTTTTTCCATTTTTCCTTTTGAAGAACTTAAAATATAGACAGGTTGGCGACGTGACCCGGAAGTAATAGTAAATATGGCCTATCAAAATAAAAGCCAAGCTTTTAGAACGGTCATAATATGCAGCATTAACGTTATACCAGAGTAACATCAGAAGAAGAAAAATCAATGAATAAATAGGCTTATATAAACCTGGACCGGAATAAATATGTTTGCAACAGTAGTAGTTTAATACAGCTATTTAATATCATGCCTATCATCACCAGTCACGTTTAATGAGCGCATTGTTTGGCTCAATACAGTTTGTAATACAGGTTAGGCCTAACCTAAGAACTTATTGTGTGTGCAGAGTAAAAACTTCTAACGTTATATACTGTTACCCAGATAGCACAAGGCTGTTTGATCTCCTATTTACATCTGGAGTATTTTAAAGAGTGTTTGCTCATCTGCAAGACGTCTATAGGGCGTTTCCTGCAGATGTCAAATAGACGTTTAGAAGATGTCTCTAAGATGTAATGATTTAGAATGCATGTTAAACTGACATCTTATAAACGTCTGACATCTGACAGGAAACATCCTATAGACGTCTTGCAGATGAGCAAACACTCTTAAAAATACGTCTTCCAGATGTAAATAGGACATCAAATACCCTTGTGCTATCTGGGTGCTATATTATCTAATTAAATGTATATTTAATGCGGTTTCCACCTATGGACAGCGTCGCTCACGTTATACAGTGTTAATAGAAATGAGTAGTTTGTTAATGATACAATCAAAAACGACGATGTGAATGTTCTCAGTCCTCTAATAAGCCAACAAAGTTTAAAATCAAGGGCAGTTCAAAACGATTACAAAAACATACCAGTAGGTGTCGCACTGTGTCTGCTGTGTGCGAGCTATGGAGATATTGATTTATGTTCTGTAATTAAAACTTTCCATTATAACTGTGCTTTCACAAATCATGTTTCTTAGCACTGCTGCTTAAGGCATTAGCCTGCTCACCAAAATAAGTTCTTTCTCCTCATGTTTGGCATATTTGATCATGTCAGCCTGATACATACAGTATTTGTCATGATTTGGCAATTAGGGCAAATAAATAATAAATAATGAAACAATAATTTTAGATAATAAAATATGAAAATCTTTGGTTAAATCAAGGATGGTTTTAAAAAGCAATAATAACATAAAAAAATATTTAAAACATTGACATTGAATTCTTGACCGTAACTATCAGATAATGTAGGACATCGACTATATTGTCCAAACAAAATATATTCGGTAAATAATAATTAAATAGTGTTGTTTTGCGCAGAGCATTCTTTAATATACCAAAGCGAAAATATTTAGTTGTCATGAAAATCATTCTTTACATTCATGTATTTTCCACATGCATTCGCGTTTAAGCTGACATAGCCGCGCAATATAGCTATGTTTAAGCGTATGGCACGACCATGGGCGCGAACGCGCTTCTCCGAAGCACAGATTGCGTGACAGCGGTAGGCTATTATACCGAGGCAGCATTGAAAAGCTGTCTATGGAAAAATCGACAGAAAAGTTTGGGCCTATGGTGGGTGTTAAGGCAAAAATTTAATACAGACATCACTGCGTAAGAGACACTCAGAGTCAAATTAATAAAAGAAATAGAGGTTTATCTTGCAATAATAAGGCTCAGTCGCTAACACAGATTGGTACACTGTGAAGAGAGTGACGCCCAGAACACAGGACGGAGTCTGTCTATATAGCTCTCCCAAGGTTATTTACTGCAGGCCAAGCCTCTCTGTAAAATTCCACAAGCAATAGGATTCAAATGTTAGGTTAGATTTACCGCTATCCTCCCCAGTCTAAGATGACCTCTGACCCGGCCCGTTCTCTGGTACCTCACTCCACTCTTGATAAAGGAAAGACCAATTACCTCCTTCACGGATAGCAAAACCATAAGACATTCCTCTGTTATTACATATAGGAGGTGAACAGATACCCAATAATCATATGTAATACATGTGAGATTAAAATTTTGCCAACAGCGACTATCATTGGATACCACCTGATGAATTTTGTTTTTCTCGGACCTCATATTCATTCAAGTGTAATAGCTTCTTTGAAATGTGTACCTTGAAATATTTTATTTTACATTCCAGATTGATTATAAAGGCCGGATGTTGTCAGCAATTAGGCATATTGGTAAAGAGCAGATTAGCCTATACTTAACAACGAAAATAACATGATCCATCATGTTATGTGGAAATAACAGGATCCAACATGAAATAACATGATCCAAAATAACAAATAATCAAAATAACAAAATGAAATAACATGATCCGAAATAATAAAATAACATGATCCAACATGATCCATCATTATTTGATACAAGACCACACTTTGAGAACACCTAAAGTTTTGATATAGAATATAATTTATGGAATTCTACTTTAAAAAACTTTTTTTTTCAGAAAAAGTTCATGCAGCGTAGTGATGCACAGTTCACTTCTCCATCATCTATTGTGATATCTGTCATTGCACAGTCCAAATGATCTTCTATACTGAGCTGAGCTGCAGTCAGAGGGACTGCAAACAAACAGAAGTTGAATGCTTAGCTGATTAAGACACACAGGCTAGGTGTAGGCCTACAGACACATTCTCATTTCTTAATTTTATGCCATTCTAAAACATTTTTATGTTAACTTTTAAGCTTTCATTGAAATATAAAGACAGTGCTGCAAGTCTGATCATAAGTATGTTCAGCCTGTTCATCCTGCTGCCTTCTGGGAAGAGATATTGAAGTTTCTGCTGCCGCACCACCAGACTGCAGAGCAACTGCTTAACCTGATTATAGTTTATTTCTGTTTACCATTTTTATAATTGCTTCTATATTAGCCTAATAATGTCTGCTATGTACCAGAAGAGAGTTACAAACTCAATTTATACTTTATACTATTATTATATTATATTATGACAAAATATTTCTACCCATATACCTTAAAGAAGAATAAAGTGAATGTTTTGGAAATGGCCAGGTTAAAAGTTATGTCCTTAAAATGATTGGAATGTTGTGGAAGGATGAGGAAGCCAGAAGCTCATGTGAGGAAACCCACCAACATCCAAGAGTGGAAGCTGTTCTGTTCAGAGGAATGGGCAAAGATTCGTCCAAGTCAATAAGCAAGCAGGACTGTTCAAAAGTGACTGGAAACGTTTTGTTGCGGTTATTGCTGATGTAATCAGCGTTGACAGCCTGTTTTTTGTATTGTAATAATGTTTTTGGAATTTCTTTTGAGGACCTTGTAAAATCTTCTTACCTTAGGGCTTAACAAATATTCTGCAGTCATTGATTGTACATCCAATGCCTTTGAAAGCATGAATGTGCTATATAAAGTTTTAAGACTTGGATTATCTTCACTTGCATGACACTATCAGAGTTTTGTATGTTATACACACTGGAATGTGTATAGAGAAGAAAGACTCACACAGTATATAGCACACTGGTAAATCATTATTTTGGAGAGGTCACAGATTGTCTACATGATAGCAGTGTTAGAATCAGGTTGAAACAGAAGCAGGTTTAACTGTGGGCTGGATGAATGATGATGATTGTAACTAGGCAAATAAAATCAAAAACCAAATAAAATGAACAACAATAAATACATCTATATCAGTAATCTTGGTTTAAAACAATTACAGACACCACAGTCAGTCATTTAAATACTGCCACCTGCTGGTAGAAAGGGGAAACAGTGGTCCATTACGGTGGAAACCACATTAAATATAAATTTAATTATATAATATAGCGCTAACAGTATATAACGTTAGAAGTTGTTACTCTGCAGTGCACACAGAATAAGTTCTTAGGTTAGGCCTAACCTGTATTACCAACTGTATTGGTAAGCCCGAGCCAAACAATGCGCTCATTAAACGTGACTGGTGATGTCTGGAATAGGCATGATAAAATAGCTGTATTAAACTACTACTGTTGCAAACATATTTATTCCAGTCCAGGTTTATATAAGCCTATTTATTCATTGATTTTTCTTCTTCTGACATTACTCTGGTATAATGTTAATGCTGCATATTATGACCGTCTAAAAGCTTGGCTTTTATTTTGATAGGCCATATTTACTATTACTTCCGGGTCACGTGGCCAATCTGTCTATATTTTAATGTAGTTCTTCACATAGATATGTATATAAAGGCTAGATATGTCGTCCACGCTGCTGGCCAATGGAGTTCGACGTCTGCACCTGGCGGCCATCTTCTCACAGGTAGCTCGCTCACTCGTAACATTGTGTTAATGGTACATGTTCTATTTAAATGACCATAACTTGCTCAATTTTCTACCGATTTTCAAACGGTTTGTTTCGTTATAAACATCAGAGATGTAGTTATGACACTGCATACTTATGAATAAAAAGTGTATAAATAAATAATCATCCAGATAATTATAGCCACGTTAATAACATTTGTAAGAAACCAAACCGTTTGTAAATCCGTCAAGATTTCAACGAGATAAGAGTATTTGTGTTCGTGCTGACCACTCATTTACATCAGCTTGTCTGTGACAAGATGGCTGCCGGTGATGATGATGGAAACTCCGCCGTAACACATCTAGTCTTTATATACATATCTATGGTTCTTCCAACGGAAAAATGTAAAAAGGGATTTCAAAAAACCAAAATCGGTCCGTTGTTTGATTTTTGTTTTTTCGTTTTTGGATTCAGAACCAAAAACGGGAAAACGGCTCCTTTTTTACGCTTTCTTTGTTTTTGGTTTGAAACGACAAAGGAAAAAAGGGTGATTTCTCGTTATTTTGTTTTTTGTTTCAAACGAACAAACAAACTATCAAAACGTACACGGACCGGGTCGCGGTAACCGCAATATTGTAGTACCGCGCTTCTGACAAGTCAACCGCAGAGGATTGCACGTATAACCGCAGCAACCGCGATATTCACGTTTTTTTTTTATAAGGCTATACCCTTCTTGTTTTGAACTTAATGCATGTGTATTGAATGTTAAACAAGTTCATAATGATAAGACTGTTTATCATGATGTGTAGCCACAAGCTTCACACAGACAGTGAGTGAATGAGAGAGATCGGCAGAGCGCGTGCAATTACCTGCGTCTGTCTTTGAAGTCG
This sequence comes from Pimephales promelas, assembly GCF_016745375.1. The sequence continues at coordinate 7,890,472 of NW_024121255.1, forward strand.
TGCAAAGCTTGTCGTGTCAAAGGGAAGCGAAATATTTGTCGCATCATCATTTTAACGTTCTCTTCATGAGTATTTTTTGTCCACATCGTAAACTTTATTTATATAGCAACAAATACATATAAATTAAATAAATAAATAAATGGCGGTAATACCGCATATCGCACTATTTAACCCACTCAACATTACCGCAAGGGAAATTGGTCCGTGTACTTTGCTGCCAACAGATTTTCGTTTTGAAAGGGAAAAAAACCCGAAAAACGTCCGTTTCTCAATTACTATTAGTAAATAGGAAAACAAAAAACGGAAAACAACCCATTTTTCGTTTTTCGTTCTGATATTAAAAGACGGAAAACGAAAAACAATCTCGTTATCCAGTTGTCCTTGATCTGTTTATAGATGGAAATCGGAAATCAAAATACGACCCCATAAATCGGTCGGTCAGGGGATCTCTGGATAATCCGTAATTCGTTTGTAATTATAAAACGAAAATACCGTTTTTCTGTTTTTTGTTTCAAATAGAAAAACCAAATAACCGTTTTTGGTGTCAGAATCAAAAAACGAAAAACCAATTAAAAACTGCTCGTTTTTCGTTTTTTTGGTGATCATTTTATCGTTATTCATTTTTGAACAAAGAATGAAGTGAGTCTTTGAACTTCTGTCAATTCGTTTTTCGTTTATAAACCAAAAACGGAAGTCACGTGGTCCATTCCTTATTTGGAAGCGAATGTAACCGGAAACACTTTCAAAATAAAAGTAACTATAGTTAGCGAGGTGATGGTAGACTAAAACTGAACTAATATCCACAAGTTTCCGAGGGGCGCTCCTGTAAAAAAAAAAAGTGGGTGAAACTTCCGGTGAGGCGGGGGAAGTAGCATTCCAATGGTATTTTGTGTGTTAGTTAGCGAAGAGGCTAGCTGTTTTTCGGAGAATTATTTTACTATTTAAAGACGCAAATCTTTATGAGAGATGGTGTTACGGAGCTCAGGGACAACATGTGCTGTTCGCGGTTGTATGTATAACCGGATTAAACTAGTTCAGTGGCTTAAACGTGATTGTTTTGAACATATGCTGAAACCGAAATCAGAGTGATACTGCCAACGACTGTAGTTTCCATCACCTCCCAAAAGATGACGAATCTTCCTGTGTACATTTGTTTAAATTCTTAATATTCTATAAACTCTATCAGCATGTGTTTGGCTGTTCGCTACTGATGTTACACCTAAACTCAGGATCAAAGCCTGTGTTGACAGAATACCAAATGTGCCAGTTAATGTATTCAAGCAGCACATTCATTTATAATTTTGAATAAACTCCAAAGCACAATGACTAAGTGTGTATTTTTTATTTTAATTGTTTGTCAGCTCACACAACTGTCTGTCACCATGCCTTGATGAGTATTGATTATTAATAATGTTATTATTCTCCCAATCAACTACTGCGGAGGGTAAAGGTACTGTTATTTCACCCTTTTGAATTTCGTTGAGGTTGTGTTCCCACATCGTTAGCTAGTTTGGATCGCTATAACTTGAATGACTGTCAACTGTTGAATGAACGAGTGTCAAGCATGTCAAATCGCGCTTTGTTTACTTCCAACCGGAAGTCGCACCCACTTTTGACGCAAGGCCTCATGGGGCGTAGGAAACTTGTGGATAACATTTTTTAATACAACTAAAGTAGCACTGGGTGTGAATAAGACTTTAGTTAACTGAAATAAAAATGAAAACTAATAAAATAATAGCTCTGGTTGTCATGGAGAATTAAACATTTGTAAGAGCATTGGTGAATAGGGCCTACAGCTATGTATGCTATGAGCAGGGCTCTGCATTGCAACTCTTTCAATAGCATATATGGCCTAAAATGTTTTACAAGCATAGTGGGTGAGTGAAGACTAAAACCTACTGTAAATGTTATAAGGTTATATTATACTTTTATACATTTATATAGTTCCTCCTCCAGGTTGTGGTTATTAGCCTCTGCAGTGAACAGATGTAGATTTAGCCAGTGCCAGGATGTCACTGTGCAAAAACATAATTTATAAAATATATATTTCATAAATACTATTTTTAAATAAATAAAACTGAACTTCACCTGCCTTCCAGCTCCCCTTTCTATAGCTATACTATAGCTGCTAAAAACTCTCAGCTTCCACCATCTACTGTTACCCCTTCTGTGTCAAAACAAAAGTTTTCCCAAACAAATCTAGAAAGTTTTAAAACTTTTTATTTTTCCTTTGCATTTTTCTCCAGTGTAATATTATTATGTTAGTTAAGTAGATTAAATATTTTTAACCCTTGTGCATCAATTTATATACAGGACAAAAATGTCCGTGTCAAAAAACTGTCATAAAAATGTGAAGCTTGGAGCACAGACTTAAGTTCGTATCATTTTAAAGAAGACCCATGGCAGATTATTGCTGAAGTAAACTAAAGCTTAATTAAAATAATAAGTAGTAAATAAAAAAAAAAAAGTTATATAGGTATAAGTTTATGAAAATTATTTATAAAAAAAATATGATTTATAAAATATATATTTTATAAATCAGGTTGAACTCAAAAACTTCAAGAAAATCAAAGCCATGAATCTGAATAGGTTGTGTTCCAAATTTGAGTTGGATAGGCCGATCTCAAAAAAATGAGCTTTCGGTAAGAGTTTGTTTGGGTGCAGTAACAGATTTTCCCCATTGGGTGCCAGCAAAACTCCACTGGTGCACACAGTGATTGGATTTTAGATTTGCAAATGAGTTTTTCTCACTCAAATATGACAAGCACACAAACTCATACACACACAAAAAAATGTATTACACACATACAAACCACACTCTGACATCCACCCACACAATATTGTTAAAGCCACACCGTGGAACTCTTCAACCTTTATAATATATTACCAAAACCCATTGAGATGGTAGATCGACTTACAATAGGTTGAATGACGCGTCTGCCGTCTCCTGAAGGTGTCTGTATCACTTTTACTTGCACTTTGTAACTTCGAGTTTCGGGTAGGAACCCGAGCACAAAAAGAACTACAAAATTCGACCGCTTTACGGCATACGTCACTTCCCCCACCACCCACAACTTCCTCAGAATCTAACGTTAGTGCTCAACTCGCGTTTGATTGCCGTCCGTATGTTTTTGTCATGCTGAACAACAGCTACAAGGAAGAAGGCAACAGTTTTATCAGAGGAAACTAAAAAAGAAATGGGGAGAGTGACAAATTAAAAGCCAGGACGAGGATTAACATATTGGTCCAGCTTTCGCTTCGCTCGCTGGCGTGAGCTAAAGGAGGAGGGGTGCTCGACCGATGCGGAAGCTTGCCTGCACACAAATGCCGTTTCTAAGGTAACCCAGATAAATTCATATAAGCAGTGTAGTATTTTCTAGTATTCCGGCCACAGCCGATGGTGCTATGAGTGCAATAAAATGCCCACAGCCCAGTGTTCATTTCTACAAACACAGCCCGCCTCAGTGCAGGGCTCGCACTAATTCAGATTCCAAGAACACAAGATGAGATGTTCCTAACCTTTGTGCAAGCACTCCCAAGAGTTCATGAACAGTGAGCCTCATAAATTTGGGGATCGCATCGTCAGTAGTGTACCTTTGGTTCATAGGGTGTTTCGGCCTTTCACACTATACACCCTCTCCAAAGGCGGCCAGCGACAGGGTGATCAAACCTGCGCTTGCGTCCCATTCCCAATTAGACATGGGAGTTGCCTTGTTGTTGAAAGGCAACATCCCATTGGACTATGCTTGGCAGGGGCGTCCTCCTCCCTGAGTCAAGCATTGTTGACCTTGAAAAAGTAGTGTCCGCTCAATTGTGCTCTTTTTTGCAAGAAAATGATATCTATGAAAAATTCCAGTCAGGATTCAGACCGCATCATAGTACAGAAACTGCGCTAGTTAAAATTACAAATGATTTACTTTTAGCTTCTGACCAAGGCTGTATCTCAATACTAGTCCTACTTGATCTTAGCGCTGCGTTCGACACTATAGATCATATAATACTCTTGGATCGACTACAAAACTTCACCGGTGTCCAGGGACAGGCATTAAGCTGGTTTAGATCGTACTTATCGGACCGTTCTCATTTTGTCTGTTTAAATGGGAAAAAATCAAAGATAACGTCAGTAGACTATGGAGTACCGCAAGGATCGGTTTTAGGCCCTTTGCTATTCTCAATATATATGCTGCCACTTGGTAATATCATAAGAAAACATGGAATTAATTTCCACTGTTACGCTGACGACACTCAATTATATATTTCATCACGACCAGATGAAAACACTAACTCATCTAAAATGACAGAGTGTCTCAAAGATATAAAATGCTGGATGACGCGTAATTTCCTGCTATTAAATTCAGATAAAACGGAGGTATTACTTATTGGTCCAAAAAACTACTCACAAAACCTCTCACAATACAACTTTAATATAGACGGATGTCATGTTACTTTATCCACTACAGTAAAAGACCTGGGTGTTATACTAGACCGCAACTTGTCTTTCGAAGATCATATTTCATATGTTACAAGAACAGCCTTTTTCCACCTTAGAAACATTGCTAAGCTACGTAACATGCTATCTATTTCTGATGCTGAAAAATTAGTTCACGCATTCATGACCTCGAGACTAGATTACTGTAATGCTTTATTAGCCGGTTGTCCTGCATCCTCAATAAACAAGCTACAGTTAGTACAAAATGCAGCTGCTAGAGTTCTTACTAGGTCGAGAAAATATGATCATATAACACCGATTTTATCATCTCTACACTGGTTACCTATTAAGTTCCGCATCAACTACAAAATACTACTATTGACCTATAAAGCCCTAAATGGTTTAGCACCTATGTACTTAACGGACCTCCTTTCGCCCTACAATCCACCGCGTTCCTTAAGATCACTAAATTCAAGGCTTCTGGTCATTCCTAGGATATCGAAGTCCAGTAAAGGAGGGAGGGCGTTCTCGCATTTAGCTCCAAAACTCTGGAATGGCCTTCCCGATACGGTCCGAGCCTCTGACTCGCTGACACAGTTTAAAACTAGATTAAAGACGCTTCTCTTTAGTCAAGCATTCACATAATGCTTACCTTCTAGTCCCTGTTATGCCATACTGAAACTGCTTAACGCACCAGTGGGGCTCGACAGCCTTTTAGACAAACGGGTCGGCGCGTATGGTTGGGTTGCGGAGAGTTCTGGTTACGGAGAGTTTGTGAGTTATAACGGAAATCATTATGAACATCAGCTATGCTAATTATTTCCCATCTGCCTTTCTGCTGTTATCTCGGGACGCTTGTCCCGAGAAAAATGGCATTCGTCAGGTCCAGTTTTGTGTCCAGCCTCTCACGGGGATTTCGGATGCCCCAACGCCTGTGATGAGACGACTCAACGCCTGTGATGAGACGACTCAACGCCTGCGATATGTTATGGCGCCGTTTGATTCATAAACAATATTTATATTTAATATTTATATTTAAACAATATGAATGTAAGCCAGAGGAGAACTGGCCCCCGACTGAGCCTGGGTTCTCCCAAGGTTTTTTCTCCATCCAATCTGATGGAGTTTGGTTCCTTGCCACTGTCGCCTTGCTTTTGGCTTGCTTTGAGCTTGCTCAGTTGGGGTTATTTAGTGGTTAGCAATGTTGTTGATCTGTGTTGTGCTACTTTCATGTTATCACTGTGAAGCTGCTTTGATACAATCTGTATTGTGAAAAGCGCTATATAAATAAATGTGACTTGACTTGACTTGACTTGTTGACCGCATACCTCCTGACCCTCTCACTTCGGGGCCCAGCTGGGGTCTTTTCTCTTTATCCAGAGCCACTGACTGCTGACTTCTGCCGCCTCCGATACAGCTCTGATTGCCGAACGCTGACTCTGGCCCTTAATTCCCAGGTCTCTAAGCAGTCTGATTGTAGATGTTGCCACAAAGCCTCTGCAGCCCACCTCCACTGGTCGGATTTCTGTGTTCCATCCATGACGCCGTGCTTCGGCAGCTAGCTCAGCATAGCGCAGATGTTTCCGCTCATAAGCCTCATCTACTGAGTCCTCCCAGGGTACTGTGAGCTCAATAATGAAGGCCTTCTTGAGCGAACGGGACCAGAGCACCATGTCAGGTCTTAGGGTGGTGGTTGCGATCTCTGGAGGAAACACAAGTTGCCGACCAATGTCAGCTAGCATTTTCCAGTCGCGGGCCAAGCGCAGCTGGTCTCGATCTAAAGGTGTAGAGCTGCTCTTTGGTGGTTTTGCCCCTTCACGGACAAAAGTCATCCGTAAGGGGTGTGATGCTGCTGGGGGTGGTAGGGAGTTGGTGGCAGCTCGCTTGTTCTCCAGGGCGGACGCAAGGGTTTTTAGAACTTGGTTGTGACGCCAAGTGTAGCGTCCTTGGGTGAGGCTTGTTTTACACCCTGTGAGAATGTGCCTGAGGTTGGCTGGCATGGAACAGAGGGCACACTCCGGATCTTCACCATACCATTGGTGAAGATTAACTGGTGTTGGAAGGACGTCATATGTTGCTCTGATGGAAAAACTCAATCGCCTCGCTTCCATAGCCCACAGATCCTTCCAGCTGATCTTCCTCTTCTCCACACTATCCCATCGAGTCCACTGTCCCTGTTTGGCAAGAGAGACTGCCTTTGCCCACCTTGCAGCCTCCTCCTGCTGGCGTACTTCCTGCACTACCATCTTCCGCCGCTCTGGTGCAGTGGCCTTACTCCAAACAGCATGGCTAGTTAGCCCAAGGCCTCCTCTCCCATGCTGAACATGACCCAATATGTCAGCATGTTTAAGGGCTGCTGTTGCCTCCTGGACTGCTTTTCCTGGCCTCCACTTGCGCCCGGTTGCCAAGGTCGGTGCGTTGTTGCTCACCACTAGGTCTCGAGATTCATTCAGCGTCATCTGAAGCCTGGTTTTTGCACACTTGAATTCCTCTGTTAGACTGGTGAGGGGCAGCTTGAGGACACCATCTCCATAGAGGCCTATGGTGGTAAGGCATCGTGGAACTCCGAGCCACTTCTTTAGATATCCTGTGACTCCTCTTTCCATCTTCTCCACTGTTGAGATTGGAACCTCATACACTACTAGGGGCCACAACACCCGGGGTAGGAGACCAAACTGCAGACACCAGGCCTTTAACTTCCCAGGTAGCTGGGTGTTGTCGATGGCCTGTAGGCTACTACTGATGTCTTTGCGCAGTTGTTGCACCTGGTCTTTGTCCTTCAGGCTTGCATCATACCACCTTCCAAGGCTTTTTACTGGCTGCTCAGACAATGTTGGGATTTGATCATGCCCGATGAAGAATTTCAGTTTAGAGAGTTTTCCCTTCACAATTGAGATGCTGCGTGACTTGGATGGTTTAATCTTCAAACGGGCCCAGCTGATGTTCTCCTCGAGCTTTCTGAGCAGTCTCCTGGTGCATGGAACAGTGGTGGTCAATGTTGTAATGTCATCCATGTAGGCTCTGAGTGGAGGGAGGCGGTAACCAGAGTTGACTCGCTGTCCACCAACAACCCATCTTGAGGCTCTGATGATCACCTCCATTGCCATTATAAATGCCAATGGAGAAATGGTACAGGTACACCCTGCCATTATACCTACATTCAGGGTCTGCCATGAGGTGGTGAACTCTGAGGTGGTGAAGCAGAACTGCAGATCCTGGAAGTACGACCTCACCAGGGTTGTGATGGTGTCCGGTATGTGGAAAAATCTGAAGGCAGACCACAGTAGTTCATGGGGCACAGAGCCAAATGCATTGGCGAGGTCTAGGAAGACTACATGGAGGTCCCTTTTCTCCACTTTGGCCATCTGAATCTGGTGCCAGATCATGCTGGAATGTTCCAAGCAGCCAGAGAACCCTGATATTCCTGCCTTCTGTACAGATGTATCGACATACGCATTCTTTTGAAGGAACTCGGCCATCCTCTGAGCAATGACCTTAAAGAAGATTTTACCCTCGACATTCAGTAAGGAGATTGGGCGGAATTGGCTGATAGTCTCTGCATCCTTCTCCTTAGGGATCAGGACCCCGCCTGCCCTGCGCCACACTTTGGGTATTTTCTTCTTTTGCCAAGCTGTTCTCATAAGTCTCCAGAGGAACCTCAGGACGTCTGGTGCGTTCCTATACACTTTGTACGGGACTCCATTTGGCCCCGGGGCTGATGCTGTTCTTGCCCGTCGAACTATGTTTTCCACCTCTTTCCATGTCGGAGGACTGGTCTCAATATGATATTCTGGGGGTTCAATGGGTGGAATATCTGATGGGATGGCCAGATGCTCATGTCGCTTTGAGTCAAAGTTTGTTGTTCTCAGGTGCTCCTCTAGATCTTTCTTTGTTGTTTTTAGAGCTCCACTTTTTTCCTCTGTGAAGAGACTTTTAAGGAACTTGAAGGGATCTTTATAGAAACGGGTTCTAGTTTGCTCTTTCTTCCTTCTGCGTTTCCGTAGGTTCTCTGCTCTACGGAGAGACGCCAACCGGGTTTTGATGTCAGCCTGAAGTGCCTCTATGCCCTCCTTTTCTACTTCCGAGGCCTTCTTCCACTGTTTTTTAAGCTGTCCCCTTTCTTGAACGAGGCGCTTGATTTCTTGTTGCCTCCTGGAAACTGGTGGGGTTGGGACCTTCCTCCTGCCTTTTGCCTCTTGCACTCCAAAGCTTTCTACCCCATACTCATAAATGATGTTGCCCATGCTCTCTAACTTCTTCTCCACTGTGCCTCGAAGTTTCTCGAGGGTCAAGGTAAGGTCAGTATTCACTGTTTCCCACAGCTTCTTGTCACTGGCACCAGGCCACTTCACACACGGTCTGTGCCCTAGTAGTCTCCTCTCGACTACAGGTCTGGGGGGATGGGTGATTTCCACTCCTGTTGTTGGTTCCACCTCAGTTGTTATTTTGGTGCTTGGGTTTACATCTTCCATGACAGCGGTACTGATGCACTGCAAACTGTGGTGTCCTGGTGGATCCTCAACCCATGGTATGATGTAACTTTCCTCCACCCGCAGACACATACCTGCATCTCCTTGTGGCCAGCTGTTGCAGCGGAACTTGTGACAGTTGCTGTGGTGTTCTCTTGTGCTGTGCTCTCATTACTCGTAGTCGTTTCCAGTCCAGTCGTTACCATGGTATCAGTCAATGAGAAATCGGCTCTTGTCAACGTGAACGTGCCCGCGACTCAGTAGTACCCACAAACACTAACATTACACACCACATGTCCCGGTTTCTGTAAAAATAAACCAACACACATAACGTTACAGTCAGCTCTGGCCGATGGTGTTTTCAGTGCAGTGAATGTGTCCGCGCTGTCCCGCGCCCACATTCACTCATAGACATGATAATCCCCACGGGGATCACCCCGCTCGCTCTCTCAGCCGGCTGCTATAAGGGAATCAAGCGCGGCAAGGTTGCCCGGCCCGCCTCATACACTGCAAGCACCATAGACAGTAAAAGCACAAGCACACACAATCTAAAGACACGGGAGGCTGACCGGTTGACTGTTTGTTGACTTTAATTTGCGACAGTGCTGCGGAGCTTGTGGCCTCTAGGGACGTTGGACGTGAAAATTACATGTCGAGCACCATCTAGTGGCCAAAAAGTTCCGCAGTGTGGCTTTAAAGCAAGGACAGGTTGGCCACGTGACCCGGAAGTAATAGTAAATATGGCCTATCAAAATAAAAGCCAAGCTTTTAGAACGGTCATAATATGCAGCACTAACGTTGTAGGAAATAAATAGAAACCTGGACCGGAATAAATATGTTAGCAACAGTATTACAGCTACAGCTATAATATCATACCTATCCAGCCTTCACTAGTCACGTTTAATGAGCGCATTGTTTGGCTCAATACAGTTGGTAAGGTTAACCTAAGAACTTATTGTGTGTGCAGAGTTGTTACTGTTAGAGCTATATTATATAATTATATTTAATGTGGTTTCCACACCGTAATGGACCACTGTTTCCCCTTTCTACCAGCAGGTGGCTGACTGACTGTATGGTGTCTTTGGTAACTCTTTTAAATCAAGATTACTGATACAGATATATTTATTGTTGTTCATTTTATTTGGTTTTTGATTTTATTTGCCTAGTTATCATCATCATTATTCACCCAGCCCAGAGTTAAACCTGCTTCTGTTTTAACCTGATTCTAACTATGATTCTAACACTGATTTCAGCTTCTTAGCAGCTCAGACAACAAACTCACATCAGAAATGTCCTAATGTAGGCCATCTGGCCAAAAGAATGATTTACCAGTGTGCTGTGTGAATCTTTCTTCTCTATACACATTCCAATGTGTATAAAATACAAAATACAAAAGATAGTGTGATGCAAGTGAAGAGAATCCAAGTCTTAAAACTTTATATAGCACATTCATGCTTTCAAAGGCATTGGATGTACAATCAATGGCTGCAGAATATTTGTTAAGCCCTAAGGTAAGAAGATTTTACAAGGTCCTCAAAAGAAATAACAAAAACATAATTACATTACAAAAAAACAGGCTGTCAACGCTAATTACATCAGCAATAACTGCAACAAAATGTTTCCCGTAACTTTTGAACAGTATATATGTTTTTTTGTAAAATAATAGTCAGAAATTAAATGGGATATTTTATTGTATATTTACTGCACTTACTGTACCCTGTAACTATACAGAACAAGGGGGTAATTCACTTTAATTTACAGCCGGCAGTAGTTACACTTACCCTGTAGATAGCCTACACAGTTGAACAGGTAACAAACACTACTTACTATGTAACAATACGAAACAACACTATTTGCACAGTAATTACAGAGAAAAGTACTCTTATTAAGAAAAAAAAAAAAACAACAAAAATATTTAACTACACATATTTGCCCTGACATTTAAGTGTCATTCATTGTATTACAATGTGATAAGGTAAGTACTAGGTATGGTATGTTCTAAATTAAATTCATAGCAGAAACTTTATTTTTGGCTTAATGTTAAGTAGTTTAGTAAGAAAAGCCAATAAATTCATACTGAATTTACTGCTTTTTTTCATACTGTGCTTACACACAGCCACATCTCTATCTATCTATCTATCTATCTATCTATCTATCTATCTATCTATCTATCTATCTATCTATCTATCTATCTATCTATCTATCTATCTATCTATCTATCTATCTATCTACAGGGGTTGGACAATGAAACTGAAACACCTGGTTTTACAACACAATAATTTGTTAGTATGGTGAGGGCCTCATTTTGCATCCAAATACAGCACCAATTCATCTTGGGAATGACAGAAGTCGAGCCGTTCCTCTTCCAGAACAGTGTCCAGGTCACTATTTGATGCTGGTGGACTCGCTCCTCCAAAACACCTCAATAATATTCAGATCTGGTGACTGTGCAGACCATGGGAGATGTTCAACGTCACTTTCATCTTCATCAAACCCTTCTGTCACAAGTCTTGCTGTGAGTGTTGGTGCATGATCATGCTGATACACGGTTTGAGCATCAGGTGCTCATGATCCTCCAGAAGGGTTTGGTAGTCCTCGGCAGTGTCGTGTCCATCAAATACAATCAGGATTGTCATGATATTGGAGCTCAAACCATCACTGATCCACCCGTGCTTCACTCTGAAGATTGGCCGCCAGGCATATAGATGTGAAACCTCCAACATTGGCCAGTGTTTCAGTTTCATTGTACAACCCCTCTATCTATCTATCTATCTATCTATCTATCTATCTATCTATCTATCTATCTATCTATCTTTAAATATATATATATATATATATATATATATATAACGTAGACCGTAATTTTGGTTTACTTACGAAGTTCTTTGCAGGTTATCAGCTTGTTACCCCTTTATTAAGGCTACCCAAAACTTAAAATATTGTTCCCTTACCTACACGGAGGTACACTACACTATTACAGAAATGTACGCAGTTGTTTGCGGGTCGTAATACAAAGTATTACCATCATATATATTATTATAGTGGTTATTAGTATATTTTAAAAGTATAAAGTAAAAAGTACATTTTGGGCATTAGTTATTATTACGAATTACACCACCGTGACATCCCGTTTCAGGCAACATCAGCTGCCATATTTCCCCGTAAATTTAATAGGATTGTTTCATAGAATACAATATGTGTTCAAACGTTAACAAACGTAGTATAGCTATACAATGTTAGATTTTAGACAAAGCGCACGTTCCTCGCCCAGCAGCGCACGTTTCTCGACAGATGAAGGAAGGTGGCTCCACCCCTGTACTAATATCTCCCTTCTGAGAGCGCATACTGACGGAAGAAATGTGCTGCCCGAACCACTACTACGCGCGTGTGATGCATCTATCCACACATGCTCTGATAGCAAACCACGTCACAATCCTTGCAAGTAACAGTTTAAACAAAAAAAATGGTTCCTTGATGCATTGCATTTGTTGAGCATTTAAAGACCAACGGGTGGGATATTGTATCGGACTTCGTGAAACGCTGTCGCTGGAGGAAACTTTCATGCGCTCAGTCTGATCACCGGATTCTCCTTTAGAGGGAATGAGACGAGTGAAGTCAGGAAAGTTAGGCTGAAGGAAAATGTCGGCGACATATGGCTCACCTTTTTCGAACAAAACCAGCCAATATGAGGACGCAGTCGAGGGCAACTGGCACCTTCTCTTTGGTTTATCCTTCGCCATCTCCACCTTCACTTGCCTGGGAGGTTTGTACTCGCTTATGTCGCTGCTCAAGATGAGGACTAAGTCTTCCCTCTGTCTGATAGTAGCTTCTTTATCCATAGACGACCTGATCAGCGTCGTGCCGCTCACGCTCTTCATGATCTTGCAATGGAGGAGCGGAGACGCAAACCGGCCGGGCGCTATGTGCACCCTGTCCGGAATCCTGTATGTTTTCCAAGGATTGTCAAGCAATATGAAAGCCTGTCTCCTAGTTGCTTACACTTTCTACGTGACAAAGCGCTTTGGAGTGTATCAAACCCATAACCGACCTTTCTGGGTGTTTGTGGCGGTGGTGGCGGTTTGGACGGTGAGTCTCACGGTCAGCGTCCTGCCTGTGTGCGGCTGGGGCCGCTTCGCCCCCGCTTCTGTCGGTTGTCTCCCGGAGAACGACAGCCTGTACGTGCTGCTTCTGTTCTCTGTTTACTCACTGTGTTTCTGTGGGCTGGTTATTTGTTCGGTTCCTCTCTTCTACCAGCTCATGTGCTCCACGGAAGCCATGAGAACATTTTACCCGAGCTATTTTGAAATTACCGGGTCGGCACCGCTGTGTGAGATCCCCTCTTTGTCACGGGATAGCTTGGATAAAAGTTTGGAAGCCTACAATGAATTCAACTCGAACATTGCCAGTTTTAAAAACAAAACGGAGACGTATTCACTGTCATATTCTCCAGCAACCGGTCATTTCCAGAAAGATGGAGCTCAGAGTGCACGTTATTCCCCTGTGTTTTTCTCTCAAAAGCGCTTCTCGATGATTCTGGCCATGGCTCGAATGATTCTATGGATGCCAATGATGGTGAGAGCTATAAGAACAATGTTCAGACATGTTCACTTGAAAAATCCTTGAAAAATGGGCCCACAGAAGGCCCCATTTTGGGTTGCTCTAGACTAGACAAATAATCGGGGTTGACCAACTTTTGTATGATATTCACACAGTCTTTAATATTTGGTCTACTGATAAATTAGTAGTATGGGTTCTTTTTTATTTCATGTATTTCATTTACTAATTTAATGTCTAGAGAAACTACTCTGACTTTTACATAAAAAAAACATTTTAATTGTAAAACTTGACAAAAACAAATTTACCACTATTTAGTTTGCACAACAGCTTTAAATAAATATAATGGAATAATATTTTTGGTCAATATCATAATGCATGTTATGGTTTATTGTTGCAGTCTAATGATTGTTGATTATTGTGATGAAAAGCTTGAAATAAAACAAAATTTAAACATTGAATTATCGAATCAGGTATTAGAAAAATTTCTACTTTAGACTGCTACACTGATGGAACAACTCTGGAGAACCTCAACCTATATAGCATTGTATAATCAAAGAACTTCAATAAATATTTTAAGTGCCTCAGAGCTTTTCCAGGTGCCTTACAATGTTGCTACTAGAAGAACCATATAGCAAGGAATTTATGGGTTTTATCATGTAAGTGTTCCTCAAAAAGCTGGCCTTTTAAAGAGTGCCTTTAGATTCTCATAACAGTTCTGCTATTTGGGAATCTGAGAAACCCCATAAAGAACCTCAGATATCTTTTCATATTCACAGAGCATAAGAAAAACCTTTCACCAGCTTAAAACGTGTTATTGAACTGGAGTCATGGATATTTTTTCATATTTAACCTGTCACTGTAATTGTTTATTTACATTTTTCTCTCTTCATCATAAATTGGTTTGTTCATAAATGCTGGAATGATTGGTTATTCACCTTTATTTTTTCCACTGGCATACATACCCTTGCAGACCCAGATCCTGGTGAGTCATGCTCTTCACATGCACAGCTCGTCCTTGGAGACTTTCTGTTTTTTCCTGACCTTGCTCTCTACGGCGGTCACCCCTGTGTTCGTGTTTTCGGAACGCTGGATCCATCTGCCTTGTGGCTGCTTCATCAACTGTCGCCAAGGCTTAAGTTCGGAGCTTTCCACTGGTTGGTAAACTGATAAAATACTCCATCAGCCTGGCTGATTTTTGTTGACTTATATTTATTGGTTCATAAAAAAGAACCATGAGGTTTATTTTAAACAATCCATATTAAAATATCTTAGGTTGTATAAGTTATGAATATGTGTGTGTGTGTGTGTGTATAATCTCATTTATGTGCTGTGAGAAACAAAGCAAAATTACCTTTGCACATTGCCTTTATCATCGATGTGTTTATTACAGCAAAGAAAAGGAGATTTGAATTCAACCTCTCCTTCCAGCGAGGCTATGGTATTTACAAGATCTCCCATGGCAAGTCACCATCCATCGAGAAACCCTCTTTTAACAGTTTATACAGCTGCTATTTCTCTGAAAGCAGAGCCGCAGTAGTGGACAGCGGTCATATTGGTAATTTCAGCACCGTGGCAGCAGAGGACAGCTCCCTCCACAGCGAGATGATGCTCGAGGAGACAGTGGACAGCCAGCCTCAGAGCTCCACAGAAAGGGACAGGCCATGCAATGTCTCACCTCAGGTGTCAACCTGCGATGGTGAGGATCTTCACCTTGACAACTTGTCAGTATTTGACATTCCAGAGAGGAGGCTGTCCCACAAGGAGTGTCGTAAAATAGAGTTGACTGACTGGGAGTGGTGCAGAAGTAAATCTGAAAGGACTCCCAGACAGGTAAGATGACACTTAATTTAAAAAAATTAAAGGGTGCAGTTACTTCATTTTTGTTGTCAGGTAACAAGAAAACTATAGGAACAGGATATTATATCATAGAGCGGAAGACCCACATTCTTGAAAATATCAGATAATTTGATCTATGACATTGCAGAATATTTCAGTTTTTTATGTAATAGTAACAAGAACTTTTTAGACTCATTAAAGGGGGGGTTGACTGCTTTTTTTCTTTGCATGACTGTATTTATGGGGCGCAATATAACATGTATTCGTGGTTTTTCTTATTTTAAAAGTCTTACTTTTCATAAACTTTACCTTTATTGTCAGCCGCACTCTCCTCTGTCCTCGAACGAGCAGTTCACTTCCTGATTCTATGAAAACACTCCCTCGGAAACACGTAGTGGGCTCAGATTGGTTCGTTTGGGCCGGTTTTTTACGGGCGGAATATGTATGTCATGAGCTCCGGTCCAGATGTAAATATGTGTCGATCTGCAGTATCAGTTTCAGGCAGAATCAGACCGAGAAAGCAGCGATGAAGTCAAGCAGAACCACACCACATACTACAGCTCTTACTAAACGTTTCTGAATGATAATTTGCTACATTTTTTAACTTCATACATGTTTATTTTACGCAATATCATCTGACTGGCAACAATAGCAACTGCTACTAATGTAATACTCAAACAGCGTTGGCATGTTTACGTTCTTGATCAAATCGAAAATAACGTCATAAAGCATACAGTGCCCTTCACAATTATTGGCACCCCTGTTTAAGATGTGGTTGAGGACTTTTAAAAATTCTCCCTTTTTTTTAAACAACATAGAACCCAAATGCAAAAAAAGAGAAAAATCCAACCTTTTATTTAAGTACATTACTTTGGTGGTAAAAAAAATGTAAAAATTTAGAAAAATAAAAACTTCAAATCCTGTGTCCCACAATTATTGGCACCCCTAACAATTCCGCTGAAAAATGTAATTGATTTTTAAAAAAATATATATTTTCTGTAGTTGCTAATGTTGGTCAGGATATCTAGGAACTTTTAATTAGTAATTCATGACTTCCTATTTCCCTGGGGTATAAATATGACATGACACAGAGGCCTAATTCTTTTACCCATTTGTCAACATGGCAAAGACAAGAGAACACACCATTCAAGTAAGGCAGATGTGTGATGACCTTTATAAGTCAGGCAATGGCTACAAGAAAATAGCCACTCACCTTATATTGCCCATATCTAAAGTTAGAGGAATCATTAAGAAGTTTAAAACAACAGGAACAGTGACAAACAAGGCTGAAAGAGGTCCCAAGTTTATCTTGCCACAACGCACTGTGAGGAGGATGCTAAGAAAAGTAAAAAAAAGTCCTAAGCTCACTGTCACAGAATTGCATCAAATAGTGGCATCTTGGGGTCACAAAATCTCCAAAACAACCATCAGACGCTCTCTACATGCCAACAAGATGTTTGAGAGGCATGCTAGGAAAAAGCCTTTTCTCACTAACACTGACAAACGTAAACGTCTGGAGTTTGCCAAGCGGCACTGGGACTTCATCTGGGATCGTGTGCTTTGGTCGGATGAGACTAAGATTGA
This sequence comes from Pimephales promelas, assembly GCF_016745375.1. Next base: position 7,907,347 of record NW_024121255.1, read on the forward strand.
GCTTTTTGGCAACAAACACTCTAAGTGGATCTGGTGTAAAACAAAAGATGTGTATGCCGAAAAGTACCTCATGCCCACCGTGAAGTATGGTGGAGGATCTGTGATGCTGTGGGCCTGTTTCTCTTCCAAAGGCCCTGGGAACCTTGTTAGGGTGCATGGCATTATGAACGCTTTGAACTACCAGGACATTTTAAATAAAAACCTGATGGCCTCTGCCAGAAAGCTGAAGATGGGTCGTCATTGGGTCTTTCAGCAGGATAATGATCCAAAACGTGTGGCAAAATCTACACAAAAATGGTTCAGTCACAAACTCAAGGTCCTCCCATGGCCATCTCAGTCCCCAGACCTCAGTCCAATCGAAAACCTGTGGGGTGAGCTAAAGAGGAGAGTGCACAAGAGAGGGCCCAGGATACTGGATGATCTAGAAAGATTTTGCAAAGAAGAATGGTCAAAGATCCCTCTCTCTGTGTTCTTCAATCTTGTGAAATGTTATAGGAGGAGATTAAGTGCTGTCTTGTTGGCAAAAGGGGGTTGTACAAAGTATTAACATCAGGGGTGCCAATAATTGTGGGACACATGATTTGAAGTTTTTATTTTTTTAAATTTTAAAAAAAATTTTTTACCACCAAAGTAATGTACTTAAATAAAAGGTTGGATTTTTCTCTTTTTTTGCATTTGGATTCTATGTTGTTTAAAAAAAAGGGAGAATTTTTAAAAGTCCTCGACCACATCTTAAACAGGGGTGCCAATAATTGTGGAGGGCACTGTATATATATGAAAAATACGTTTAAAACATTAGTACTTATAGAAAATTCAGGTCCATAATGTTTGTACGCGTTTGTCGTAGACACAAAATAGCATAGGCTAACTAGTAGTGGCTATAAAGCCAGCGCTGGCATTTGAAAAAAAAATAAAACACAAGGCTAACGTTACGTCTGGAATTAAACATGCAAATACATTTAAAATGATGAAGTCTTAGCCTACTTACAGGTTGTGGCCCAACAACTGCTGCCTCTTGTTTTAAAGTCGGAACTGCTTCTTGTTTTACAGTTTACCTCTGACTCCTCTTGCAAAATGAAACTTTCGCCTCAAAACAGTTTTACCTGTGTTCAAATTCAAACACTGCTCTCAAAACAGTTTTACCTGTGTTCAAATTCAAACACTGCTCTCAAAACAGTTTTACCTGTATTCAAAGTCAAACACTGCTCTCAAAACATAAACAAAGTGATCAAAATGCTATACACCATCAAGCAGTCAGTAAACAATACACCAAAAAAATTAAAACACATTGTTCAAAACATATAGTTCTCAGGGAGAACTATATGTTAAAACAAATCTCAAAACAAATTTAATATTTTTTTCATTGTACAGTCTAAAGCAGTGCACTGTACTACAGTATACAATACTCAAAGGGACACAAATGAAAGGAGTAAACGTGATCAATGTGCTTCTTGTCTTTGGCCTGGGTCAGGCAAAAGCACTTCGTCGACATCACAAGCAACATTGTCCCTTGTCACCCTCCTCCTCCTCCTCTTCTTCTTCCTCTTCCTTGCCCCCCTCTTTCTTGCCCTTCTCTTCCTCCTTCTCCTCTTCCTCCTCCTCTTTCTTGCCCTCCTCCTCTTCCTCCTCCTCGTTCTTGCCCTCCTCCTCCTCCTCGTTGTCCACCTCGCATACGCCCTCGTCCTCTCACATTGTTTCTTCTATCCATTCTCAGACTTTCTCCATTCCACCTTCAACAACCTCTCAGTTCAGTTTGCTCTCTGAACTGGCTAATATTGGTTGTCACATCATTTGAAACAGGTTGAATCAGTTTTGAGGGGTTGTGTTCAATCAAATGACATTTGTTCTCTATTTGTATTTGGTTTACTTGCCACTTGTGTTTCCCAGTATGGATGATATGTGCATTAGAGTGCATAATGTGTTTTGAGAATGAGAATGTGTTCAGAGTTTTGCTGAAAAGTCTAAGTGAGATCTGCAAATTGTGTTGTACCATGTGAAGTTGTTTATGGTATTGACAACAGACTCCACAATTAGCTAAATGAGTTCAGGCAATTGAGAACTTTGTTCAGCCAATGGATTTTAGTGTTTTAGCAATTGAGAAAAACTGTAATAACAGTTTCTTGTTGAATCCGGTGTTCAACTCGTGGAGATTCTGGAAGCTGTCTTCCGTAAAAATGCGCAGCACAGAGAGCTATATTACGATCGTCATTTTCAGGAACATAATCAAACATATATTGTATCCATTGTTGAGGAAGTATAGCGTCCATGGGAAGCCCGAAACACAGAAGACCTGACAGCTGCGTGAACAACACACTCGACGAGTCGACGTGCCTCAGAAATATGAGCATGCCATTTTCTGCATATTCCGGAGGGAGGGTTGATGCAAATGTGTGGGTTAGTGACGTACCATAACCCAGCAGTGGTCCCAATCGAGTCGTTTTTGTAGGCAATATACTTCCTGATTTTTAAAAGACGATATCTCTGCTTACACTGAACTTTCAGCGCTGCAACTTTGCAGATACTGTTCATGCACCAACAGCAACATTACACACTATTTAAAATGAAAAAAGTGAAATCGCAGTCAACCCCCCCTTTAAATCAAAACCTTCTTCAAGAATGGTATGTTTTTTAATGGTTCAAAACCATTAATACTTTTCAAATAATATTGCAGAATTTGTTTTCTTCATCTCTGACATCCCAATATCTCAACTTTGATTTAATTAAAGCAGCACTTTGCAAGATTTCCATTTTTGTCAAACTTTGACCCCTAGAGTCGCTGTGGAGTACTTGTACTGTCGTAAATAGCATTCACGCAGAGATGTCTCTGCACTCATGGCCTAATTCCCCCCCCCCCCCCCCCCCCCCCCGACTGTATACTGGTACCTGTTCCGTAGGATGGAAGCTGTAAACGAATGGAAATAAGGTGTGGCCCCTTTAAGAGCTGCGCCCTGTTGAACTGTCAGCAGTCTGTATTGTATGCGCCTCTAACACCGCATGTATACGGCGCCGGGTTATTTCTGCTTGATGTTTATTTTTATCAGATCTTTCTTGCCGTAAAGCAGTTCATTACATTGCGAGACCTGATATCACGGGACACTTCCTGATGCTCTGGCCGGTGGCAACACTTGTTGGAGACGCACAACATTCAACCCGAAAATAGTCATATAACCGTTAACCATAGCAATAACTGAAGCTATTCAGTTAAGGAAAAAAAAAATCTATCTAATCTATCTATCTATCTACCTATCTATCTATCTATCTTTCTTTCTTTCTAACTAATCTATCTATATTTCTTTCTAACTAATCTATCTATCTATCTATCTATCTATCTATCCATCATCTATCTATTTCTTTCTTTCTTTCTAACTAATCTATCTTTCTCTCTTCCTATCTAATCTATCTTTCTTTCTTTCTAACTAATCTATCTATCTTTCTTTCTAACTAATCTATCATTCTTTTTCTTTCTTTCTAGCTAATATTTCTTCTTTTTTTCTAACTGATGTTTTTCTTTCTCACTCATCTTTTTTTCTTACTAATCTGTATTTCTTACTCATCTTTCTTTCTAACCAATCTTTCCTTCTTTGTTTTTTCTAAACTAATTGTTCTTTCTTTTTTATTTCTTCATTTCTATTCATCTCTAATCTTTCTTTCTAACTAATCTTGATGATCTATCCATCCAACTATCCATGGTCATGTTAAAACATGCTAAATCATGCTAGCAATGTGGCAAACCATACTTGAAACATGTTAAACCGTGCTAGAACAGTTTAAAACTTTTTCAAACTTTCTGGCTTGGCTTTTCCAAGCCAACTTAAAGTTTGTCTTTAAACTTTACCATCTATTTACTATTAATTGTTACCAAATTAATTAATGAATGAATTAATTGTTGCCCTTACTTTATTAATTGCTTACAGTTGAATGCCATATGTGTTTAAAAAAGTTTAAAGTCTGCATGAAAATCTATTTTGTAAACGCATGTAATCCATTTTTTTTATGTAAGAGTGGATGCAGACTTTTTTTTATCTGAATGTGCAAGACTTCTGGTGTCAGCCATTTTTTTGTTATTTTAGCTGTTCAAAAAACGCACGCTTGATGTTGCAATTTTTATTAGTTTTTAATTATTTATGGTTATAATAACTTACTGGTTTGTACAGCAAATCGTTTTACCGTTTACTGCACATTTACCTAATAGCTAATAAGTTGGAAGTCTCGCACATTCACAGTAAATAGCTTAAAATTCCCCTGTAGTCAATAATTGTATCCCTTTAAAGGAAAAGTTCAACCAACAATTACAGTTTTTCTCAATTGCTTTGGCACATTTTTCGAAACAGTCTTAACATTCTCTGAACTGTGAGTGCAAATGTCACAACTGTTTGCAGGAACTTCAAAACTTTATAGCATGTCTGCAAAATGTAGTTACTCACCCAAAACATTTAATTCATGCTTCAAAACCTAGTTATTTTGTCAATAATTTGGCCAAGGCCACCAAAATCTAAAGTATTTTTGTCATTGTGTGAGCCACACTGGTCAAAATATTTAGTTGTTTTTTCACCACAACAGTCAACCATGAAAATTAAGGGTTTACTGTAAACAAATCTCATATTTGTTGAGAAAAGTCAAAAAATTTATATCCGATTATGCAATAAACTGGAATAAATCTTCCATCCTCCCTTTACATAAAACCAAATGGGATGTGGCACCCCATCAATCACCAATACCTATTTGTCAAGATCACATCACTTACTTAGGCATTAAGATTTCCTCCAGACTGTCAGAGTCGGTAACACTCAACTTCACACCACTGCTAAAAAAAATAGAAGACAATTTGCTCAGGTGGCTCAACTTCCAAATCTCCATAATCGGCAGGATAGCAGCAATAAAAATGATGATTTTACCGAAAATTAATTACCTATTCTCAATGATTCCAACCCACCCCACACTCACCTGGTTTAGATCACTAGACTCCATTATAACTCGATTCTACTGGAAAAATAAAACGCCAAGGATAAAACTCACTACACTGCAAAAAAGTAAGGTTCAAGGAGGACTAGAAGCACCAGATTTCCAATATTACACAATAGCTAACCAACTACAATACATATACAAATGGATTCACCCCACCCAATCTGATATTATATGGCTAGATATAGAACAATCACTATTCAAAGAATTAAATATAGCTGACATACCGTTCCTCGCCAAATCAATCAAACAACACACATGTTTTAAGGCAGTAACTATAGCCTCCACTCTGACAGCCTGGTGGAATTTTCACCAAATCACAAACTCTACATTAGCTCCATCTAACCTCACTCCACTATGGAACAACCGTGACTTTATAAGCAATAAAAAAACATTGAATTTTCACACATGAGTGGAAAAAGGTATCACCCACATTAAGCATATTTTCAAATCCAACACATTTAAACCATTTCCACAACTGGCCCAGGAGTATGGCATCGGGAACAACGAATTTCTAAAATACCTACAAATCAAATCTTCTGTCCTGACAAAAGTAAACATCAGAGATACAAATTTAGAACTTCCACGGCAATATCAGACTTGGTCAACATTTCCTCTCCAAAGAAACTTCTCTCTAAATTTTACAAAATGATCTCAAACCAACTTCAGACCATATACTTACCAACAATAAAATGGGAAAACGATCTTTCGATAGCCCCTGATGCCAACTTCTGGACCCAAATCTGTAAAAACATCTAATGTCCAAAAATGCGAATCTTCAGTTAATACAATACAAAATACTTCACAGAACACATTATACGGGCAATAGATTAGCTAAAATGGGTTTCACATCAGAAGTTTGCACACATTGCAATGTAGCAATGTTTTAATCAAACAGATCTCAATCCCCATTATGGGGATTGAGATCTGTTTGATTAAAACATTCTTCCAAATATCTTCCTTTGTGTTCAGCAGAACCAATAAACACATCGTGGTTTGGAACAACATGAGGGTCAGTAAATACTGACAGAATTTTCATTTTTGGGTGAACTATCCCTTTAATGAATGGGAACCAAAACCGGAATGTATATATATATATATATATATATATATATATATATATATATATACATACATCATGCCTGGGTGAATAGTATTATATAGTATATAGTGAATAGTATAGATACTTACATTGCCACCAACCCCTGCCATCCCCGGCCCACCCCTAGGCACATATAGTAAATATGTTTCAGACTTAAAATCACTTTTCACAAAAAAAAGGTTTTATAAAAAAAAAAAAACTCACATATTTCAGCCTTTAAATCATTTTTCACATAAAAATGTGTTATAAAAAGATAAATCTCCCATATTTCAGACTTTAAATCATTTTTTTATAAAAAGAATGAGTCAAAAAAGATAAAATTACTTGACATTTACATTAATGCACATTAGCTTATCTTTTATTATTAATAGTAAAATTCGGTCTGATTTTCCTGTGGCGTCTGTTGTTGCTAAGCATCCCTGCACTGTGCTCTCCACAATGACAAAGAAGTCATTTAGTAATAGTAGCTAATAGATTCCCACCACAGAAAAACGCTATCTGTAGCTCTGCTACAAGATTTATTTACGGAGAAGAGTGTTTGGGCGCACCCCCATCCTTCATGTTTTCACGGAGCTTTCATTGGTGGTTGGTTCTTGTCATATGAAATGCGTTGCCCTTGCAGCATTCTGAAAAGTTGAAGAGTTTTCATCTCGCTGCACCTGGAAAATTTTTTATTTACTCTCAAAACTAAGATGCACAGGATACGAGGGCAAAAAACAGTAATACACGCGCAGAATGCCATCCATGCGTGGGCGCGTTTCTGCACAGTGAGCATGCACGATGCCATTCTCGCGCGGACCCTTGACGAGCTTCTCCAATCAGGCCACGAGCTAGTGGAAGAAACACTAGTGGTTCACGCTTGCGCGCATATTGCTGTTTTGCCAAGCAGTGTTCTGATTTGCTTATTTCCTATTTACTTGTTGTGGTACAGTGGTCTACATACAAAACAACAGAATTTGTTATGCTGTTACAGTAAAAAAAATAAATTAAAAATATATCTATGTTGCATCCTCTCTTTGGTTTTGGTGTTTTATGCCAAAGCTCTGATCGCTAATTGTAAAACTGTGTGAAATGTCAGCCCATGTGATGAGTCAGTGTAAATATTTGAATGGCAGTGTGTTCCTCATGAAAACAAGAGATTTTCTCCATGAAAATTGTGCCAAATGCAGAGAATTGTGTGTAGTGTTTTGAAAAAAGTGTGTTTTAGAACTGCAATTTGAGTGTAAAGCAGGAATTGTGCTTGTAGTTCAGCAGAATTGGTTCAGGGGGTTGGTGAATGAGTTACATGTTGTGGTCATTGTGTCTCAAGTACCAGAAAATGTGTGTAAACAATCAAGAAAAACTGTAATTACTTTAGTGTATTTTGTAATTTGTATTTTGCAGGTGTGGAAAAAATGAGATGTAGTTTGTAGTTTGAGTGTATTTGAGTATTTCAAATACTAAAATACTTAAGAAAAATCACCATAGTATATAATGATTCTCCCCTCGTGTCTCTAGTCTTGAGGCAGGATCATGACAGACCCATGTTTTGTGTGCAAGCACATGGCCTTTTTTTTGGGCCATGTGCTTGTGTTACATACCCCGCCCCCTTGTTATCCTCGTCTTGTCATTGTCCAGTCAGCTTCACCTGTTCTTGTAATTAGTGGCTCTGTCCCAATATCCGCACTTGCGCCCTTGTGCCCCTCAATGCGCGTTCTCGATAAGGGGTGCAAGACCGTAGGGTGTCCCAATCCTCTAATAGTGTTCTCCAGGGGTGATCAAAAGGGCACTTAATGCACCCTTTTCGTAAGTGTGCATCAGACCACACTTTGCTGTGGGATATTACCCAGAATCCTTGTAGGGGAGAACGGTATCTATGGTGCTGTTCGGGAGCGGAAACGAAGAGTTTTTCAAAAATATTTGTGTTATTGGGTCACGAAATGTAGTTTTAAGAGTTTTTCATTCGAGAATATAGTTGTTTAAAGCTGAAATCTGTGGTTTATTTATAAAAATAGCGCCTATTTTAAAAAATTGATCTGACGTTTTCGGAGTTCCAGGTGATCACAGGGCGGCGGGTGCTCAGCGCTCATGTACCCCGCCTGCAACAGCCTTGCCCCGGCTAGTCATTCGCGTTTCCCGCGGGCTCTGTTTCTAGTGGTTAAACATGAGTTATAAATCGGCTTGTGTATATCAGACGGGCGATCTTTGGTCTCATCAATCTATGATTTGTTGCCTGGCAAATCGTTTTGGCTGAGGGGAAAAGTGAAGTTTAATAACTTTATATATTTAGGCTATTTATCTGTAACGTTGAAACGTATGTTTGACTGAATCTTTTAACTTGCCTTATTTCTTGACTTATATAGCTCCTTATACTTTTTAAGCTACTTATACTTTAATAATGGTTATTCTTGGTCAATAAAATATAAAAGAGACAGGGTTGTGTCATTTTATTTTATACAGCCGATATGTTAGACTATTTTAATATATAGCCTATACAAAATATATCACCAACACGTCATGTTTTTTTTTTGACGTGAAAAAAAAAGCCTACACGTCATGTAGGCTATGGGAATTTCATCAATTTCCATAATAACAATTAACATTGCATTTCGAATCTCTGTGAATATGGTAAGGCAGTATAAACTCAGGTAAACCTCAATCACATATTATCTTAGCCAAAAAAATGTTTTAATATTAATAACATTAACAGAAAGGTTGCTGGCTAAGAGTAAAAAAAAAAAAAAGATATTAATTATTTTTTCATTCAAAGGATTGTGTCATGTTACAGCTATTATAAGCATAACACACATTAGCCAAATGAACAGTGTTTGCTGATCACAACAGAATTGACGTAGCTTTTTGACGTGTGCAAAACTGTCCCAATTCTGCTCTTCACAGCTTCGGGCCCTTGCACACTTTCTCCGCTAAAGTGCACTTTCAACAAGTGTCCACTTCGAGGAAGGCCTTAGGGCTCAAGGGAGTATTGGGACAGGGCCAGTGTCTCCCTACGTCATCCCCTTGTGTTTGCTGTCCTGTGTTATAATAATAATAATAATAATACGTTTAATTTATAACGCACTTTTCATCCAAGGATCTCAAAGTGCTACAGGTTAAAAACAATAAAAGATAAACAGTTCTTTAAAAAGAGAGGGAAAAAAAAGAAAGAGAAAAAAAAAAACATCTAAAGGGTATCAAAAGCTTTGCTAAAAAGGAATGTCTTAAGGCCTTTTTTAAAACATTCAGTGGATTGAGGTGCCCTCAAGGTGTCAGGGAGTGCATTCCACAGTTTTGGGGCAGCAGCACAAAAGGCCCTATCTCCCATTGTCGTCTGGTTCTGGGTATGTGAAGGAGGTTTGAGTGAGTGGAGCGGACAGAACGTTTTGTGTTATGTGGGTTGATAAGTTCTTTGAGGTGGGAGGTGGGGGGGGGGGGGGGTGACCATAGATGCACTGATGTGTGAGAAGAGAAACCTTGTACTCAATCCTGGTGGAGATGGGAAGCCAGTGGAGTGAGTGGAGAATGGGGGTAATGTGCTCATGTTTCCGGACTCTCATCAGGATCCTAGCTGCAGAGTTTTGGATGTACTGAAGCCTCTGCAGACTCTTTCTAGGAGTCCCAATGAGAAGTGCGTTGCAGTAATCCAGTCTGGAGGAGACAAAAGCATGAACCAGCTTTTCAGCATCTGAGAGGAAGAGAATGGACCGGACTTTGGAGATGTTACGGAGATGGTAGAAAGAAGTCTTACACAGGTGATTTATATGGGCTTCGAAAGTAAGTTGGGGGTCCATTTTTACACCAAGATTAGTGACTGTTTGTGAGAGGGGGATGATGGTGCCAGAAAAAGTGATGCTGGTTATGAGTGATGATTTAACCTGGTGAGGAGTGCCAACCAGGATGGCTTCGGTTTTGGAGCTATTTAGTTGAAGGAAGTTGTGTTCCATCCATACCTTTATCTCCTCCAGACAAGTGATGAGTTTTGATGTGGATGACTGTGAGCCGGGGGGGTCAGCTGTGGCATTTACATAGAGCTGTGTATCATCGGCATAGCAGTGAAATGAAATTTTGTGACGGCTGATGATTTGGCCAAGTGGGGTGAGGTAGAGGATAAAGAGGATGGGCCCAAGGACTGACCCCTGGGGGACACCACAAGCAACCGTGTGTGGTTTCGATTTGGAGTGGCCCAGGGAGATGTATTCTCTCCGGTTTGTGAGGTATGATCTGAACCAACTGAGGGCAGTGTCATTTAGTCCAGTAGTGAGGTGGAGCCGGTTTAAAAGAATGCCATGGTCGACAGTATCAAATGCAGCAGAAAGGTCAAGGAGGATGAGAAGGGAGGGAGAGCCAGCATCGGATGATATGAGGAGGTCGTTTGTGACTCTGACTAGGGCAGTCTCTGTGCTGTGTGCAGAGCGAAAACCTGACTGGAATTTTTCAAAGAGGTGATTATGTTTGAGGTGATTTTGAAGGTGGGTGGCAACTGCTTTCTCAAGTACTTTTGATATGAAAGGAAGATTGGAGATGGGCCTATAGTTGGATAGGACTTCAGGATCAAGAGTGGATTTTTTGAGCAGTGGTGTGATAATGGCATTTTTTAAAACAGGGGGAACGTGACCAGTTTGGAGAGAATTATTTATAACAGCGGTGATCAGGGGACTTAGGACAGTGATATGGGTTTTTACCAGAAAGGTTGGGAGAGGGTCCAGGGGACAGGTGGAGGATTTCATTTTCCTAATGATGTTCTGCACCTCTTCAGATGAAATCTCAGGAAAGGAGTTTAAGGGTTTGGAGACGGTAGATTTTGTGGGGACAGTTTGGGTGGGAGGACCAGAAAGGGCTGAGCGAATATGTGCAGTTTTTGATGTGAAGAAATCCATGAATTTATTGCACTGCTCTTCTGTAGTGGTGGTAAGTGATGGAGATTGTGGTTTGAGAAGATGGTTTATAGTGGAAAAAAGCTGTTTGGAATTTCCTGGGCTATTTCTGATGGCATCGGAGTAAAACTGTGACCTTGCCTCATTGAGGGACTGTGCATTTTTTTTTTTTGTTGCTCCCGGTAAATTTCTTTGTGGACAGTGAGGCCAGAGGCTCTGAAACGGCGCTCAAGGACCCGCCCTGCTGCCTTCATTTTACGAAGCCTGTTCTTGTTTTAACAGGGGCATGGAGGTTCAGGAGGCTGCTCAGATGGCTGTTGTAGTAGTCCACTGCTTCGTCGGCTGATGAAAAGTGAGTGGAAAGATGCTGAAGGTCTGCTTCCAAAAGTTCTTGGTTAATGTTTTTTAGTTTACTGAAACAGATATTCCGCTTAGGCTTGGAGAGGCTGGATGGAGATGGCAAAACCATAGAAATGGCCTTGTGATCAGACACACCCAAGTCATACGCATGCAGGTTTGTGAGAGGGGCAGAGTTAGTAATGACCAGATCCAAGGTATGCCCCCTGGTGTGTGTGGGAACACCAACAAGTTGTTTTAAATTGAAACAGTCCAGTAGTTGTAGAAATTCAGCCGCAAAACGGCAGGAGGGGGTGTCAACATGAATGTTCATATCACCTAAAATTATAAGATCAGCAGAGGATGTGCAAAATGTTGTGAGTAGATTTGACATCTCAGTGATAAATAGTGGGTTTGGTTTTGGTGGTCGGTACATGAGGAGAAACAGCACAGGGGAAAGGGACTTGCATTTAAATGCAAGGCATTCAAATGAAGACAGTTCTGGTAATGGTTGCAGAGATTACTCCAGATCGCTGCGATAGATAACTGACAGGCCGCCACCACGCCCTATGCTACGGGCTTTCTGGAGATAGCTATATCCTTGGGGACAGCTCTCATTTAAAGAAGAAAATGTATTTGGTTGGTGCCAGGTCTCTGTAATGCACATATAATCCAGACCTTTATCCAGGATATGGTCATGAATGAAGCAGGATTTGTTTGTAATAGACTGTGCATTTAAGGTTCATAGTGATTCTTACCTGCATGTTACCTTACTTTGTTAAGCCTTATGAGTATCCTGTCAAGAGTATTATCTAGAGAGAGTTCTGATTTTATATTCACTGTGATTTCAGACCCCAAAAATGCAGAAACATAAGTTATCACATTCATCTAATTTTTGCTAGCGATCCGCTAGCTGCCCTTCCAATAAGCATGCCATCTAAAAACCCAGCCCGTTCTCATCCCAAAGCGTCATATACAACGCCTTTGCAAAAGCGTAGACATCCAACGCACATGGCACCCTTTAGCGTCAATATGAGACGCAGATATATATGGTGTTGGGAGTAACACATTACAAAAGTAATACATTACAGTAACATATTACTTTTTGCTGTAACGCAGTAGTGTAAGGCATTACTAATCAATTTTCAGTAATATTTTACTCGTTACATATTCAGTGAGGCTTGTATTACAGTTGTATTACAGTGTATTGTCTGCTTTTACTTCTTAAAGGCAACAGACTATGTGAAAGTTTTAAAGCAGTCTTTCAGTGCCAGTTCAGAGCGGTCGCGTCTGTAACATTGTTTTTTCTTCATAAATGCTAACACGAAAACTAAAATAAAATGAATATTTTAGGTTCTATGGAGACTGGAGAGCCAACCCTTTCTCATCCGATTTGCGCAGTGTAATTAACAGAATTACAAAAAATATATTTTGCCTCCTATTTTTTTGTCATGCATGAATGTGTGTCTTTTCCCTAATATTAAAAATAAAACATAGACTGATATTTGTATAATGTTTGGAGTCCTTTAAGGAAGTAGCCTATATACGTTTCAATACATGTATTTTCTGAGAATTTTTATTTCAAGTTTTGACTGCAAATGTCATGTCCATAATGCTGGACTTCCCCAATTTTAAATAATTTATCCTCAACTAGTTTGGTGGTGTAGGTCTACGTATTTTATAATGTTAACTTCAAATAATACTAATAGCCTAATTTAAAGATAAGGCAGCATTGGATATGGACGGTAAGGAGAATAACGCTGGGAGTTGGAAGAGGTGTGTCGCGATTCTGTAGGTTCGTGGATCTGAGTGCGGCGAATCTCGATTTCGGTTTCATATTGCATATCGTTACAGCCCAAAAGTTAAGTTCTACTTAGTTATTTTGGTGAAAGTAACTCAAAAGTAATACATGAGTAATGTAACACATTACAATTCTGGGACAGTAATATTGTAAGGTAATGAATTACTTTTAAATAACAGTAACAAGTAATACCTAATGTATTACAGTTTGGAAGTAACTTGCACAACACTGGATATATATGGGCCAGAAGGCGCCTCCTAGTGGTCTAACCCTAACCCTACCCCAGACCTAAACCTACCTATAACCGAAGCGTGTTATATAGATGCTAAAGGGTGCCATGTGCATTGGATGTCTATGCTTTGGCAAAAGCGTCGTATATGACGCCTTGGGATGAGTATGCGTTGAAAAACCGTGTCTCTGTAGGCTGCCTAGATCTGAGATCTGCACACAAAAACAATGGGTTCATCAACCACTAAAACCTAAATAAACAGTGTTCCAAGTTACCAATCACCGACGGGGTGGGTGTTGTGTGGTTTTGCGCTCGTGCACAGCTGCACGCAAAGTCGTCGCTAACCCTAACCCTTCATAGGCCCTACCTATTATGAAACGTCTGTCGCAAACTACACTGAAATCTCCATGATAAGCAAGCGTTCAAACTAATCCAATCCTGATTGGTGTTGCGTCGTGACGTAACATGTGACGGCATACCCGGAAGTATAAAAGTGACGCTGTCACAACACACACTAGCTTTCGCTCTTCAGCAAGCGCTATATGTGAAACTGTCTGTCTATTTGGTGTTGTATTGTCTATTGAAAAAGCAAGTGAAATGGCCAGTGAACAATTTAAGAGGTGTGTGCATCCCTGTCCTCGTTTTCTCACAGGTGGGGATACACACTCTCTGTGTGTGAATTGTTTGGGAGTGCAGCATGCACGGGCAGCTCTCGAGGGGGCTGCCTGTGCAGATTGTGATTCCATGCCCATTAGGGTGCTGCGCTCCCGGCTGGCGTGCTTTGATGAGCATGGTCAGGCTCGCGTTCCCCAGGGTTCTGGCGACTGAAATCTTGGGGTTCGCAGCGGGATCTCGCAGAGGAGGATGAGAATGCTGAGGCATTTTCTCGTTCTCCATCTGTGGATCCTGCAGCCTCTGAGAGTGGTGCGGGAGCCCGCGTTGCGGTTTCTCCTGCCCGCGATCAGGTCCCAATGCTTGAATTGTCTGCTTCTGAGGAAGTGGACGTGGTCAGCATTGATATGAACGACCGTGAGTTCGGCGCGCCAGCACAAGGCCAGAGTTATGAGGAGCTGGTGGAGGTTGTGACTCGCGCTGTGGCCAGACTTAACATCAGCTGGCCACAGAATGAGCAGGAAGCACAAGTTAGAAGCAAACTTGATGAGCGTTTCCTGCAGCGCAGGTCACAGCCTCAACGCCGGGGTTTGCCGTTTTTCCCAGATCTCCACAAGGAGGTCGCGAGATCGTGGGAAAAGCCGCACTTGTCCCGTGTCTCGAGTCCCAGTGTCGTCAATTACAGCAATGTTTTGGGGGCTCGAGACATGGGCTATGGGAAGATGCCTAGGGTGGGAACGAGACACTGCGTCGTTTTGCCACGCCCCCTTTTAGGCCTTTGAGCATCTTTCTTCATTGCGAGGCTAGTGTGTGTTGTGACAGCGTCACTTTTATACTTCCGGGTATGCCGTCACATGTTACGTCACGACGCAACACCAATCAGGATTGGATTAGTTTCATTCATACTTCAGAGGCACACGCTTAGGGAGCGTCCCCCAAAGTGTCGATTCTCGACGCAGTGTCTCGTTCCCTTCTCAGGGAACCAGGGTTATAGTCATAACCCGAGATGTTTTCCAGGGTGGCATCGATCGTATATTGCCATTTCTGTTAGAGGAGAACTCCGGCGCTAAATGAACCTTTGGTCTAATAAAACATTGGTACGTAGTCAACTGTTCTCTGAGATTTGTTTTCATGATAATTGAATGTAAAGAGTTTTACCTCTAAAAACTGTTTAGCGTATAACGCTAGTAATGGGGGCATTTAATAAGTAAAAAGAAATCGATAGTTAATACCACTAACAAGGCTCAAAATAGCCCCACACTAACACAGTAACATAATGAGGGTCCCTAAATGCAAACTGAAGCACTGTGTAAGTGTACAGACCGTTTGATAAGAAGATATTTTATAAAGACAGTCCACTTTGTGTATACAGGCAGGAGCCATCTTGGAAAACAGTCTCGACTAGTCAAACCCCCGCCTTGATGAAGCGCAGGAGGTGCAGATAACAGTAAAAAAATGCTGCCTGCTGTGCCATTAGAAAAATGTTTTATGACCCATAAGAAACTTTAATGCTGCCATGTAAAAAATAGTCACAGTGAAGAAACTTGAATTAATGCTGTCATCTGCTTCACGTGTTTACAACTAAAAGCCTGTACAAATACGAGAAGTTGTGAAATAATGGAAATGATTGGGAAACATGTTGCAAATAGTACACATTTTATTGATTATAATAACTTTGTCATTTTAGTCGTTTGGCTGTTTCCTGTGTGGTGTTTTATATATATATGATGTCACTACGGTGCACTGTCAGCCAGTAGCTACATTGCTGATCATGGTTTCGAGTATTTGATATATCTGGCCTTTTCGGTGAGTTTTCAAATAATCCAGATAGCTCCAGTGATTCAACTCAAAAATAACCTTATGCCAACCTTTAAGAGATGGAGATTTATCACTGGTCCAATTAAAGGGATAGTTCACCCCCAACTGAAAATTCAGTCAGTAATTACTCATAATTACTAATTACAGAAAAGTTAAAGACATTGTTCAAGTGACTACAGTGGCTCAATCTTAAGTTTATCAAGTGACGAGAATACTTTTTGTGCTCAATAAAAACAAACAAACTTTAATTTCCTTCTCTGTGGGCATTGAGATTTCACATAGCACAACTGCGCAAAGCTTCTGTGTTGTACGTCACTGTAACTATTTCAATATTAAAATTATTACACATTTTAAAGCAGCCTTTCAACTTAAGTTTCCTTTTTTGTGCATCACATTGTTTGACTTGAGTTGACAGCATGTATATTTGTCTTTTTATTTCTGAACAGAGATCCACAGCTGGGTTAGCCATTCCATTATGTGCCTTCCAGGGCACCGTTTCCCTCCATGCCCCCACGGGCAAAACACTGTCCCTCTCCACCTATGAAGTCAGCAGCGATGGCCTAAAGATCTCCTCCAACAATGCGAAGAAAGTTGAGGTGTACCGTTCCAAATCGGTGGGTCATGAACCTAGTGCAGAAGAGCCAAACTCCAGCACTGGGGGTGGGGGAGTTGGAGACACAAATGTAAAAATCCATCTGGAAGTTTTGGAGATCTGTGACAATGAAGAGGCCATGGACAGCGTCTCTATTGTCTCCAATATCAGCCAGTCATCCACACATGCACGTTCGCCTTCTCTGCGCTACTCTCGTCGTGAGAACCGCTTTGTGTCATGTGACCTTGGCGAAACAGCCTCATACTCGCTGTTGATCCCCACGAGTACCCCGGACACAGACAACATCAACATTCACATTCCGGATACGGTAGAAGCGCACAGACAGAACAGCCGGAGACAGCACCAGGAGACTGGAGGTTACCAGGAAGAGATACAGCTGCTCAATGAAGCCTATAGGAGGCAGGCAGGTGATCAAGGGAACTGACATAACCAGATATACTAGGCTATGCCAATGGACTGAGAAGTCCCAGGTATAAAAGTTTAGAATGTTTGGATGCAAGATTGTGACAAAAGCTTATAGTGTTGCAAGTTCAGGGTAGATTCAAGCACCCAGACCTGAAAATCAAGGTACAAAAGAGGCAGGGGAAAATCTACTATCTATAACTATAGTAGCAGTTGATCAGAGGTTGCAATGTGAAAATACAGCTTTTGAATTAAGCACTGCTGAATAAGTCCTTAAGTGGTTGAAAGTGATGTGAAATAAAGGTTATTGGGTACAAAGAAGGAGGAATGGACTTCCTTCTCTGATGTTCTTTGACTTATTGAATACAAATATAAGTGCGTAGACAGAGGGGCTTGAGGAGAGGGTTGAATAAAGGATACATAATGTGTATGTTCATCTGTTGAGATGGACAAAGAACGGATTTCCAAGGGCGTGTGAAGAAAGAGAAAAAGCTAAAATAAATACATTTTAAAATACAGAAAAAGACTTCAAATTTTAATTTGAATTTATATCCAATTTAAATTTATATCCAATTGTACAACTTTGTTGCAATGACAGCATAACACCTAAGACCCTAAAATGACGGCAAAAATGACAAGTACAACATAATACACACATTTAAAGAGGCTATATGCAGCTTTTCCCCCAAAATAAACATAACAATAGCCTTTTTATTTTACCATTTATGACTCAAACATCTCCTGATGAGCATACTGACACCTTGTCCGCTCACAGTGGGTGCACCTATAAGCCTGTATCCTAATTTTCCTATTTTCTGTCGGGTCGGACTTTTCCCGCACTGTCTGCGGATGTGACGTCAAGTGCGTTCATGTTACGTATTTTCCGCAAAGCATCCAGGCGGCGCTACATTTGAAAAAATGCAGCGCGTCAAAAAGCTGGCCGATGCCCATCTTTATGTAAATGAATAAGATCCTTCTCTATATGAGTTCGCATCTACCACGGATTTTTTTAGCGTAACAATGTGTTCAGTTGTACATTAACAGTGCAGTCGATGCTGTTGTTTACATCCGAGCGCCTCCATAATGGCCGCTCATCCGGGTTACCGCCCAGAACGTCGGAGAAAACCCTCAGATCACTCTGCCAGCCCACCACTGCTAGTCAGCAAGTAGCCTACACTCGCAAACAGAACACTTATCTCAAACAATATATGTATTTAACTGTTCTTACCTCTGTAAACATAATGTTGACCTCCTTGCAGCAGATGACTTTTAAAGTGTGCAAGTACGAGCGAGCGCTGCGAGAGCGAGCAGAAAGGAAGAGCAGTTCTGATTTTTGGCCACAAGTGTCAGTCACGAGTTTAAATTTCAAGAAAACGCATGTAGCCTCTTTAAAACAAGAATTAATGTTAGTGCTTTAAAAAAAAATACAACCTTCACAATTCACATATGCATCTAAATCCTCCAAAATTGGGCTCTATTCACTTTCATTGGAAGAGCTTCCCTGTAACTTTGATTATTTTTTCTTTCCTTCTTTTTTTAAAGGAAAACTAGAAAAGTGTGGAAAGTAATTTATAAATATTATGCCAAAAATGCTGTCAAAAAAGCTTGATTTACATTAAGCCAGCAATATAACTTTAGTTGTAATCTTAGTATGAGTGTATATATATAAATGCTGATAGCTGTATGTATGTTTTCTTCTGTATGTTGGTATTTGTACATCCATTAAAGCCCTGAACTTATGTTGTGCTTACATTCCTGACTTGACTGTTGAAAAAAGCAAGATAGAGATTCTTTCAATGGAACATTTCTCAAATGTAGATGTGAGTGTGATGCATGGGCCTATTTTAGGTGTTAATGTTTGTGCAAGTGTACAAATTTTTGAGCCACTTAGGAATCCTTTCCCCCATTTTCAGTGCACTGCATTTGCAATCAGAAATGCGACCCTGGCCACTTGCTTTCATTTAATACTGGCATAAATGCAGCTCCGAAATGGAACATTCATGGATGATTCAATAGATCTCAGTAAGATGCTGGCATGATTATGCTGTTTTTTATTTGAGCTCTGCCATATCAGTGTGTTGGACAACTAAAAATGTGAAAATTAAATACAAAGGCCATTCGTGGAGGCTTGTGTAGCTCTAATAATTATTTATAATTTACTTTAGACATTATTTCTTATTATTTTCAAATGTTAAATCAATGTGGTTTTTTTTTTTATAAATTTATTGTATATTCAGAATAGTACATTATATTTCTTAGCCTTGTGTTGTCAAACAAAAAAATAGCTGCTACAAAATATTTTCATCTATTCAGTGTCTCATTAAAGATTTATTCACATAAAATAGCGTCATTTAAGACTGTAGATGGATTAATTCCCATTTGTATGCCACAGCTCTTCACTAAACTGTCTCCCATGGTCTTTATCTAAAATTTAAATTATCCACATCTACAAATGAGACACAAATCCCTGTCTGGATACTTGATGTTTTTGAGATAGGAAACATCTCTTGCAAATTGTAACTTACATTTTATGTAACAGCAAAAAAAGCTTGATATCTTTAGCCTTCAATAATTTTTTTTTTTAATTGTATGTGTTATTTAGCAAACACATGTCTGTCACGTAACATAGTAGTGGAAATAGCACAAAGAAGAAGGGAGGATGATGATCTAGTTAGTCTTTAATGACTAAGTCAAGAACCAGGAGAAAACCACACTTAAAGGGATAGTTCACTTTGAAATAAATTTTTGATATGTTTTAGCTTACCTCAAGGGCATCCAAATGTAAGTGTCTTTGTTTCCACAGTATTTTCAATTTTGACATTTTTCGGTTAAAACGTTGTTGTCTGTCAGTCATATAGTGGAGGTCTATGGAGCCCACCTCAAAGAGCATGCACAGAAAAGTCAAAATTAAACATGATTTAATGACTCGTAAATGTAAGTGCACATTGATGGCCTAAGACACAAAACGAGTGTGAAGAAAGTTTGTGTGAGAAAACGAACAGTATTTATATCGTTTTTACCTCGTGTAATCACAGTCACGTCCAAGTGATCTGAATCAGTTGTGCAATGACCAACTGAATAATGTCCAACGTTCCGCCGGAGGTGATTGCTTGCTCGTCGACGTCACTCATTGTTTACACAGAGATTTCGGAAGTTTTAACTTTCACTGTGAATATCTAAACATATTTAGATATACATGAAATTGCAACGGAAGTCGATTTCGGTATATCTAAATATGTTAGTGAAAGGTAAAACTTCCGAAATCTCTGTGTAAATAATGAGTGACATCAACGCGCAAGCGATCACTTCCGGCAGAACGTTGGACATGGTTCAGTTCGGTTCAGTTGGACATTGAACAACTGATTCAGATCAGTTGGACATGGCTGTGGATACATGAGGTAAAAACGATACAAATACTGTTTGTTTTCTCACACAAACCGCTCGTTTCGTGTATTAGGCCATCAATGTGTACTTACATTTACGAGTAATTAAATCATGTTTAATTTTCTCTGTGCATGCTCTTTGAGGTGGACCCCCTATACCTGCATTATATGACCGGCAGACAACAACGGTTTGACCGAAAAATGTCAAAATTGAAAAAATTGTGGAAACAAAGACACCTACATCTTGGATGCCCTTGAGGTAAGCTAAAACATATCAAAAATTAATTTCAAAGTGAACTATCCCAACGAGAACAGACAAAGAATGCGGGAGAACACAGGGTCTAAATACACAGAGCAAACAAAGGAACTTAATGAAGAGGACACAGGTGAAAGGGGAAAACTAGGAAAACAGGGAAACACGACACAGAGCATACATGTAACAGTCTGGGAGAAAGTGTTTATTAATCGGAAATAATGATTAAAGCTAAGAAAAAAAAATGTTATGTAGCCTAAGTGTTAATTTAATATCCACATATTACAGTTAAAAAAAAAACACTTTTTGCTTTATGTAAGAGATACCGGGGCCAGTTGTCACACAGTCGATATCAGTAATTTAAAAGGCATTCCATTTTGTAAAAGATTTGCTCTTAATTGTATTAAAGGGGTGGTTTACTGCTTTTTTCTTTGCATGATTGCGTTTATGGGGTGCAATATTACATTTATTCATGGTTTTTCTTTTTTAAAAGTCATATTTTTCATAAATTTCACCTTTATTGTAAGCCGCTTTCTCCTCTTGCCATTTGAACGACCGGTTGACTTCCTGAGTCTATGAAACCGCTCCCCCAGAAACAGGCAGTGGGATGAGATTGGTTAATTTGGGCCAGTGTGTTGTGATTGGCTAAACTGTAGTGCACGGTCCGGAAAATTCACGCCCATTACCTTTACGGGCGAATTTGCATTTCAGACCCAGAAAGAGGCGATGAAGAGAGGCAAGCAGAACCTCAACACACAGCTCTTACAAAACGTTTCTGAATAGTAATTTGCCTGTATATATTTTTTTTTACTTTATACAGGTTTGTCTTACACAAAATAGCATCGAACTGACTGGATACTATATACACAAACAGCATTGGCACTGGTTTACGTTCTTGATCAAATCAAAAAATAACACCATGAAGCATATATAAAGTATATATAAATTTCTATACATATAAAGTATATACATGAAAAATAAATTTACAACATTAGTACATATACAAAATTCAGGTCCATAATGTTTGTAAGCGTTTGTCGTAGACACGAAATAGCATAACTAGTAGCCTAGTGGCTATAAAGCCAGTGCTGGCATTTGATGAAACTAAAACATTACGTCTGAAATTAGCCTAGCCTACTTACAGGTTGTGGCCCAACAACTGCTGCCTCTGGTTTTAAAGTTGGAACTGCTTCATGTTTTAGTAACAGTTTCTTGTTGAATTTGGCATTGAATTCGTGGAGATTCTGGAAGCTGTCTTTCGTAAGATGCACAGCACAGAGATCTAAATTATGATTGTCATTTTCAGGTACGTAATCAAACATAAATTGTATCCATTGTTGACGAACTACAACGTCCGTGGGAAGGCCGAACACAGAAGACCTGACAGCTGGATGAACATAAAGCACTTTCGATGAGCCGCAGAAATATAGTCATGCCCTTTTTTGCATATTCCAGAGGGAGGGTTGATGTAAATGTATGGGTTAGTTACATATAAAACCCTTTGTAGTCCCATTCGAGTCATTTTTGTAGGCATTAAACTTGATTTTTAAAAAAGACGATATCTCTGCTTACATTGAACATTCAGCGCTGCAACTTTGCAGATACTGTTCATGCACCAACAGCAACATTACACACTATTTAAAATGAAAAAAGTGAAATCGCAATCAACCACCCCTTTAAATTTGCACTTGTATTGTACTTAAAATCTTTTTTTTAAACTGCACTTGCAGATAATTTTTTTTTCTGAACATATTTTTTTATTTTTTTTTATTTTACAGTACATGTACAATACAGGATTTTCATAAAAAGGAAGAAAACACACCCTCCCTATCCCAACAAAAGAGCCAAAAAGGTATATTCACACCCATAAAAAAAGATCACATTATTAGTATTACTCAAAAGTCATTCCATTCTGTTCTTGAAAATGAAGGAAGGAGTCCCAGATCCTGTAAAATATGTGCTTTTTTTGTTTGATTGAGTAAGTGTAACGGTCACCAGGTGGAGTGCCCTTGAGAGTCACCAGAGGGCACTCCACACCAGATGTTCATGTTTCATTCACAACTGCATTTCCCAGAACTCACTGCCTGGACTCATTATCACTGATCACATTCACCTGTACCTCATTCACTGATTGCATTCACCTGTGTCTCATCCTGTTAGTCTGTCTATACAGTATATACCATGTTCATTCATTAACTCACTGTGAAGTCTTGTTGTACTGTGTGTCTGCATTTGTGAGCGGTTTCCGTGTTTGTTTTCTGGTTTTTGATTTTGGATTGTTCTTGGATTCTGATTATTGCTGCCTGCCCTGACCTCTGCCTGTTTCTTGGATTCCCACTGTGTATTCTCCATTGTCCTGTTTGCTGATTCTCGACCCTACCTGTATGACTACTCTTAAATAAAGCTGCATTTGGATCTTCATCTCCAAGCCTTAGAGCAGTTCATTACAGAAGACTTCGCCACTTCAGATCCAGCAGCCAAGGAAGAACCGAGATCCACCATGGACCCACTTATCAGTCTCTTCCGCCTCAGTCAAGGTAACCGATCAATTGAGGATTTTGTCGACGATTTTTATGAACTTATGGTGCGTTCTATTATACCCAACGAACCGACTCGGACCTCGGATTTGACGTCACGTCCACACTTCAAGCGTTCAATTATGTTTTGCGTGTCCGAATCGGAGAAAGCTGTTGTCATGATAGCACTGGCCGAGTACCAGGCACTTACATTTAAAAAAAATATATATTATGACTATACCTTATCAAAACGCAGCCATTTAAACTTGAAAATGTTCACTTTATTTAATGTTTTTCATGTTAATCTTCTGTTAGCAACGCTAGCAACGTTAGTAATTGCACTCACAACAACCGAATCCCATACCCACAGGGGACGCAGTAATACGAGTGATTATAATCATCATTTAAAATACCAAAGCAGTTCAAAAACAATGAAAACAATTCATTCTTACAAGTCACTGGGCACGGCCATCTTGAATTCCGAAACGGATTTCTTGCTCGGTGTCCTCGCGCTTGTCCGACGTCAGAGAGGAGAAATCCGAGGAAAGGGGGCGTGTTGCTAGGCAACGTCTGTCGTCTGATTTGGATCTCCGAGACGGATGAATAATAGAACGCACCATCAGCCATGGGGTGAACTTTAAAGATGCCGTCTTAAAAGACATTTTTCGAAATGGACTGAATGAGCTTCTTAATTACCTCATGCCTGACAATACCCCTCACTACGCGGCATGTGGCGCGATTTGGCTTGTTTTTCAAGCAGAAAATAAAGGCACAGATATTCAGCCTGCATCGCCGTCATGATCGCTGGTGAACCCATAGTTTCCTCTAAATTGAAGGTAAGTTCGTCCAGCCTAGTGAATTATATGTCGATGTGTACTTCTAGTGTTTGGTAGTTGTTGGTTACTGTAGTGTAGCTGCTGTGGTTACTGCCGCGAATGTTCTATGGCCTTAACCTTAACGGCACAGTTTTTTGTTTTGTGTTAGCTTACGGCTCTTAATTCTTTTTTATTTTCATGTTTATTTGAACAATTTGGGACACTAAACTGTAGGTTACATGTTGTTATCTGGCTGCAAGCTAGCTACCATTCTTTGCTAGTAATCAAGCTAACTCGTACTGAGTGTTCAATTGGCTTTTCCCAATGCGTTTACTCTGAATATCGTCAGAAATTATAAAAAAATTATATGTGCCAGGATCATACAAACTCAAAGTTCGTAATGTGCTTGTATGCTCTAGTGTAGGCTATCCTTGTTTGTAAAACGGCAACACTTAACTGTTGTGTGATGGAGTGAAATCTTTAAGGTGTTTGTTAACCCATTTGTTTTGTCTCTCAGGTGCTGTAAGGAGTGAGGTGTCCTTCCCTGTTAGGAGATAAGCCACCTAAACAAGGTAAGGTTATGTGTTGTGATCTCATCCTATTTCTTTTGAACAGGCCCCAGTCAAATAAACAGTAAAACTAAACTAATTTGGTATTAACGTCTCTGTTTACAGATGACTTTGAGAGTAAGACAGTGGTGAAAACGCCAAAGAGAACTGGAACATGGCATGTTATATTCAGTTATTGCATGGATTGCAAAGGTTATAATTACGGCCCGTTCAAATGAACTCTAAACGAGTCATTTGCTCGGTTCCACAGTGATTCGGTCAAGATTCATTGTAAATCTATGAATCATTCCTTTTGAGCTTGGCAGCGGGTCCGGGATGCCCGGAGCTGGGATGGTCATGCATATGGTTTATCAGCTTGTCACAAAATATTTCTGGCACAAACATTCTCCCAGGAGGACAGTCCGAAGGTATCTCAATGTCAGCGTTGGCCTGTGAGCATTCGGTTTCAATATCCCATTGAACAGGTCCGAGAACGAGATTAGGACAGATAACAGATTCAGGAACTGGAACAGTTGCCTTGGAATCAAATTGATGAGACAAAGAGTCAGCCTTGGTATTCTTTGAACCAGGACGGTACGTAGCCGTGACGTGAAACCGGGAAAAGAATAGTGACCACCTGGCTTGACGTGCATTCAGTCTCTTGGTCGTGCACAGGTACGCCAGGTTCTTGTGGTCCGTGTAAACGGTGAACGGGTGAGTAGCTCCCTCGAGCCAGTGGCTCCACTCTTCGAATGCTTATTTCATGGCTAATAGTTCATGGTCTCCAACGCCATAATTTCTCTCTGCTGAACTCAACTTTCTGGAGTAGAAGGCGCAGGGGTACAACTTGGGAGGATCGCCCTGACGTTGAGAGAGCACTGCTCCTAATCCGGTGTTTGAGGCATCTACCTCCACCATGAAGGGCAAGTCTGGGTTAGGATGGTGCAAAATGGGAACGGAAGTGAACCTGTCTTTGATTTATTTGAAAGCCTGGGAAGCATCTTCGTTCCAAGGAAGTCGATTCGTGCCCTTCCAAACCAGAGCTGTCAAAGGACCTGCTACTAAGCTGAAACCCCTGATGAAGCGGCGGTAGAAATTAGCGAAGCCCAAGAAACACTGCAATTCCTTCAAAGAAGAGGGTTGGGGCCAGTCGACCACTGCTTTAACCTTATTCTCATGGCCACGCCCTCTGGGCTGATGACATATCCCAGGAAGGTTGTGGAGGTCTGATGAAAGTCACATTTCTCCAACTTGGTGTAAAGTTGAAACTGTATGAGTCTTTGAAGTACTGCTCGGACATGTTGGATATGGGCTTCGTGGGTGTCTGAATAGATCAGTATGTCGTCGATGTAGACGATAACAATTCAGTGGAGCAGATCTTGGAAAACATCATTAACGAAAGATTGAAAAACAGCTGGACTGTTTGAAAGCCCATAAGGCATAGCAAGATATTCATAGTGCCCTGTGCTTGTGGAGAATGCTGTCTTCCATTCGTCCCCCTCCAGGATTCTGACCAGGTTATAGAGCATAGGTCCAGTTTGGTCGTGCGAAGGAGCTCTAATGCGGCAGGTACCAGAGGCAGCGGGTAGCGGAACTTAACTGTGCATTCATTTAGTGATTTGTAGTCGATGCAAGGTCGCAGACCCAAATCTTTCTTTTTAACAAAGATGAAACCGGCTGACATAGGGTAGAATGACGAATGAACCCCTTTGCGAGCTCATCTTCCAAGTACCTCTGCGTGGCTTCGGTCTCAGGTTGGGATAGTGGGAAGATGCGGCCTCTGGGGGGTGTGGAACCATGTAAGAGATCAATGGCACAATCATATTCACGATGAGGTGGTAACTTGGTAGCCTTGATTTTACTAAATGCTTCGGCTAGATTGTGGTACATAGCTGGTAGACGGGATAGAATAGGATTCAGTCATCCAAGGGTTCGGAGATACTTTGAACCAGTAAGGGTTTGACGGTAGACAGACACCTTGAAAAACAGCTTTCTCCCCAGCTGACTATCTGTCCAGTCATCCACTGCACATGAGGGTTGTGGTTCTTTAGCCAGAATTACCGGAGTGTGAGGAGATTGCAGAACGTAAAAATGGATTTTCTCATGATGAAGCAGACCAGTACGCATGAAAAGTTCCTGTGTCATGTGTGTGATGCGGCCTGTGCCAAGTGTGCGTCCGTCGACAGCTTCCACTGAAAGCGGAGATGTGCAGTGAATTAGAGCTATCTTGTGGACATGGGCAAAATCTTTAGACATAAAATTCCCACTGTGATACAGGAAAGTGGGTTTAAACAGTCATGGGTCAGGCTCACCGAGGTTTTTTCCTTGAGTGCAGGTCGTAGAGGGCAGTGCAGACAAAAGTGACCTATACCTCCAAAGTACATACATAATTTCAGGGTCCTGCGACGTTCCCTCTCCTCTTCAGATATGCACGAGGCATTGATTTGCATGGGTTCGTAGGCGTCAGCAGAGGAATGTGGAGCACGTGGTGCAGAGATGACGCACGAAGCGCTCGTTGAGCTGTGACAGGTGCGACGCGAGCTTATCAACTTGTCAATTTGGATGGTGAGATAAACGAACTGATCAAAGTCCTTTCCCTCATCGTGACAGGCCAGCTCACCGACCCCTCTGAAAAACCACTTTGAGAGAGTTCTCTGTCCAGTTGGTCTGAGCTGCCAGTGTTCGGAATCTGAGCATGTACTCCGAGGCAGGTGTTTTCCCCTGCGTCAGCTCCAAGAGAAGATCCTCAGCTCCTTTCCCCTCCTTGGCATGTTCAAAGATGGCTTGGAAACGCTCCAGAAATTCTCCATAAGATGAGACGGCGGATCCATCCGTTCTCCAGACCACGGTGGTCCACTCCAACGCGTGTCCGGTGAGTAATGAACATACAAAGGCGATTTTGCTTGCATCTGTGGTATGTAGAGAGGTCTGCTGGGCGAAATACAGGGAACATTGTAATATAAAGCCCTTGCATTTACCTGGATCTCCCTCATATTTCTCGGGAAGCGTGAGGCGCGGGTTTGGGCTCGCCACATTCAATGAGTCTGGGGGAAGAGCAGGCGTGGCGGGCGTTGAAGTGGCCGTGGATTCCGTGGTAGACTTCTGGAGGGCTTGAGACCACTGAAATCAATTCCTCCGTAAGTGTGGTCAAACGGGTCAATTGGTGGTGACGGCGGCCGACAGAGCATTCATTGTCGCTGGATCCTCGTTCGGCGAAGTATTCTGTGATGAATCAGACATGTGAGGCATATCCATTTGCAACAATTTAATAGTCGTCTTCAAGCAAACATAAAGCTTCTCAGTAAGAGGAAAAAACAAGGCAGAATAAACTTGAACTCAGGATCAGATGCAGGCTTGATTCGGGACGGGTAGCAATCAACAGCATAACCGGAGCCGGTCAAGGTTCAGAACGGTTGGCGAGAATCAGAGTCCAGGTACAGGCAGCAGTCATTAGGCAGGCTGCAGACAGTCAGAGAGGTTAGTAACAGGCTTGGATCGGTAACACAGATAATTAGGAAGACTAGAGAGTAGAGGTCTTCACAGTGCACCCGAGACCCGTCGACCCGGGACCCGTACGGGTTCGGGTCTATATTTTAAATGATCAGCCGGGTCCGGGTTGGGTCCAAATCTATTACTTTGGGTCCCGGGTCTGTTTAACATTGTGTGTGATACCCGTGCGATCGGAGTGCAAAGTGCAATCTCAAGCGCGTGTCATGTTTCTATGACAACCAGAGCTTCCGCCAAACCACGCTTTACATTTTCTCCTATTTTTATAATAGTATAAATGAGCCGTCTTGTTTAATCTTAAAGTTTTGGTGGTCAGATTCAGACTCAATGAAGAGCAGAGAGCACAGATATGATCAAGATAAACAAGCAACAAGCAATCGTTATTATAGTTCAAAATGGCAAACAGTTAAAGTTATTATGCGAGTTACCAAGTGAACTTTTAAAGCTGAAATAATAAGTGGTTTAAGCTTGGAAAAACGAGAGAAATAACATGGATAGAACTTTCTTGTCAGTGGATTGTAATGCATCAAAGTCAGTCAGGTAACGTTACAAGGAAGTGAGAGGACGACTGCTAAAATTAGGTAAGACAAAAGTTTTATTTTTTGCAACTCGTGTGAAATAATATGTGACGACAATCGGGTCCAGTCGAGTTGGTGTCTTCCTGCCGGGTTCGGGTCCAGTTTTCAAATAATAGATGGGTCCTGGTCGGGTCCAGGCAGTACATTTATGGTATTTCTCGGGTCTGCATGGGTCCGGGTCTAACTTTTGAAATGAACGACGGGTCCGGGTCGGTTCGGTGTAGCACATTACGGGTTTCTTTCGTGAAGACCTCTACTAGAGAGTGCTCGGTCATGAAACACGGAGAGAAAATACTTTGCACAGGATGCCGAGTTAACGAGGCAGATATAGCTTAGGACCCAGAGTTAATACACAAAGTATTCAGAGCATAACGATCCCTACTAAACTCTAGTATAAAACACTTAGTATTCAGGAGAGAGATCACGGGCCTGAAAGTGGATAGAATCACCAGGGTCAGACACTGTAACACATATTAATTTTAATGGTGTTCACCCTTCCGATACTGGTGAGAGGAAGAGACATCCATCTATTTAAACTTTCATTTACCTGAGATATCAGGGGAGTGTAGTTGGATGCAATCAGATCCTCCACCTGTGAAGTAACTTTGATTCCCAAATAGCCTATCTAAATCCATCAATAGAGGTTTTATATGGATGTTGAACTGTTGGATTCAGCCTTTCTTGTTCATTAAGAAAAATATAGATGACTTTGATTTGTTAACTTTATATCCCAAAAATATTGCAAAATCATTACTCAAATGATTAAGAGTGGGTATTGAATCATTGAGTTTAGTTAAATAAACAATTATGCCATCTGCAATTAGCTAAATCTGGTGTTCTAGGCCTACAATTTCAATTCCCCTTTTTACCTGGGCACCTAATCCGTTATCCTGTGATGATGTATATAGTCCAGCATGGAGTTAGTGGCCATGCAAAGGACCGGGACTTGTCTGTGACCAAACCTTTGCATCATATCACTGTATCAGCAAGGATATGCCAGCCTCCTTTTCTGCCAGGCTGATTTCTACTTCTGCGTTGGACCTATGGTGGAGGCTCTACACTATAGACTACACATTGGTTTTCATTTATGCTTGTGCGTCATTGTCCGCCTTGACACGCAATTACACATGCAGAGGGAGCATGTGAAACCCGGGGAGCGGTTCTAGCAGACCAATCACAGAGCTTGCGGTACGCGTATAGAAAGTAGCTACTGCGTGAGTTCGACGCAGAAGTATAAATTGGTTGGAGCATACACAGTACCTCGACTCCTCCCACAGCACTTCTCTGATCACAAACAATTTCATTGGGGATCCCGAGAACATCTACCAGAATTGCTAGGTCACATTTTCTGACACAAAATTCATTTAAAGGTGCCATCTGTAAAAATTGAGGTTAAAATATCCAAAAAAATGAGCTACATGCATCAAAAGAATGAGAAGAAATAAGGTTGATGATGTCATTAAAAAAATGACAAGTTATATTGCTGCCGAGATATTAACCTGAATTAGCATGCTAAATTACTAGCCCCGGCCCGGCAGGTGTCATAATACCAGTTTCGGCCATGGGAGGCGGTATGCGGGCGGGCAACATAACCACCAGCCAAACTGCAATACACAAGTAACTTGCACGGCTTGTGGTGTACTTGAACCTGATGTCAATCGTGCGGAAAGTACAGCCCACTACTACATTTCAGTTCATTGAAGAGTTCAAAAAATGATTGGTTGACATTATGCGTGAGGAATACATTTTGGTAAGGTGTAGCATACCCAGATAGCAAACTGACATTGAATCAACGTGGAAATATGACATTGAAACAACGTTGATCCGACATTGTTTTGCTCATCGAATTAACGTTGAACCAACGTCAGGCGCGTCATTCTTTCAAAACTAACGGAAAATCAACTTGAAATCAACGCATTGTTTCAACGTTATGAAAGCAAACCAATTTTCGATTTTCATTTAGCTTTGAAGAATGCCGCATCTGACGTTGGTTCAACGTTAATTCGATGAGCAAAATCAACGTTGTTTCAATGTCATGAGAGACGTCGTTTCCACGTTGATTCAATGTCAGTTTGCTGTCTGGGATACTGTATCTTTCAACGGTGTTCATGTTCTTTTACCTTTAGCTAGTAGAGATGATCGGTTCACGTGCGCTAGGGATCTGTGGTGTAACATTTACAAGCACCAAAACTGTATTTATTGTTTTAATTGCATAATAAAATTGACAGAATCTGAGAGCTGAGATTTTTTTTTATATATCATAACTAACCTGCTATGTCTAGTCTGTCCTTTTCTGTGCGTGACAGAATTGATGTGTGGCGTGAGAGCGTGTGAAAAGTGTCAATTGCGTATCTCGCGCTGAATTGGTGAGAGTTGGCGCTAGCTTGGTCAACATCAGCAAATGCTGTCTGTCAAATTAATTCAAACTAGCAAAAAAAAAAATGTAATATGAACAAAACGAATAATGTAAAACTTCAAATAATAGCCCGTGCTTTTATTTGTATTTAAGACAGTAGTCTATGAGATGGCCTTTATAATTTAGTGTTGAGATGTTGTAGCCTGGATGCCAGCCCGAACTCCGCCCACAACATTTTTTGGTCGGGAAGTTCGGTCTGGACTCGATCCATTGAGGAGAAATTATGATCAGGCAAAAAATGATCGGGCCAATCAAATTGCCAGGGCGGGCTTTATACGATGATGGACAGATAATCTGCAGGGACGTAATTAATTCGTTACATTTATATAGCGCTTTTCTGGACACTCAAAGCGCTTCACATAGAAGGGGGGATCTCCTCAACCACCACCAATGTGCAGCATCCACCTGGATGATGCGACGGCAGCCATAGTGTGCCAGAACGCTCACCACACACCAGCTTACTGGTGGAGAGGAGACAGTGATGAAGCCAATTGGTGTATATGGGGATGATTAGGAGGCCATGATGGACAGAGGCCACTGGGCAAATTTGGCCAGGATGCCGGGGTTACACCCCTGCTCTTACGAAAGACATCCTGGGATTTTTTATGACCACAGAGAGTCAGGACCTCGGTTTAACGTCTCATCCGAAGGACGGTAATCATCACGTTATCAAAAATTGCTTGTCAAAGATGACTGAAGCTGAAGAATTGAGATGTATACAGCGCATTCATTTTAATAGACAGAGAACTGCAATCAAGGCATTTGTCTTTTGGAAAGATATTTTTGGTGTCCTTCCTACATGATTCGGGAAAAGTGTAACTTATCAGCTGGCTCTGACTGTCGTTAAGAAGATGGGACGTAATGAAAAGCCTGTGGTCATTGTGGTTTCTCCTTTGGTGGCACTCATGGAGAAGTAAGTAAAAGAAGCAACACTCGTTATTTTAACTTCTAAAATAAACAAAGTTAGGCTACGTTCTGTATTTGAAAACTGCGCTATGCAAAGGAGTTGACTTACTGCGTTGCTCTGATTGGTTGTAGGTCTACCGACTATCCAATTGAGTGCAGAGGTTTTTTTTTTTTTTCCTGGTTCGGTTATGACACGCCTCATAATCAAAGCCCAACTGAGGAGTTTCAGACTCATATTCTCTCTTGAATATGAGTATGACGAAGTCAGGCTAGAGATGTTGTTCATTGAGTCGCTAATCTCTAAAAATCTCCAAATGCTCCACATGAAACTGCGGTCTTCCAACCTTTTACTATCATGTCAAATGATTTGATTAATATGCGCGAGGGAGAGAGAGCAAGACAGCGCTCGCTCCTGTTGTTTGAAAGTGTGCGCACGGCCGAGGCACAACTCACTTTCTGGAGGTACGCTGCCCCCATCTGGTATGGAATATGGAGTATGATTTGATTTTTTTTTTTTGGCACCTTTAAGCATTCGTCTTCATCCATGTAATCAAAGTTAAAAGGTGCGTATTGCTTACACGGTAAATCTAGGTTTTTAGACTTATTTACATCATACAATAGTAAAAACTTGTCTTTTGACAATAGATTTTCATTTAATGCCAAAAACATTCCTTCTCTCTTGCTTTTTGAAATGACATTTTTTTTGTCTCTCAATAAATTACTGAATACCATGTTGCGCCCAAGCGTGCCGCACAAGCCCTCAAAAGTGAAGCCAAAACGTCTTGAGCGCCCCCTTGTGACCGATCCTAGTATATTAACCCCGCCTCCCCATTTTATTCAACGGAACGTGAGACCCGACAACTAAACAATTAAATTACACTTCACATATCCTTTAGCCAAAGATAGTTTCTGTCATTTATTGTAGTTTCTATCATGTTGATATAATTTCAAGAGTTTGTTTTTAAAATAAGTTTGTTTTAAGTTGACAGTTGAGTGCGCAGACTCAAGTTCTAAGATGTCAGCGCCATATCGGGACATTGGCGGCACTGATGAAAAGAGCGAAGGGGCGTTGTCCATCTTTTTTTACAGTCTATGTTTGTGCCGTCCTGTTTACGGTTGCTTAGTGATTTTTACACTCTTCCAGTAGCAGTATTAACATTAAGTGGTATGGCATCTGACGCACAGAAGCTAATGGCACGTCACTATGCCTATTGGCACATCCGGTGGCATATGCCAGTGGATAGTGCCATGTGTCACTGACATTATTGGCATGTACCAGTGGATAGTGGCATGTGTCACTGACATTATCTTGACACTGACATGACACCTGACTGACACAGAGTCGCGGAACATGTCACTGTATGCAGTAGACTGACAGATTAATCGAGCACCTATTCTGACGTAACTGTGACACAAAATCCTAAATGAAAAGCCTAATTTTGGGATATTTTTAAATATCAATTAAATGCATTAAAGTCAGTAATATTTTTTTCAAACGTGTTACTTGTGTCATGTCTGTATTTGATTGGAATGTGCCACTGAATGTTTTTTAATGTGCTACTTAATTGTTTATATCTCGAAGTCTCAAACTGCCCATTCTAGGAAAGACACAAAGTAAATCTGTCATCACTAAGAATAATGTATTAACAGTCGTGTTCGTTACTGTAAACCTTAATTTTTGCATGATGATGCACGCCAGTAGGTGTCAGTATAAGTGAGTGAAACACTGGCCAGCGCAAGATTCTCATAAGTGGCTTTAATATTTCAAAAATAATTTTAACAAATTATGTATGCTCGATTAATATGTCAATCACTACTGGAGGTGTCACAACATAAGGTGACATGTTCCGCAGCTCTCAGGTGTCATGTCAGTGTCAATGTGCCGTGATAATGTCAGTGACACATGCCACGATCCACTGGCACATGCCAATAAAGACCGGATGTGCCATTACACATAGTGACATGCCATTGGCTTCTGTGCTGAGATGCCATGTCACTGTTATACCGTCTCTCCTTTCTTGGCTACGGTGGTCTGACAGCATACTTCCCATTCGCAGCTGTTTCTTAAAGTCCCTAATGTAATAGATATTTCACGCACCTTCCCCTCTCGGTTCTCCCACAATGCCACAGGGTTCTAATTAGCTCCCTTGCCTTTTGTTAAAACAGTTGCTGTTTCAGCTCCCTGTTAATCCCTGTCTGTATGCTTTGCTGACTTTAAACAAGACACCATTGACAATATGAGAGGCCAATTAGAGTATAAGCATTAGGACAATTGCCTGAAGCCTTCATGCTCAAAGGCAGTAAACACACAGCTCCTTTTCCTGTGATACTGCAGGAAAGCAGGAGACAATAAATTATCTTATGTTTATAAGACTACACCACCAATGGAGATGCTAAGTGAACATAATTAATGTTCCAGGGTCTTGAGATGAACATTAAACCTTCATGATACTGCCTTATCTGTGTGGGAAAACTCATTCGCATTTTTTTTCCTCTGATGTTGTTGTTGTTGTTGTTGTTGTTTTTTTGTTGTTGTTTTTTCCCCAAGAGGCAGGCTATACGTTTTCCTTCCATTTGGTTACATTATGTTCAACCACAATGGCTGATTTTATTCCAGTTGATAGTGGGATGGAACACAATTTTTAATGGATGTTTCAGTAAGTTGAGGTGATCCTCTGATGCATTCAATCACTAGCCTAGTAAGACATCCTGCATGGGTGAGTTTAGCCACTGACTTACTGAATAAATTATTGTTTTGTCATCATAGTCACTAGCCTATACTATACATTGTCAGATTCATACTTATTTTGGATATTATGTTATACTGTTTGTTTGACTGCTTGTTTACTTTGTTGTTCCCTGTTTATTCATCTGTATCATTTGTGTTATTTGTCAAAAGTATGTAAAGTGGGTTCTTGAAAGGCGCTATAAATATAAATGCATTATTGAATATCTGTTGGCTGGTTTTGGGCACTTTTCTGCTTGTCAGAATGGGAGACCTTTTAATAATAGAACCCCAATGTTAGACGAAAACGGTTTGTTTTTTTCAGGTGAATAATATACTGTAATATTAATAAGAATAGAGATGATAAATAATAAAACAAGTTTACATATTTAAAAAAAAAATTCTCTGTCATATTAACTCTATAATGTAGATTGAGTAAAGTCAGTTAAAAAAAAAACAACAACAAAAAAACCGTTGAATTTTTTATTTACAGCGCATGCGCAGCATGCACCAATCGCTTACCATTGCGTCAATAAAAATCGCCTCAGTTTTATCTTTTCGTCATATGTGTAGGACACTTCAGATATTTGAGAAAATATCGTTATGTTGGACTGTTGTACGTAGTGATAAATGACGATCAGAGGTATCATAACTCTTAATCGTCTTTAAACCGGCTTGATAGCTTATCGGTGCTATATTAGTCCGGCGGCATGGATCATGGGTACGGTAATAGACGCGGTCGGAGAGAAGGGGGTCGGCGGTTCGGAGATGGAGAATCCAAGTGGGATGGAGGGGCTGGATCCAGTGGGGGTGCAGGATACCCGAGGAGCTCCGATTGGGACTCAAGGGAAGAGCAAGGACATGGAAGGGGACGAAGAGGAAGAGGAGGAGGAAGAGGCAAACATCCACCCCATTTAAAGGGTCGAGAAATTGGACTGTGGTATGCCAAATGGGGCGGCATTAAAAGATCTGAGGCAGAGAGGAAATCTGTGAGTAGTAGTCGACGGTTACAATGATGTCAGGTTGTTTGTTTATAAAATGTTTGAATTATAGTAACGTTACTTGATAATGTGTCGTCTGAGATTGACAGCTATTACGAGTCAGTGGCATAACTAATATTGATGTTTGTGAGACATTTTATAATGGGCGAAAAAATTGTACACAGCAGCACAACATTTCTGAACTGAAATAAGTCATGTCAAATATATTTATATAGCGCTTTTCACAATACAGATTTATCAAAGCTGCTTCACAGTATCAATCAAAAACAACTTAACAGTGTTTGTTTATTACTGGAAAAATGACATCCAAGTTTGGTAGAGCTGATCAATGGTATGATGGGTCATTTAATTTGAATATCCCTTTTTTGAATAAACCTTTTTATTATTAACTTTATGCGATTGTAGATGCTTTCCATCACCACTTGGTCAAAGTCATTGTAAAAAGTTGCATAAAAGTAAGGTTTTGTTAGAAATTCATAATTGAGAACAACTTATGTTCGTTTACTAAACAAATTTCAAGCATTTATGCAATAGTCTTTGGATCTATTTGTTGGGTATATCAATATAAACAAGTTAATGAGTGGTGGTATTGTGTGCAACACTATTTCAAAACAGTCTGGGAAAATGTTTATTTGACCAATCAGTATCTATGATATGATAATGCGTATTTTAAGACTGAGAATGGTTGTGTCATTTTAGAGGGCCGTTGTTCAGATGGATGAGTCACGAGAGCAGCACATTACTCAGTTGCTGAATTCTGTTCAAAGAGATCTGGGCAGAGATGAGCATCCCTCCACGTCTCAGAGCTGGAGGGTGAAGGAGGAGCCCAGTGGCCACAGGTGCTAAACAATATTGTACAATCATCTGGGTCAACGTTGTCATTGAAATAATGGACAAAAATGTCAAGGTATTTTAACATTTTGTTTTCCATAATTATGCTTAACGAAATGATGTCTGCATTCCAGTTACTTTGATGGAGATGATCCTCCAGAACTGCCGAACATTGTGAAAGTGCCAAAAATTGAGCCTAAAGAGGAGAAACGGGAGGATGAGCTGGGAGCAAATGTGAAAGAGGAGCTTAATGACGCTGACCTGGAATACTTACTCCAGGATGTTGTGCGGACAGCCTCCCTGGATGAGGAGCTCAAGAAAGATCTGGAGAAGAAAAAAGAAAACGCTAGATACATCGATATGCTGGTGAGACAGACAGAGAACTAAAGAGATCGGACGGTGTCAAAAAAAGAAATGCGCATTTGCCCACAACTTTGTTTTAATATGGCATTTCCTTTTTCAGAAATTCAGAGAGAAGCTACCTTCTTATGGGATGAGAGAGGTAAATGTCACCTTTTGTGATTCATATACAGTTATATCACTGTAAAATTAGCTGTAAAACATTAGCAGTGTTTAAAAGTTACATATTTAAAAGTTTTGTTCCTCTAAAAAAATGTGTCATGCTTTAAAATAGCTTAAATGTAACTCTAGCCCTGCCTAATTTGTTTATATGCGGTTCTATGAATTTGCAAATTAGCCCCGCCTCCATCCACTCACTCCAGCTCAGACATCCACTCAATCGCACGTTGTTGTGATTGGTTACAAGTTAGTTTGTGATGTCAGAAACACTGTTTTTTTCAAACTGCATTTTTGAGACTGTCTTTGGTTCACTGAATTTGCACATGGTTTGTCTTAAAGCATATTAAAAACATTACATAGACATACAAACAACATTAAATGCTTGATCTTCACCACAGGGGGACTTTAAAATATACAGATAACCACCACAATAATACAGGTGACACAATAGAAAGCCACATGATGAATCAGAGTTAATCTTAAACTGTTCACAAGACATGGTCAAGATTGTGCACAGGCTCATACACACGAAGGCCAAGAACATCAGGGGAACACACATGACACTAGAATGACTAAATAACATTAAATGTAACACAAAACACACTGTTAATGATAATAAAAATAAGAAAGGACAAAATTATTTATAAAAATTGAATAATATGTGATGTTTAACTCAGGGACTTCTGGGAATGTCTTTTTTCTATTATGGTAATTGATAGTTTTTACTTGCTAAACCAACTATACATTTGACAGTATTTTACAGTAAAATGTTATGGGATATTAAATTATTTACGGTTCACCATATATGTAAGGTTTAGGTTTTTAAACATTTTTAATGTAGCATTTTTACAGTTTTTTTTTCTGTGAAATGTAGAATTTTTTTTTTTTTTTTTACAGCGTAAGAATTCGTGAAGAAGCATTTTAGTTCACCCAGTGAATGTTACTATTTTAAGTTCTCTCATGCATCTTTCGGTTTTGTCTTACTGTAGGAACTGGTTAAACTGATCAGTGCTAACCAGGTACTGGTAGTCAGTGGAGAGACAGGCTGTGGTAAGACCACCCAGGTCACTCAGTTCATCCTTGATGACTTCATCCAGAGGGGCGTGGGCTCTCTCTGCAGGGTGGTTTGCACGCAGCCACGGCGTATCAGTGCCATATCTGTAAGTAAAAGCATTATTCAATTTTAACGTTGTTTTTCTCTAAACTTTTCCACGGACACCCTTGCACTCTCTTTGCGGCCTCCTGGGGGCTCCCGGACGGTTTGAAAACCCTGGCCTGTGTTAGAAGATAATAGACATAAAAAATGTGCTGTGCTGGTGATCCTCCAGGACAGGTCACATGATGTGTCAGAAATCATTCTAAGATGTGATTTATTGCCCAAGAAACATTTCCCATCAATGATGAACATTTTTTCTGCTAAATATTTGTGTACATATTTTTTTCTAGATTCTTTGTTTAATGGCAAGTTCAGAAGAAAAGCATTTAGCCCGTTTTGAAATGGAACTCTTTTATAATATTATACATTTACTGTCACTTTTGATCAATTTAATGTGCATTGTTGCTGAATAAAAGGTATTCATTTTCATTATTCATTCAAAGGTATTCCCTTTCCTGATGAATTTTTGTTTAGTTAACACCATGATCTCTAACATGGGGCAAGTTGTGTCACTGGACCAGTGATAAGCCATATAGATACTTTCAAGTTCAGTATACACTGCAACAATGAAATATTATTAGGCCTCTTTGTTTTTGTTCTTGTTTTCTTTGTTTCTTCTTTCACCTTGATTTGAGGACAACTTCATTAAAAAGTAGCATATCTGATCCCATTCTCCCTACCTAATTTGTAGAGTGTCTGTGGTCCCACAAAAGTATGCTTCTATTTAAGGTGTGAAGTTAAAAGTAAATGCTTTTGTTTAGGTTGCAGAGAGAGTGGCTTCAGAAAGGGCAGAGCCGGTGGGAGAAGGGAAGTCCTGTGGGTATCAGATCCGTCTGCAGAGGTAAGTGAATCAGATCTGCAAGTCATTCTTAATCCTGTAATCCCCATCCCGGTTCTATGGAGGCTATTCTTTATAGCTGAGTTTTGGCAGATGGGTGAATTTGGCAGAAAGTTTAAAATTCTCTTTCTCAACTGTCCAGAAGAAACCCTAACTAATTTATGCTTTGTATACAGTACACACATACATTCTTATCTAGGTTTGCCTTAGGCTATATAAAGCAATAATTATTATTTTTTTTAGGTTTGTTTAACAATATTAAGACCAATTTACTGTAACAATTTAATTAAATTTTTTATTTCAAAGTCAGGGTCAACTTCATTGTCATTTTTAGCACATTGCATGGCAATGGTTAAAAACGAAAAAGTTCCTTCAGGGAACAACTGTGACAAAAACATAGTGATAGTAAATATAAATAATTCAATTCAAATGATTTGTATAGCACTTTTCACAATATTCATCGGTTTAAAGCAGCTTTACAGAAAATGCATGAGTACAAATTAATTTCTTATCAGAGGTAACTCTCTAAATTATGTTTCCGAAATGTACATATACAAATCAGAGTTAGCTGAAAATGTGTTAAACAATGTGATAATGGTGTTTGGGTCAATTTGACCCGGAGAAGATTTTCTTTTTCCTGAAAATACTAGTTAATGTTATCGCTTTGGACTGAAACTTAGTGATTTTGTTCCCAAGCGGTATAACTATATCTCATTTGTTTTTTGAACATTTTCGTATTTTTTTTGTGGGAGTTCTGTTACCTTGTTACACTTGTAGTGTTCCCGGTCAAAAATGACCGGCCTAATAAAAATAGCTTATAAATCACTCATTATACCATATTTTCACCCATTCTTGGATTCAATCTTTTTGTCAACTTGTTCTCTTTCAATTAGGACTGGTTTTATATTTCTGTTTGCATCTGATTTATCGTGGCCCTCATGTATCTGAGAGTAGGCATGGTAAAAAATGGTCACAATGGGCAACCATTGAAAGTGAATGGGAGAGACTGAAAATAACAGAACAATTTAGTTTTCAGGAGCATGTTCATTATTTTCATGTACACATATGAGCATGTGTGCTTGCAAACATCGAGCCCTTGGACCTGTGCATGTATCGATACATTTATACACACGCTACCCAGACACACACACGTTAAAACACAGAAACTTTGAGTATTACACACATTCTTTTCCACAGAGAGAAATTTGATCCTACCCTAACCTGCATCTAATATACATTTATCCATGACATTACCACACACACAGACACACACACACACAAACTGGCCGTGACTGCAGTGATCCGGCTTCAAAATAATCTTTCTTTCATGTTCTTGTTTCATCACAGCTTCCAGAAAAAATATTATGACATTTTGTTTTGGAACTGTGAGGTTCTCACCATAGACAGTGGTTCTCACACAGAACTAGACAATATTTACACATCATGTGATAGCACAGTGCCTCACAGCATCTTGCTTGTCATTCATTTGTGGCAGCACAATGGCAAAGCAGCACTCTGCACATGATGTTATTCATCAGATTTTTGACTCAGAAAATAGTGGGGAGGATCATTTCTCTCTGTGGAAAAGAATTTGTGTAATACTCAAAGTTTGTGTGTTTTAACGTGTGTGTGTGTGTCTGGGTAGCGTGTGTATAAATTTATCGATACATGCACAGGTCCAAGGGCTCGATGTTTGCAAGCACACATGCTCATATGTGTACATGAAAATAATGAACATGCTCCTGAAAGCTAAATTGTTCTGTTATTTTCAGTCTCTCCCATTCACTTTCAATGGTCGCCCATTGTGACAATTTTTGACCATGCCTACTCTCAGATAAATGAGACCCACGATTAATCAGATGCAAACAGAAATATAAAACCAGTCCTAATTGAAAGAGAACAAGTTGACAAAAAGATTGATTCCAAGATTGGGTGAAAATATGGTATAATGAGTGATTTATAAGCTATTTTGTATAGACCAGTCATTTTTGACCGGGAACACCACAAGTGTGTCTATGTGCCATATTTTTTACAAAACAAAATTTTCAAAACAAAATTCCTGGTGAAAATTTTAAGTTTACTAGTGTGATCAACAATACCAATTTTCTTCAGATTTTATTTAATATTTCCAAAATTATTCAAAAATTAAAAAAAAACACTCAAAAAATGAAATACCTACTCTCAGATAAATGAGGCCCACGATTATTCACCACAACACCACAAGTGTTCTAGGGTTTTGAACACCACATGAGGGTTAAGGCAGAAACTATTGGTAGAGACAATAGGTATACAAGGTATACAGAGTAAGACAGAGAATTAAATAAGGCAATACATGAAGTTTAGCAACACTGAGGTATACAGTAAGTTGTAGTGTTGAATTTGAAGATTGGGCTGTGAATTGTGGAAAATACAATTATGACTATGACATATATGATTATGACAATACAAAAAAACCCCACAGATGTTTTACACTAAGGGCCCTATCTTACACCCGGCGCAAATGAGTTCGTACACTGACGCATGTATCATTCCTATTTTGCACAAACGCGAAGCGGGCCTTGCCCTTCATGGACGCACGTCGGTAAACTAGGAAATAAACTTGCGCTCCCTGGGTGGGTCGGCGCAAAAAGGAGGTATTTCGGGCAAACATTCCCTAGAGCTATTTTGCAGTTCCAGAAAACAATTCCGCCACCAACCAGAAAAAAAAAATCTAGTCTAAAGTCAGTGGTGCATTGCGCGTTGTTCATAATGCTATTTTAAGCGCACATGCTTGGCCATATTGTAGCAAGTGCACAACGCGCATACCCTTTGATCCTTTCATCAACACAGATGCAGCAGTTTTTATTTTTGCAAATCATACATTATAACAAGGAAAAATATTAACACATGAGGGAAATCATTGTGGTTTACATGAAGATGTAAAAAATGTAGGCCTAAATCTAGCTTACATATTTACCCAATTTTTTCAGGCTAATTGCATTAATGGCAGATCAGACCTGTTTGCCCAATAGTGGCAAGACACATATGTATATAAGGACATGTGACGTATTATTTTGTCCGTCAAGAACCAGGAAAAAAAAAAAATCTGAAGATTGCGAAATCACCTTGTAAATCCCCCATAATAATACCAATCCGCCATGCAACATGCGCACCTGCTCTTAAAGGGTATGTTGGATGACACTCTGATTGGTTTTTCACGTTACGCCCAAACCACACCTATGAATAATGAAGCTATTTCAGACCTCAGACCAACCCCTTATAAACTTGAGTCGGGCGCGAGAGTCATTTATCCCGCAGGTAAAATAGCAACGGAACCCAAGGCCCGCCCAAAAAGTTACTTGGCCTACTTGCGTCCCTGAGTCTGTTAGAGAGGTTACGTTCTGGCCTTTATGGTGAGCTGAACAAGCCTTAATTTTCTTCTTTAAATAATTTTACTGGAATTACTGTATCTTTTATAATGAGAGGAAAAGCTGATCGTTTTTTAGAAGAGGTAAAATAATTAATTGATAGTTTTGATAAATGAATGGAATTAAGGCTTCTTTTGTACAATACACATTGTTTGTTTTTGTTATGATTTTTCTTTGTGCTTCCTTAAAGAGGTCAAATCCTTTTCTATTTCCTTGAGCCCTCTTTATAATGGTAGTCAACATTTATAATTTTTCTTCCTTGGGTTCCCTTGGTGACTGTGAGTCACAGCACTTACTCGCAGGCTGCAGGTTTTCTGTTGGGTTCAACAACAGGGCTGCAAAACGCTCTATTGACGAAATGTGTACCTCAAACTGTTCAGGGACCTTGTTAAAAATAAACTTCAGCCATTCTTGCGTTGAGAAGGCTATACAGAGATTCCCAACAGATGGGTAGGCAGAGCCCAAGCATTTTCTTATTCTTATTGTTAGAATAAATACCAACTTTAATAACAGTTTTGTTTTTCTGGTGTTTAGTAATAATATGTCCTAGTTTTCTCCTTGAAAGTTCTTTTCTCGTAGTTCACCAACACTGGCTGGAGTTGATGTGGAAATGTGTGAGGTCGAGGTGATTTGTGTGTGTGTTCATTCTTGTGGTGTTACATTTGTGCAGGTTAGTTTCAATAGCCTAGTCATTTTGGACTGGGAAGAAAGTTGAGTTTTGAAATTTACACTGTTCTCAAAATATAGTTCTCCTTACTAGAGGTTCTCTCGTAATGTGTAAGCTAGCTTACTCTATGGGAAAGATTCATCTTTTCTGAGAAGTTGAAGTCAAAAAATTATCCTTTAGTTTTGTATCCATTGTCAACGCAGTTCAACTGCAGCAGACCATGAGTGGGCTAGCTAGCAGCTCATTGGTTCGCTCAGGGAGAACTGCTACAGCCTATGAGGGAACTCGGTTGAACTCGCGGCCAATGAGAAGCAGACACGCTCTCATTGCGTCAAAGCCCGCCAATACGGCGTGGCCCGAGTCTGAATAGTTGAGTTTCCTGCTGTTTTCCTGGCTCTACGCACCTGCTGATCTCTGAGAGGAAGCTGCGTCGCCGTCGAGAAGGCATCTCTTAGCGAGCGTGGACAGAGTCTGAGGAAGCCGGCCATCTTCGCCACCTTCAGCCATCCTGTGAGCTAACATCCGGCGACGTATCCTTACATTTGTATTTCGCTTGTCTAACTTCACAAAAGAGCAGCGAGCGCCTTTTTAAAGACGCCTCGCACACCTGCGGCTCATGTCGCGCCCATCTCAATGCCGGAGACCCGCGCTGTATGAGGGACGAGCTGCTTTCACCTGTGCCGACCGCGGCTAGCTTTCTTTACATTACAAGAGAGCTAGCCCGCCCCCCCCTTGCATAGCTTCACCGGTAATGGGTTTATGGTGTGTTAGTTCCACCAAGGCTGGTCCTGTTTGCCACTATCACGCCCTCTTATCTGCTCGTGCTATTCAGCTTGTGTCTTTACCGCTGTGGCTCAGTGATAAAACACAAAGCTTTTCTCACCAGAGACCCGTGTTCGATTCCGGCTCTTGCAGATAATTTTATGCAGCTCTCAGCTTGCGGCCAGCTTTCTTACGTTACAGAAAGCGGCCGTGCTCTCCCGCGCACATGCGTCAGCGGCGACATGAGAAACGAGTGTGGCCGAAAATGTCTATATTACAGCAACGAGCCTGTCATAACATAAACGCCTGCAATAATGCCGACAGATTAAGGTTGACTCTAATTCTGTTCATGTGTAATAGGTGCCCACACCCCTGTGCTCACCCATATTAAAACACAGCATTCCTGTGTCTAACAGAGACCTCTCTCTTAGCTGGCTATGCCGCTAGGGTGTTTTCTGAAACAGATGTGCCCACGTCTGTGCACACATCTTCTTTCTGCCCGCTCTATAGACCCTTTTACGGTTGGTAAACATGATGACGTTTTTTGTGGGCGGAGCTTAGGTGGAGGCAGAAAGATCCCTCTGGCCGCTTTACTAACGC
This sequence comes from Pimephales promelas, assembly GCF_016745375.1. Next base: position 7,951,500 of record NW_024121255.1, read on the forward strand.
TAGTTAGCAAGGATTGTTAGCTTGTTTTTTAACAATGACTGGAGAAAATCCGATATTATCTTAATGTGTAAGGTCACTCAGTGTCCAGGACCGTGATTGTTATTTCCAAAAGTTATTTTTAATGGACGGAACCAGATTGGCCAACCTGTAGCCGCCTACATGCTCACTCAATGCATGGATGATCTGACAGGATTAACGTACTGACTTCTACACCTACCTTATAGAGAAACCGATCGTAAATAGAAACTGAGGGCATATAAATCTTTAGATGCCTATATGGTCCTGTACAAGACTTGTGTGTACGATCCGCAGTTCTGCCAAGCCAGCGCCGAGACCACGACAATGTAAAGAGTGACATTACAGTGCGATTTTAATGATGTGAATATTTTCTAGAAATAAAAGTTCCAGATACAGCATATTCATTTTTCATCAATTCTTGCACCAAACAACAGAACAAGACATTTAATACTAGTAACAATTATGTAAGCTCCTTATTATGTAGCCGAATCTGTGCTGTTTTGTATTGGCCGCCTCCAGTTTTCACTTTGTTTTGCCTCCAGCTAGCGCTGTGACGTAACTGTGACGTCGGCGCAAAAGGGGTCTATTACACGGCCAGGTCGCGCTCATCCCAGCCTCTTCAGTCTCGTCCGTGCAGCCTGTATCAGGCTAAAATGCAATCAGGCATAAGTGCATAATGTCTAGCTTATGCCAAACATGCTATAAGTGTAGTATATGTACCCACAGTTCAGTGTTCACCCCTACACACAAACACCACACCTGTGCCCGCGACCACGTTTGCTCATCACACTGTGACTCGCTCCCCATTCACGTCTATCGGGAAGTCACTCACTAAACAGCCATTGGCTGTTCGCGAGCCGTCACGCACAAGCACTGTAAGCGCCCTCACACACTTGTTCAGCCCGCTATGTGTATACACACACACACACACACACGTGTATGTACAGTATACACACGCCTTTTGTGTAGAATATGTGCCCACAATCCAGTGTTTGCCTATACACAAAAGCACCACACTCCCCGTTCTCTGTCAGAGCCCACTCACATAAAGCGGACACTGCCCGCTTGAGTGTCAGAGTTCATAAGCGCGCCCACGAGCCCGTGCACATGTCCCCCCTCTGCATAAAAGCCTCTTGTGTAGAAAATGTGCCCACAATCCCGTGTTCACCCATACAAAAAAGCACCACATGTCCCGTGTCTCTCTCAGAGCCCTCTCCCATAAAGCGGACACAGCCCGCTCGAATGTCAGAGTGCATAAGCGCGCCCACGAGCCCGTGTGCGCGTCCCCCCTCTGCCCACTCTGTTACACGGCCCATAAACTCCTCTCTGAGTTTAAGTCCCATTGCCACAAACACTCTAAGCACGCTCACACTCTCTGTTCAGCCGCTATGTGCAGCAATCAGGGCGATGTAGTCAATCACCCACTAAAGTTGCGCTTCAAATCATGGGAAGCTATTCCGGGAATCTCCCCGTGGGTGTTCAATGCAAAAAAGTTTGGCTATCTGTTACAGTTCCGTCGCCGCCCTCCACGCTTCCGTGCGCGGCTCGAAACTACTGTGCATACAGAAGCAGCCAGCCTGCTTCGTTCAGAGATAGCTAAGATTTTGTGCAAAAGGGCTATAGAGAGAGTTCTGCCTTCTATGAGCGAGTTGTGGTTTTATGGCTGTTATTTTCTTGTTCTCAAGAAAGACGGCGACTGCAGACCGATCTTAGATCTCAGACTTTTGAACATAGCGCTCATGAGGAGACTGTTCAAAATTCTTACAGTCAAGAAACTCCTCGCGCATGTGCGCCAGGGGGACTGGTTCATCTCTCTAGATCTGAAAGACGCCTATTTTCAGATCCAGATAAATCCCTGTCACAGGCCATTCTACATTTCGCCTTCGACGGCCAGGTTTATCAATACACCGTCCTTCTGTTCGGCCTATCCTTAGCACCCCGTACGCTCACAAAGTGCATGGATGTGGCGCTCGCCCCCCTGCGGAGTCAGGGGCTGTGAATTTTGAACTATCCGGACGACTGCCTGATTTTGGCACAATCACAGACGGAGCTTCTGTCTCATCGGACAGTTCTCCTCGGCCATCTGAACACTTTGGGCCTCTCTGTCAACTGGACAAAGAGCTCACTTCAGCCCAGTCAGACGATTTCCTTCCTTGGAATAGACCTAGACTCAGTGGCTATGATGGCTCACTTATCTACACAGCACGCGCGCCGTGTTCACTGCCTCGCCACATCTTTCATATGAACGCCCTCACGCCTCTGAAGACTTTTCAGAAGGCACTGGGTTACATGGGCTCAGCCTCCGCAGAGCTCCAGCTGGGTCTACTGTGCATGTGCCCGATTCCGCTCTGGTTGAAGAGTCGCGCGTCTCACCGTGTGTGGACCACAGACCGCTAGCTGATCAAAGTAACACAGACCTGTATCTCAACTCTGCAGCCATGGACAGAGGCAGAATGGTTCAGCGGGGCATTACCATGGGAACTTTTTCTCTCCGAAAAGTCGTCTCGTCAGACGCATCCAACACGGGTTGGGGCGTGGTCTGCGAGGACTCACCGGCCTTGGCCCCTGGTCAGCTCAAGAGAGCTCCCTCCACATAAACTGTCTGGAGATGTTAGCGGTCGAGAACGCGCTCGCACGTTTTCCTCCCGCGCATTCAGGGCCACCAAGTATTGATCCGCTCAGACAATATAGCCGTGGTATTCTACCTAAACCGTCAGGGCGGAGTCAGATCCAGGAATCTCTTTCTGCTGACACAACGCATTTTAGTTTGGTCCCAGAGTCACCGTCACTTACTCTCGCTAAGAGCGACGCATGTGCCGGGCCATCTGAACGACGGCCCAGACAGACTGTCCAGGAACCTCATGCTCCTGGGGGAATGGTCCCTGCACGTTCAAACAGTCCAGAAGCTGTGGCGAATATTCGGCAGAGCAGAGGTAGATCTCTTCGCTTCGGAAGAGAACGCTCACTGCCCAATGCTGTTCTCAAAGAGCGAGGACGCGCTAGCCCAGGACTGGACCAGCTGCCCGCTTTATGCTTTCCCTCCGCTCTCACTATTACCACAGGTAATTCAGAGGATCAGGGACACACGCCACTCGGTGCTCCTCATAGCCCTGCAATGAGAGATTCAAACTTGGTTCCTGGAGCTCACTCAGCTGTCACTGACAGCCCTGTGGCCCATTCCAGTCAGAGCAGATCTCCTCTCTCAAGCTCGTGGCACGATCTGGCATCCCCATCCGCAGTGCTGGGCGCTGCATGCGTGGGTGATCAACGATTACCTGTTGCTGTGCCAGAAGGAGTGTTAAACACGATTATACACGCCAGAGCGGCTTCTACTAGAAAGCTCTATGCGCCAAAATGGTCTGTGTTCTCTAAATGGTGCACCAACAAAAACTTGTACCCACGGTTGTCCGATGTTTCGTCTTTACTCGTTTTTCTCCAAGAGATGTTGGATAAGGGCAGATCCCCATCCACTCTCAAGGTTTAAGTGGCAGCTGTCGCGGCGTTCGTTGAACCCCGGCAAGGTCAGTCACTGGGCAAAGACGAGCCAATCATCCGCTTTCTCAGGGGAGCTAGAAGGATGAACCCTCCGCGCCCCCCTTCGGTTCCGATCTGGGATCTTTCTATAGTTCTCGAATCTATGAAAGCCCCCCCCCCCCTTTCGAACCGTTAGATTCCGTCGACCTAAAATACCTCTCGCTCAAAACCGTCTTTCTGATTGCTCTGTCATCAGTAAAACGTTTGGGAGGCCTTCACGCACTCTCTGCTAGCGTTGATCATGTTGGAGTTGGAGCTTATTGAGGTGGAAAAACAGTTCACTTTAGTGAAATTACTAAAACTGAAAGGCAGAAATGACAGAAGACGTCGGAGGAGATGGTACGTGTGGAAATCATAGACAGTGGTGGAAATGCGTGAGAAGGTACGTGTGGAAATGCGTAGGAGGAAATGCGATGCTACCAAGCTGACCAATCACCGATCTTGCGGTCCGCGTCTTCGCGACGTGTAGTTACATTTTTGAAGAGGTGCGCGTCAGGCGACGGCGAAGGGTACGCGGTATGGGACGCATCTGTGCGTATGCTACGCCATCCCTACTGCGCGCACCCTACGCAGAAGTATAAATTGGCCTTTAAACCTAGACATGGCTATTATTATAATAAAATTAGGGTGCTACAATTGTTTGTGATCTGTGTTCGTCCTTTAACCATCTGGACAAGATTAAATCCATTCATAATTTGCTGTAGTTTTTTCCTTGTACTGTTATCGTCCCAGTGTAGATTAAAATCACCCATCACTATTTTCTCCTTTAACATTTAACATCACTACTTTAACATTTCCTTGAACTTATCATAAAAGTCTATGTTAGCAGATGGTGGTCGATTTAAGAGAGACATCAGAGGTGCAAGAGATACATTTAAATTCTGCATTGTTTACAGTGTGAACAACCTTCCACTTCCGGTTCATGCGTATTGCTTTATTTACTGTAAAGCGTTATGTTAGCGGTGCTCACCACGCCGGCTCCGTGATTTCACGTATAAGCACTGCTCAACGCACAGTCACATTTAATTATAGAGCATCAAATATGCTAAACATGAAAGCTCAACCTTGTTTACTTCATGCAAAGCAGGATAATATGCAAGTACATGAAGTTTCATGTTTTAAAGGGGTGGTTGATTGCGATTTCCATTTTAAATAGTGTGTAATGTTGCTGTTGGTGCATGAATAGTACCAGCAAAGTTGAAGCGCTGAAAGTTCAATGTAAGCAGAGATATCGTCTTTTAAAAATCAGGAAGTTTAATGCCTACAAAAACGACTCAATTTGCACTACAGCCGGGTTTTAGACGTCACTAACCCATACATTTATACCATATATTTCCCTCCGGAAAATGCAAAAAAGATCATGGCCATATTTCTGCGGCTCGTCGAAAGTGTGTTATGTTCACCAACTGTCAGGTCTTCTGTGTTCGGGCTTTCCACGGACGCTGTAGTTCGTCAACAATGTATACAATTTATGTTTGATTGTTCCTGAAAATGACATAGCTCTCTGTGCTGCGCATTTTACATAAGACAGTTTCCAGAATCTCCATGAATTCAATGCTGGATTCAACAAGAAACCGTTACTAAAACATGAAGCAGTTCCAAGTCTAAAACCAGAGGCAGCAGTTGTTGGGCCACAACCTGTAAGTAGGCTAAGACTTAATCGTTTTAAATGTATTTGCATGTATGATTTCAGACGTAATGTTTTAGTTTTATCAGATGCCAGCGCTGGCTTTATAGCCACTTAGTTATGCTATTTCGTGTCTACGACAAACGCGTACAAACATTTTGGACCTGAATTTGTATATGTACTCATTTTGTAAATGTATTTTTCATGTATATATACTTTATGACGTTATTTTTCGATTTGATCAAGAACGTAAACCAATGACAACACTGTTTGTGTATAAAGTAGCCAGTTAGTTGATGCTATTGTGTAAAACAAACGTGTATAAAGTTAAAATAAAAAAAAGTAAAATATATAGGCACATTACCATTCAGAAACGTTTTGTAAGAGCCGTCTTTAGGGAGGTTCTGCTTGACTTCTGCTTCTGGGTCTGATTCTGGCTCATACTGATACTGCAGTATCGATACCATTATGTACATTTGACAGGAACACACATGCAACTTTCGCCCGTAAAGGTCATGGGCGTTAAGTATCCGGACAACGTGCAATACTCAGTTTAGTCAATCACAACACCGGCCCAAACTAACCAATCTGAGCCCATTGCCTGTTTCTGAGGGAGTGGTTTCATAGACTCAGGAAGTAGAGCGTAGATCGGGCCCAAAAAATCAAATCCGACCCGACCCGAGCCCGTTTGTGTATTTAGATTGTTTATTTATTTATTTACCAGGATAAATGCATATTAACAACAGTACACCTGTAACATGCCAGAATTAGCCAACGGCTAGTTTTCATCTGTAGTCCTGTTTGCCAGTTGTACAAAGGCACCCTAGGGAAAGTACACATTTAAAAGTTTCATGTAAATACAGCTGTATTTGTCTGCTGCAGCATAGCTTCAATAGACGAAAATTATTAGAATGTAAAATCTCACTAAAAAGTGTTTTGAAAAACAACATATTTATACGCACAGGCAGTAGCAGCAAATAGCATGCACTGTCAGTGCAACAAGTTAAAACAACGTGCATGTTGTGTCCGAGACCGGCCCGACCCGACACATTAACTGTAATTATGAGCCTGAGCCCGATTTAAACCCGGCCATTTTTAAAACATTACGTAGGCCGCTATAACCGGGGCGTCGCCAGATAACTTTTTTTAAGCAGGTGCTGAAAGGGTGCTAGACCAAGACCATAGAGGGGGTACATATATTATACATACATATTATACATATGTATTTATATATAATATATATTGGCAACTTTATATTTAATATTCAATTATTTTAATTATCACAATGAAAGTTTTAATTTTATTAAATTGAACAAGCACAACATTCAGCATTCAATCAAATTTTCATTCATTAATAATAATGTTAATTCGACATGTGTGCGTGCAACAAACAAGATGTGCATTTGTACTGTAAATTTGGTGACAAGCGTGCAGAGAATTGATTTATGTCCCGCTTCCATGTCATGAATATATTATCTGCTATATTTGCTTCTTTTTTTTTAATAAAATCCAGGCAATTGGTTGATGAAAAATGTTTAAAAATTAACATTCAATTTATACGAAACGAAATTCACATTTAAGAAAGGCTATCTACAAAACAAAATGAAGTGGTAAAAATCATGCCAGAACCACACATGTCGCGCCGCATCCCACTATTTAGTTACTCTGTTGTCTATTCATTTTCATAATCAACATGGAAAAAAAAAACCCCATTATAATATTGTAAAAATATTAAAGTAAATGGGCTTATTTAATTTGTACAAATTGCAGCACAATTATTTAATTCTTAATTTTGCAAGTCGAAGGGCATGTATTGCATTTATTGCGTGCATTTATCAGTTATTATCTTTATGAATAATGTAACAAGGACGAAACATTTAAACTGGTTTATTTATTCAGAATCGAATGGATCGCAAAACAAAAGGATCTGAATGAAGAAATGTAAAAATTAAAAAAAACCTGAACACTGACAAATACAGAAAATAAAAAAAATAAATTAACTTTGGACTGGAGGGCCTAGGCCTAGCTAGGAGTATAGACTACTTTAATATAATTTAACAATGTTTAATTTAGAACATAGAATATTTTTTAAACAAAATAAATATTTGTAAAGCCTGTAAAACGCAGGCCTAGTGCAAAAACGCTTCTCCAATCTGGTAGCCTCCTCCTGTCTTTGTATGAGCCTGTAGAAGCGTGAGAAATTGATCAGGCCAATATATGCTGCCTGCCATACATAAATGTAACCATTATATATCAGCATTAATCACAAAGCTATATCCTACTTACATGGTTCTACATGTTGTCATGCAAGAACAAGATTGTCCACAGTTGCTGGTTTCTAAGCGGTCCTCCTCTGCTCTATCGTTCGGCCAGCTGCGCTGAACACCCGCTCGCTGCTGCTGCTGCTTGCTGGAATCTTGCCAGCCTGGCTAGTTTGGGGTAGACTAATGCATTGACTTGCCACCATTTCAGTAGGTCCCTGTCGTCATCCATGGCGGCATGCCTCTGGGAATTGTACATGGCCACTTCATCCTCATCTGGTTCGTTATCATCGTCTTGGTTCTCCCATTCGGCAAAGTCAGATTCTCTCCTGGGCCTGGCTGCTGGTGGTGTGAAGCCAGTACTACTGCTGCTCATTGCACTGGCAGTAGCTGCAGCAGCATCCTCCTCCACAGACAAGATCAGGGTGCGAACGTGGGCATGTACTTCAGCTATATCCAAAGGAGACATCATCCTCAATTTGTTGAATTTAGGCCAGAGGAAAAGAGCAACTTTGTGCAGAATGTTCACCTTGACTTTTTGCACTATGAACTCGCTATGTCTGTGGCGCACAAAGGCTTGCTGCGGAGAGTCGGCGGGAGAGGGCCGGCAATGTTTCTTCAGTCTCTCAAGCCAGAGGCAGACCAGGTTTATGGTTGGATATTTGTCGCCCTCCAACTCTCTCTGGGCATTATAGAATGGCTTCAAAAAGGTGACCAGAAAGCTCAATAAGTCAGGTGCAATATTTTCGATACGCTCAAGCTCGTCGCGGGTCTCCAGCTTCTCCCGTAGCTCTCGGTATATGTCCTGCACTGACTTGAGTATTAGGGAAACTGTGCTAAATCGTGTCTCCCCCATCTGTAGCACTGTTTTGGATAATTGCGCAGCCAGGCCGGATTGTTTCAGATATCTCACGAGTCCTTTAGCAGCAGATATGGTCTCACCTATATCCGGCACGTTTTGCGCCAGTGTGCCATCATGCAGACTGTGACGAAAGACAGTATTAATTAGGTGATCGAGACAAGAAATCCTTCTGTATGGTTCCAGGGCTTTGATTATGTTGCTGCCTTCATCTGTCACCCACACTATTCGGCTGAGGGAGCTAGGGTCGAGGCCAAATTTGTTGACCAGCAGGCTCACTATCTCGCGTCAGATGTTTTTCCCGTTTTAGCATCCTCCACGGGAAACATGGCTGTGGTGAGATTTTTTTTACCAATTAAAGGGCGGTTGACTACTTTTTTTCTTTGCATGATTGTGTTCATGGGGTGCAATATAACATGTATTCGCGGTTTTTCGTTTTTAAAAAGTCTAAAAGTATTTTTCATAAACTTCATGTTTATTGTCAGCCGCGCTCTCCTCTGTCCTTGAACGAGCGGTTGACTTCCTGAGTCTATGAAAGCACTCCCTCAGAGTCTATGAAACCACTCCCTCAGAAATACGTAGTGGGCTCAGATTGGTTAGCTTGCGCCGGTGTGTTGTGATTGGCTAAACTGTCGCTTACGTTGTCTGGAAAGTTAACGCCCATTACCTTTACGGGCGAAATGGGCACGTCATGAGCTCCGGTCCAGATGTAAATATGCGTCGAACTGCAGTATCAGGTTGAGGCAGAATCAGACCGAGTAAGCCGCGATGAAGAGAGTCAAACAGAACCTCACCACACACGGCTCTTAATAAACGTTTCTGAATGATAATTTGCTACATTTTTTTAACTTTATACACGTTTGTTTTACACAATAGCATCTGATTGGCAACAATAGCAACTGACTGGCTAACGTTATACTCAAACAGCGTGGCATTAGTTTATGTTCTTGATCAAATCGAAAATAACGTCATAAAGCATATATACATGAAAAATATGTTTAAAACTTTAGTACTTATACAAAATTCAGGTCCATAATGTTTGTACGCGTTTGTCGTAGACGCAAAATAGTCAAGTCAAGTCACATTTATTTATATAGCGCTTTTCACAATACAGATTGTATCAAAGCAGCTTCACAGTGGTAACATGAAAGTAGTACAACACAGATCAGTAATATTGCTAAACACTAAATAACCCCAACTGAGCAAGCCAAAAGCAAGGCGACAGTGGCAAGGAACCAAAACTCCATCAGATTGGATGGAGAAAAAACCTTGGGAGAACCCAGGCTCAGTCGGGGGCCAGTTCTCCTCTGGCTTACATTCATATTGTTTATATATAAATATTAAATATAAATATTGTTTATGTATAAAACGGCGGCATAACATATCGCAGGCGTTGAGTTGTCACTTCACAGGCGTTGGTCTTCTCATCACAGGCGTTGGGGCATCCGAAATCCCCGTGAGAGACTAGAGACAAAACTGGACCTGACGAACGCCATTTTTCTCGGGACAAGCGTCCCGAGATAACAGCAGAAAGGCAGATGAGAAATAATTAGCATAGCTGATGTTCATAATGATTTCCATTATACGGGAGTCGGTGTTAGAAACCACTATCTCACAAACTCTCCGTAACCTGAACTCTCCGCAACCCAACCATACGCGCTGACCCGTTTGACTAAGGCTGTCGAGCCCCACTGTCGCGGTAATGCGTTTCAGTGGCAAAAGGTTCCGTATGGCATAACAGAGGACTAAAAGTTAAGCATTATGTGAATGCTTGACTAAAGAGATGCGTCTTTAATCTAGTTTTAAACTGTGTCAGCGAGTCAGAGCCTCGGACCGTATCGGGAAGGCTATTCCAGAGTTTTGGAGCTAAATGCGAGAACGCCCTCCCTCCTTTAGTGGACGTAGATATCCTAGGAATGACCAGAAACCTTGAATTTAGTGATCTTAAGGAACGCAGTGGGTTGTAGGGCGAAAGAAGGTCCGTTAAGTACATAGGAGCTAAACCATTTAGGGCTTTATAGGTCAGTAGTAGTATTTTGTAGTTGATACAGGACTTAAGAGGTAACCAGAGATGATAAAATCGGTGTTATATGATCATATTTTCTTGACCTAGTAAGAACTCTAGCAGCTGCATTTTGTACTAACTGTAGCTTGTTTATTGAGGATGCAGGACAACCGGCTAATAAAGCATTACAGTAATCTAGTCTCGAGGTCATGAATGCATGAACTAAGTTTTCTGCATCAGAAACAGATAGCATGTTACGTAGCTTAGCAATGTTTCTAAGGTGGAAAAAGGCTGTTCTTGTAACATATGAAATATGATTTTTGAAAGACAAGTTGCGGTCTAGTATAACACCCAGGTCTGTTACTGTAGTGGATAAAGTAACAGGACATCCGTCTATATTAAAGTTGTATTTTGAGAGGTTTTGTAAGTAGTTTTTTGGACTAATAAGTAATACCGCCGTTTTATCTGAATTTAATAGCAGGAAATTACGCGTCATCCAGCATTTTATATCTTTGAGACACTCTGTCATTTTAGATGAGTTAGTGTTTTCATCTGGTCGTGATGAAATATATAATTAAGTGTCGTCAGCGTAACAGTGGAAATTAATTCCATGTTTTCTTATAATATTACCAAGTGGCAGCATATATATTGAGAATAGCAGAGGGCCTAAAACCGATCCTTGCGGTACTCCATAGTCTACAGACGTTATCTTTGATTTTTTTCCCATTTAAACAGACAAAATGATAACGGTCCGATAAGTACGATCTAAACCAGCTTAATGCCTGTCCCTGAACACCAGTGTAGTTTTGTAGTCGATCCAAGAGTATTTTATGATCTATAGTGTCGAACGCAGCGCTAAGATCAAGTAGGACTAGTATTGAGATACAGCCTTGCTCAGAAGCTAAAAGTAAATCATTTGTAATTTTAACTAGCGCAGTTTCTGTACTATGATGCGGTCTGAATCCTGACTGGAATTTTTCATAGATATCATTTTCTTGCAAAAAAGAGCACAATTGAGCGGACACGACTTTTTCTAGTATTTTGGACATAAATGGAAGATTTGAAATGGGTCTGTAATTTGCTAAGTTATTTGGATCTAATTGCGGTTTCTTAATGAGAGGTTTTATTACTGCCAGCTTGAATATTTTTGGAACATGACCTAAAGATAAAGACGAGTTAATAATATTGAGGAGAGGCTCTTCCACTACAGGTAATAGTTCTTTCAGTAGTTTAGTGGGTATTGGATCTAATAAACATGTTGTTGGTTTAGATGCAATGATAAGTTTATTTAGCTCCTCCTGTCCTATTGTTGTAAAGCGTTGTAGTTGTTCTAGAGGGGCCATAATTGAAGCTGAATCATAAGACACCATAGAGGATTGTACATTTATAATTGTGTTTCGGATGCTTTCTATTTTCTCATTGAAGTAATTCATAAAATCATTACTACTAAACTGTAATGGTATATTTTGCTCTGGTGATGTCTGTTTATTTGTTAGTCTAGCCACGTGTTAAATAAAAACCTTGGATTATTTTGGTTATTTTCGATTAGTTTGCAGAGATGCTCAGCCCTGGCTGTTTTTGGTGTCTTTTTATAACGTGACATACTGTCTTTCCACGCGATTCTAAAGACCTCTAAATTAGTTTCCATTTACGCTCTAAGTTGCGAGTTTCTCTCTTGATAGCATGCGTAGCACTGTTGTACCATGGTGCTTTAGTTTTCTCTCTAACCTTTTTTAATCTAATTGGTGCAACAATGTCTAATGTACTAGTGAAAATGGTGCTCAAACTGCTAGTCATTTCCTCTAATTCATCTGTTTGTTTGGGTTCACTTAGCAGCTTAGATAGATCAGGTAAGCTATTTGAGAATCCATCTATAGTGGTTGGAAGGATTGTTCTGCCTGGTCTATAACGTGGCGTAACATGACATATTTCAGCAGTACGTATTATGCAAGTCACCATGTAATGATCAGTGACATCATCACTTTGCGGTATAATATCTATATCAGTTTGAATGGTTCCATATGATATAATTAAATCTAGTGTATGATTTAGATGATGAGTGGGACCACTGACGTTTTGTTTGACTCCAAAGCAGTTCAATAAGTTTGTAAACGCAGCCCCTAAAGCATCATTTGTATTATCTACGTGTATGTTAAAATCTCCAAAAATTATTGCTTTATCGACATTCACCAATAGATCCGAGAGAAAGTCTCTCGGATCTTTAATACAGTTTATTGAACATCACACAAAAAATGAAGCGTCAGTTTTCAGAAAATCACCGTAAGAGCTGAGTAAACACAGTAAGTTTTAAGAAGTGCACAAGTTGAGGGAGCATTCCTGTGGGCGGACGTTAGTCAAAAAACTGTTCTACTGACGTCATTAAAGAAAGAAGTAGAGGGATGTAGTCCAAACGGCCGTTCAACGTAGGCTACTTAAATAAAATATCTCGCTTGGCATTGAGCTTTATAATTTTACATATATTATTTATACTCTAACAACAACATTACACACTAACTAAAGTTTGAAACAGGGGATCACGAAGAACAGGACCTTTAAAATATACTAAAATTATTTCTAAATTATTTGGGAGATTTTTTTTTTTCAATTGATTGACAGCACACAATTTTTTTTTAAGTGGTTATCTACTATATTTCTAAGTCTTGAGGCAGTACAATAGTTATTTTGTAATGAACACAGGACATTTTAGTCTAACAGTTACAGCACCATAAAAGTGGTCTATAGACCACTAGGGAAGCTTGATATCCCTATTTTACTGTCATTATGTTGAAAAGAGTGGCCATGATATTCTGCAAAAAAGAGTTTTAGTTTCTCTTTATTGATGAAATGTCTTATTGAAAATTTATTGTTACCATTTATTTTTATTTATTCAGTAGTTTATTCATTCATTGATGTATTCATTCAGTCTTTCGTTCATTTATTTTTTCATTAATTTATTTACATAGGGTATGTTCTTGCAGACTGATCCTCAAACAGCAGTTATATGAGTACTTTTATATTAAAATTATTACAATATTGAATGTTATTGAATAATGTTCCTTTTGATATGTGTTGTATTTTAATATATTTCAATATTGTAAGCAAATTATTTTTACACTGATTTTTCCTGTTTTATTTCTCCTTTTCTCCTCCCTCACTTTCTGGGACTGCTTTCCAGTCGGTTACCACGGAAACAAGGCTCGGTGTTGTATTGTACGACGGGCATTATTCTTCAGTGGCTCCGCTCAGATACGTAAGTGTTCCAAACCTCTTTTCCTCCACTCCTTTCTGCTGTTTCATTATTCCATTCCCCCATCCTCTGTCTGCTTTGGCTCTTCTTTTTCTTTCTGTAAGAGATGCCGGTGTTAAATCAATACACAGCTCGTGTACAGGGCACACACATGCACTTATACATACTCAAAGCAATGTCAAACATAATTGCACATACATTCAATATCACTCTCTGACTCATTCACTCACATCAACCCTGCTTCATCAGATGCAGAGTGGAGATGCCTAAAGTACCGTTCACCATGCCTCTTAGTTTGACTCATCCTGTCAGACAGCTTTCACCGCAACCCATATATAATATAGAAAACACATTATGTACTAGGGATGTCCCGATCCGATCACATGATCGGAAATTGGGCACGATCACGTGGTTTCAGACTCGATCGGAATCGGATGTTACCTCCCGATCAGGACTCGGGTATACATATAACGCATTTTCCGCACTATATTATAAGGCGAACTTAAAAGCCTTTAATTTTTTTACATTTTTTAATTTTTTTAATTAAACATCTTATGCCTGCTTTGTCACACGGCCAGTTCAACCTGGTATAAATCAGGTTATGTGCGTCTCCCGCTCACGAGCGCTCACTCTAACAGACACACGAACAGACACACTGTCCCCGGCGCTGCTCGCGTGTCACAGAATGTAGCGCATAAAGCGCTCCCCGTTCACAGTAACCGGGTCTCATTCAAAACAGCCAGCTGTTGCTGTCCGGCGTGTCCGTTTTTATTTCGGCTCCCATGTTAACAGGTTAGAGCTTGCACACTGCCTGAGTGACACGCGCATATCAGGTGCACATGAGCCGCGTTGGAAGTGTTTTCTGGGTAAAATAGAATAGGAAAATATGTTTATATGTTATTTTGTACACGAATACATATTGATAAATTAAATGTTGATGGTTGAAGTCTAGGTTTTTGACAAATTCTGATATAAATATAATTTAAAAATAAATATCAATTTTCAAATATTGCAATACAGATCTATACCTTTCTTTTAGGGTTGTAACGGTATGAGATTTTCACGGTATGATAATCATCTCAGAAAATATCACGGTTTCACGGTTTCACGGTATACGATATTAAACATCATTATTATAATCATCATCAGCTACAATGGCCCTTAAATGAATAAAAACAGATATGGTTTTTGGTTGAACATGGTTTACAAAGTTTTTTTTTCAATAGAGTCTTTATGAAATGTATATTTATTTCCTCAGAAATTCTGGGTTGTCTGAAATAACTGGTCTGGATTCTGTGATTGAATACAAAATGTATTTTTGAAAATGCAATCAGATAAAATGTAACAACTTTAGTTTGTCTACACAAGAGAGGTTAACTAAATTAAAACATGGACAAAAAAAACTATACACAATAGTAATATATTTTAGTCATTATTTTAGTCATAGGCTAAACCAAACTCTTTTTTTTACAGGTTGTACTGAACACCTATGAGTTTCAGTTAGGGTGCATTTACACTGCAGGTCTTGATGCCCAAATCCGATTTTCTGACTATATCCGATTTTTTTGACGACCTGCTTACATTATAATATCTTTTAAAAGTGACCCATATCCGATTTTTGCATTTACACTATACACTGCTGAGGATACTGTGGAGAATAAAAGAGGAGAGACACTGCCACGAGCACTTAAAACTATGCCTCTCGTGAAATGTCTTCAAATACGGATTTATTTCTGTAACAACCCTGCATTTTTGCCGGCACTCTTCACCCCAAACACTCAAAAGACATGAAACCTCCGCATCCACTGTGTGTATCCTTTCTTCTGACGTACGACTCGCATTTACTGTGGGGAATATCCGATTTGTCTGCTTACATGGCACACGCAAATGCACGTATCTGATTCATATTCGATTTATTACCACATTTGAATGAGGCCTGAATCCAATCTGAGAAAGTCGGAATCCATGCGTTTTTTTCCTGCTTACGCGTTCACCGGTTATATCCGATCTGTGCCACATGAGAGGAAAAAATCGGATTTGGGTCACTTGAAACATGCAGTGTAAACGAGGCGTGTATTTGATTATTCTTTTAAAAAACAATTATAAAGTGCACATTAAGTGTTCTCTGTCTGGATATGTTCATGTGTTCACGTCTTCACATGGGTGAGACAGCTTTAAAAACCATGAGCGTCATGCGTACTTGAGTGTGTACTAGATCTACTAGACGAAACGGCGCTGCTCATTCATACAGAGACGCGATGAATATAGAAGGGGCTTGCACACCAGTCTTTTTGCGTTGTATATTCACAGACACGCACATCGCGATTTGATTTAGGCTACTGCACAGCTATATTTTGATTTATTCATCCATCTATCTTTTTAAATCGCACATTTTACATGGCATCGGTTTTGTAACGCAAAAAAAGACGGGTGTGCGTCTTTTTGACAGACCGGGATTCCCTCAGCATGACAGAAATAATATGGCCTTACGTTATAAAAGTTATGAATAACCTTTATCTTCACGGAGGGAAGATGTTTCTGAATATGGGAGAACATGTTCGACGTGTTTACTCCTTTTACAGCCACTCTTCGTCCACATATCTTGCAAACTGGATATCCATCTTCAAGGAAAACACCACGATCGTTTTTCGGATATAGTACAAAATATTCCCATACTGCAGATTTTATTTATTTTTTCGGCGGGAGATAGAGCTTTGCAGCCTCTGTCTCGGACATTTTCAGCGCTGTACAGGTAAGCAGTCAAGCTGAAAGAAGTTGCATGCTGCAGTGCAGGTGAATTCTGTTTTTTTTTTTTTTTTTACCGCGGATAAGCAAATGTGCACGATATGATAATCGTACATGTCAATATCACGATAAACCGTCATACCGGTATACCGTTACAACCCTACTTTCAGTATCTGTCTATAGGGCATTTCAGAATGTTTGTAATAGGCACCGCGATACTTCCGGGTGGCAGAACGCGAGCGGCTTCTATTGACTAATTAAAGAGATCCAGCCGGCAACTGAACAATTACATAATTAAAATCATTGTTGTT